>CM026276.1:15799796-16399796 GCA_014851415.1 Cnaphalocrocis medinalis | reverse complement strand
ACGCGCAGCTGTGTTCATCACTAGTCTATGCGCCCGCACCTCAACATCCGCCGATCTCTATTGATCGCACACGTCTGGATCACTGCTGACAGCAACACGACCGAACCCAAGGTGAATTGGGACAATATACCCACCAGTCTAAACGCATCGATTATAACCTCTATGGCTTAGAGATAAGGGCGTAGTTGAGGTGTTGACTATACAATGCAGTACACTTTTTAATGTCAAATTGTTCTATTGAATTTGATGTATTTGCTCGCAGATTTGAAATGTAATGTCACAAGGGTCAAAGTATCATGTTCAAAGTATGCATTCAATATAAAGTCAAGGTCTAAAATTTGAAATAACTTGAGACAGAAATACATATTGTAGATATCTAAAATGACTTTATTAATACCTAAAATCTATCATCATCAGCCCGGAAGTACCCACTGCTGAGTATAGGCCTCCTTTCTTTTTCGCCAAAGTACCCTGGTCGTGAGCTGCTCGGATCTAAGTAGGACCTCATATTTTGGTAATATGCATCGACCCATCGTGACGCTGAAAATCTATCACTATCATTATTATATCAAACATTCAGTGGAGACATCGATTTACGTTAAGGCCAATTTGTATTTCATATCTATACTATAACTAATAAAATTTCAATGTTTATGGTCTTTTTAAAACTCATAAACGAGCAGCACAATGTAAAATAACCATACTAAAAGTACTCACTAAAATATTCACCCATTTCAATGCAGATTCATACTTGGTTAATGAAGTTGCCAAGAACATAGATTACATGCAAGCACTAACAAAGTCGTATAAGAGTGCTATAAATGCATGCTCGAAAAGCAACATGCATTTGAATTTACACTAAAATCGTTTTCTTGTCGTAAAACCGACTTGTAAACTACAAAATGTTTTTACGTCCACAAACATGGCTGGGGTATAGCCGAAGAACAAGATTATATCGCTTATCAGATCTAAGATGGCCGATCAGAGGAAAATCGTATAGCTAATTTATGATGCAAGTCAAAATGTAACACTCTAATCTTTTAAATTTTATACCTGCTGCTTTGATTGAAAGATATCAACAGATACCAATCAATCGTTATTGATTAATGCCATAATTAGAGACAAAATAAAAAAGGTTTAGCAATTTAGTACAAAATTGACATTTATCTCCTACAGATATAAATTGATTTTTTATTACTTGGCATTATTTATAAACTATATTATTAGTATTAGGAGGTAAACGATAAATTAACACAAAAAGGTTAGTTTTGCTACTCAAAGGCCACCTATCAGCACTCTTTGACAAATATCATGGAAGGTGGTGTCAAATATCTTATAAACTACCAGACTTATTCCAGACTGGTGTAACCGGGCCTTAAAGATAAGATGATAGTTTAAAATGATGACTTAAAAGTAATTAAGGAAAGCTAATTGGATATCCGAATAGACATTTTAAATAATCTGACCAACATAAATAAAAACTGAGAGATTAATAAGAATCCACATCTGGCAAAAGATAAAATAAGTGGCATCGAAAAGGTTTTTTCTCACTTGAATAGTATAAATACATTTTATTTGTTTTATTCAACTTAAGTTGTTATAACTGTTGATATTAGCTTATGCAACTATTTTTGTTATTAAAACTCGTTATAACTGATTCTTTAAGTGTAACAAATTAAGCAAATTCAGTATCTGAAATTGAGTGATTTCATGTTCTTTCTTATCAATGTTTATAGAAAGAAAATAAATTTACTCAAATATTTTATTTAGAAAAAAAAATCTACAATGACGTAGATAATCTGGAAATATGAGGGGTTCCACTAATGATAACTCTATAATAATATAGTGTTTGCTACAGCCAAAAAAGTACACCTCTAATACTAACAAATCGAATTACACAACATCTTTTTAACTTTTAAAGTATTATCCATTTAAGTCCACGATACTTAACAGTAAAGGTATTAATTAAAACAAGTGCTATTTTCTGGCTGGTGAGCATTACCTTATCCGTAGAGGCTCAGTGCGCGTCGATCGACGCGGGCGCAGATACCATCTCAACTCACTAATGCTTCACACTTGCACATTATGAAACTGAGAAGTAACAAGCCACTTCGCAACCATTCATTTTAAGTGGATGAGTGTTTGCTTAAGGTTATTATGTATACTTTTTGTTTTGTGTGCGATATGTCTTCGATTGTAACGGAGAATGCAAATATAAATGTACCTACCAATGAACATGTTTTGATAGTAGATTTCATCATTCAATATTATTCAAAAAATGAAAACAAAATCATTAATGTTCGGTTTGAAAACAAAGTCATTAATGACCAGTTACTTGATATTAAAAAAATAACAGTAGATACCGAAAGTTGTTTTGAATTAGAAAGACCAAATCTTTGAAACAAAAAGTTCATCGGCTTAAGAATCTTTTAAAGATTGATGTTATAAAAATGTGTACAATGTATAATAGGTAACAATGACAATATTGTTTGTTATTCCATATTATATAAATATTTCATATATTAGCTAAAACTACTTCATAATAATAACTCGATTAATATAAGCCCGATTTGTTATCAAATAGGATACATATTTATTTGTATCCTATTTGATAACAAATCGGGCTTCGGCAAATATTATCAAATAGGATGCTATTACTTTCGAATTTGTTCTCAAGTGAACTAACTAAATTCAATCCTTAGGATTATTTCTATAACAAGCATCATCTTCAATCATCTTTCAGAATTAACCGATCAGATTCTGAGAATCCTTCAACAGAAAAAAGACGCGAACATATTACTTATCATCCTCCTAAGTGCAACATGACAGAATCACGCCCATCGTAATATTTATGCTGATCAGTCTCTTCGATACCAGTCGGACTGGTTATGGGCTTATTGTTGAAGCCTTTGGTATCAGAAATCGATTACGCATCGTATCGATTAAATCTCCAGATTGTTTATAAATTACCTCAAATTAATGTTTGATTTCTATTCGATGAAAGAGATAACGCGTTTTGTTATGTTGAATATGGTTTTTGTCTAGTAACTTATTGTGTGTGAGGTCTTAGATGAAACTGTTTGCATTTTAATATTGATTATTTGCACTATAGAAGTTAGGTGAATATCAAAGAAAAATGTCTTATATTGATAGGTAGTGAACTGTAAACCATCTTAGCGAGATAAAGTACGGGGAGGTAAAACCTCAAAGTTAGAAAGAGAAACAAAATATAATGACTTTTACAAATACTTTTTCTAAAAACATAAACGATCATTTGTAGAAAGAATTAGAATTATTACTATGTTATTTATTATAGCCAGAACAATCAAAGATACTCGTACTAATTGAATTACAAAAAGCATTGACACGAAACAAAATCTAATAAACTGCAAGTCCCTATAGATAGCAATATATTACCCAGCCACCCAGGAATAGAAACATTTCTTCGCAAAACCAAACCAAAAGATTCCAAGCCCCGCGATAATTGTGCGACAAACGCACCATACGCATGCGCCCGCGCAGCCTCGCCGACCATAAATCTAAAAGGCGGACCGAAAGGACGCGCGCAACCCTTTATTATACCGAGACATGATTGGCCTCGGGCGCTACAAAACGAAGCACGCTTAGTAACGAGCCTGGCTCGTATCTCTGCGACTTCACTTTTGAGGATTTTTTGTTCGAGTGCTGAGCACAGTGTAGGGGGGAATTGTGGAGGGTAAGCCATGCCGTAAATACAGTTACGCTAACGAGAAGAACTACTAGACATATTTGATATGTATTAGAATTTCAACTTATGAAGAATTGGAAATATAAAGCTACCAATATATTAAATTAACATAAAACCTATTTCAGTATTCCATTGGAGCTCGCTAAATAGAACACTGCATAATGAACATGTAAAAGAAAACACTGAAAATAAAGTACATGACTAAATTACCTACGACTATGTTACAAAAAATATCGAAACATACTGAATACTGACTAATGATCTATAAGAAAAGCATACTAATGATAAATTATTCCAGTGAACGAAAATGTTCAGCTGATGCTTTATGATACCAGTTCCACTACACAAAATCTAGCGGGTGCACTTCACTGGTTGCTTACTCAACTTATAGTGATTAACACCATAAAGTTCAACGTTGAAGTCAAGGTCGCCGGTAAAACCTAACGGTCGCTTATTGAGACAATAGATTGGCTAAGTAGCAGATTGAGGCGTGCGACGCCGGGTTGTAAACAGGTCGCGAACGGAATACTGATTCGCGGGAAAACACGCGATCGACACGCGAGGCTGTGACAGTTTTTTATTAGTCTTCAGCAATTTGGAGCTGATAAGATCTTCTGCAGCGTGCCGGTGTACATTGTTGGGTTCGTGCTTGTTCTTGCATCCATAATGTGGATCAGTGTATCTAGAATACTGTAGGAGAACTTTAGATAGTTGAATTCTTGAGCTGATAAGTTTTAATTAGAATCTTTATTTGCCCCATGTTTTGAAGGACTTAAGGTTGAGAGTGGCATCACAAAAACGTAGCTACAGACTTATGACTAGTAAAAAGTTTTAAAAATTTAGCATCTTCATTATCATCATCAGAAACGATTGCGTCTCCGTCAATGCCAGCGTCAATCGTGAACCCACAAGCACGATCGCTATTCAACAGAGCAACAAGAGAGCATGTAAATCGAACATGACATCCGGGTGCGAGTTCAAGCGGGCATCTGACTGCGAATTCAAAATGGAAACATTCACGGACGCCGCTTAATCTCATATCAAATCAATGAGATTGTTCGCCCAACTCGGGCCGGGTCGGGTCACCGTGCTAAACGGCGCAACAACTCCGATCAACCAGTCCCTTGTACAAGACATGAGCATGTATTGTACCGCGTAATACTAAGTCATAACCAGTTTTTGCCGGATCAAGCGCTGTTCCACAGACGCTATAGAAGATTTGACGTTCCCTATTAGCATGATTGTCTTGGTCGGTGGCGTGACTCATGCGAACTTCGCTTTTAATGAGGCTGGAGTCAATAAACCTCAAATAGGTTATATTTTCATCTTCATATTACTCAACTAGTAATAAGTCAAACCTTGGGCGGGAAAAAAACTTTAAAAGTAATCTTAGTAGCGATGATGTTGCGAATCAACTAACACGACTCACAGATGATATCAGTTGATCCCACTATTATCTAACTGGTTCAATTGCATAATGTTTCGACCACAATCGTCGGTTTAAACTTGAAAAGCCATCAGAGCGTTAAAGTGGGTCATACGCCAACGTCCAATCAACTTAAGTAGATAGAAAACGCGAAGCTAGAATTGAATCGTACAATCCGCGGATATGATGCATGGACCCAGTCGCACGACGCGTCTCAGATCTGTGCTCTAGATCTAGCGTCGTGGTCGCGCCGCTCGCGCATTATATGCTAATACTGAAGCCGTTCTCTCGAGGGACAAGACGCGAACTTAGGCGATAGCGGCTTATGGGCACAAGCTCACCAAAATTGTACGTGATGCAATCTTCGTAGACACAAAGCAGAATAGTGCCAAAGATGGAGCTGAACGGAAAGGTAGTGCTAAAGGTTTCGCCTATCGTATTTAAAACAATATAGCCTTAGGCTATATTGCTCTGAGTCATTATTCTAAGTTTGTGGGCAAAGTTGTATTTGATAATTCTTCTGCTGATTTATATTTGCTCTCAATTAGAATAATATTTATTCTGACCAAATGTAAATTCTTTCTTACACAAAGAAACTTACCAAGATGTTTATTTACAATCGTATAAAATTTTACTTTACTGGACTAATATTGACTTGAAGCAGTAAAATTTATAACATGTTCACATCTGCAATAAACGCCCACAACTCTCCACTCAAACAAGTTTCAGAACACCCGGGTGTTCATATGAATCCAAGTAAAATCCACAATCCCAAACAATTCAATCAAGCCAGCTGCTCGCTCGAGGCGCCTTCCGAAAACTCCAATAAATAACAATTGCACAACACATGTCACCCTTTGAGACGAGACGAGCGTGTCCCAGAAGTTAAACTGGTGAAATTAGACGTTGGAGTTTCGACTCTGAGCATTGAGCAATCTCCTTAGTATGTGAGACAAAGGATCTTTGGGGTGAAGCGAAAGCAGTGTTTGTATATTCTAGTAACATAGCGAGACTGGCGCATTGTGATGTAAATGAACGCTAATAAGGTATAAACAAACAGCTAACATAGGAAAATTGAGTTAATGGAGCAGGGTTAGATGTATGTAACTGTAACTTCTCAGTTTTTTCGCAATCAGGATTTCCAAATGATACTTTACCAAACATTTTGGTGTTTCAAAACAATGTTATAGCAATTATGAATGGTCTAAACATTTTTCTTATCAACCTTTGCTAAGCACCATATGGTCGTCTCAACACTTAGAAAAAAAGTTGTATCCTAACAACATCAACAATTTACAAATTAGCAGTTACAAACTCACATATAATTTCACTGATTGACAAACTATGTGATTCGGTTTTAAACTAACATTGGCACGATTAGAGTTACACCATGACCAAATGGCGCTTGCAACGACAAACATCGGAAACTCAAAAACAAGGTACGTGATAGCAATCCCGTTATAAAGCATTCTAAACTATCTTTAGTTTAAACATCGATCGAAATTAGACCGTTCCTTGAAACATGAACGTTTACAGGTTTGTGGGAGCGGGGTCCCTGGGAGCCCCCGCGGCCAGCATTCCCTCGCGAGACCTCGGCCTCGTCGCCGCGGGCGCAGCCGCTGCAACCACGGACCCGAAGTTAGAAACTCGAAAAGGCGAACCGGTTGTCTCAAAATAGCTTGTTGTGTGTGTTTGTTAGAATTAAAAATGGACCGGCGAAATTTGAATCGGGTTTAGATGAGTTTGTGAAACATTTCGCTGTCTTTTGATTCTGTAGCAGAACGTTTGAGAATTTGTTTAGAAGACATTATTTTAGAAGAATTTTCGATATTTTATCAACAAAGTATGTCCTATAATTAATATTATACATTTGTTTTACAAGCAGTTGTGAAATGAGTTAGTAGTATAAAAGTTAGTGATGATGAATACCTACAAATAAGTCTTAAATATGCTACATGGTATTTGCACAATTTACTGACCATGGGGTAACAGAAAATTGTAAGAAATTACATTAGTTACTAGTTTTACCTTTAGACCATAACGGTTGTAATTACAAGGGAGTTGTAAATTGTCTTAAAGAATTTGGAATAACTGAACGAGAATTTTAATTGGAGAATCGTTTCAAAAACTGCACAGTCTATAACCATGTTCCAATTAGGTCTCTTCATTAAAAGCTGCAACTAAAAGATCGAGATTAACTAAAAGTCACGAATACAGTACCACTGGTAGGGGTACTGGAATAGTACCACTCTAGTCAATTGTATGGGCGTGTTGGGCCACTTTTCACAATGATGTACGTAGACACTGCTGTAGACTCACAGCTAGTTTCGTCTGTCAATGGTTAATCATAGGACTGCCGGGCCATATTAATTTGGTTATTTTTTCTAAGTCGCTGTAGCTTTGCAACTATTTTACATGTCAGTCAACACTAAATACGCTTAACATATGATCTCCACGATAATGGTCCAGTAACTTTAGCATAAATGGTATGTTATTATCTTAAACAGTAAAATTTTGTAAAGAACATATAAACATGT
The DNA here is from genome assembly GCA_014851415.1 of Cnaphalocrocis medinalis. Lineage (NCBI taxonomy): Eukaryota > Metazoa > Arthropoda > Insecta > Lepidoptera > Crambidae > Cnaphalocrocis > Cnaphalocrocis medinalis. Next base: position 16,392,106 of record CM026276.1, on the reverse strand, counting down.
GTTTTAGCTTTGGAACTTGCCGCTATAATCCACTAAAATACGCGGCAGATTTGATAATTTCAATGGGTACTAAATAATAATCACAAGAATTTTATAGCACAATCAATTTAATGACCACATTAAAGATTTGTGCAGATTTTAAGTTCATTAAATATTCACATTAAAATTTAAGATGAATTTATGTAAAAATTAAATCCAAAAATCTCAGATGCACCAAATATGCCAACATTAGAATACAAGATATTCATCGAAATTTTCATAACTTGACTTGTAAAGAAAACGTTGCTGTAATATATCTCAAGGCATTTTAAACTTCTTTACCAAATATGAAACCAAATGGTCGAAAGTAGATCATAGCGATTCAATAGGTTCATTACACATTAAAATATAAGTTGTTCCTTATGAGAAATTACCATACATTATTTATGAATTCATATCATCTGCATGAATTTGTATGCACAGGCGTAACAAATGCACCAGTGAAATGTTTACTTCTGCTAAACCCGGTCAAGGTATTTATTAAAGCTATCGAATATTATTTATAAGGCCTCTTTAATAAAAGAAATCCATTTACGTATACTTATTTGCGAAACTCAATTTCGAAGGACTCGTGACATCTCGCCAAGAATGCCACTTCTACATAAATCAAATCCTACTTAGTTTTATACTCGACTAATCATGTTTTACAAACGAATTACAATGTATTAAGATTTAAAAATACTGCGGTTAAAACTCATGACAGATTTATGACGAATTAAGCAACATTAATTTATAGCTCGAAAAATGTTACGCATAACGCTCAAAATTATGCATTTTTATTAATTATTCTAACACGTGAAATGGTGTGAACGTCATGCAACTAATTATAAGGTCATAAATATTTTTGACACCAGAAATAAAATGTGTCGAGAGTATCATTAAAATCTGTTAAGCATGATTTTATATGGTAGAAATTGAAAATGGGTTGCAATAAAATTCTTGAAAGGTTTACAATTTTGCTAGATTTTTAGGTAGCAAAATATTTACTTAAATTGATTCATCATTCATCAACGCTGTTTTTCAAAATAACTCTAAAAGTCAGATATCAATTAATTTTGAAAGAAAAAAAAAGAATAAATTCTCGTTTTTGTATTATGGATGATTACATTTTGGGCGCATAACCACATCAAAATACTGAGTCCATCTACGTAATATAATCGAAAACTATGAAAGAACCTCTGATGATAAATCTGCCTACCAAGTAATTGGTTTTTTTACAACTGCAAAGCTTTTGACCTGTAATCAATAGAGAGAAAGAAAAAGAAACTTCAAAATCAGACCATGAGAGCACAAACCGTTATAACATCTCAAATCCTATCAAAATCAATTCGCAACTCTAGTGGACATCCACGCATCAAATCAGACGATAAACAAGTTGCGGTCACTCATGATGCAACACTAGGTATGCAAATTATCTCGGCGGGTCGTCGACCGCCATGTTTGCGCAGCATCACCGCGACGCGCCCCCATTGGCCGGCCGGAGCCGATCCACGACGTGCGCCCGCGCGGAAGGTCAATGTCGATACGCCTTTGATCTGCTACCGATGTTAATCGAGCTTCTGCCTTTATCAATGCTAATCTTTATCAGTTATGGAAATGCGACTCGAATTTTTTGCTTGGATATTGGTTTAATTCTTACTGACATCATTATGTTTAACTTCATTAATGTGAGAAGCGTTTTCTCAAATACATGTAAGGGGGTCGACAGAGGACCTGAGATACAGAACTTATCCCAGTTTGGGTGTCAGCCTACCATATGGCATTAAAGTTTGTCATAAGACCTGTCATATGCAATGTCTGTATAGTTAGCAATAAAATATTAGACATTTGAGGATAATTTTGTAAATAAAAACGATTAATAATTAAATTAAATTAAAATAGAAGACAGTAAATATACGGATTATTTGTATTTTTTTTATTGTTGTTAGGCTAATGCTTGACCACAGTCACACCTTATGGAAAGCGTCGATGGGGTCTCCACCAAGATGATCTCCAGTGTGATATTAGGGTCTTACGCATCTATCATTTGCTTTATCAGACAGTAGTATCAAACCCCGATAAGGCAATATGATGACCGAAAACTGCTCTTCAAATCGAGTGGGCGCCATTACCAAGACATAAGAGGTGATCCCGCGTCACATTACGCCATTATCTCTGATACATCTACACGTGAGCCCACGACCTCGAAACATGCGCGCGCGTCACGTTACGCCTGCTTGCCGACAACCTGAGGGGCTACAGCGAAACCGACTCCGATACAAATGAGAATATACCTGATACACCTAAACATAGGAGCTCAGTGGGTTTGAAAGGGATGGGCATAAAGATTTGGTTGTGAATTCTATTTCGTTGTAGGCCTTTTGAAGTTCTTTTCAAAGTTCCAAGCGATTAGTACACATCATTATTCAGAAGCAGCTTGCAGGTGATTTTGCTATATTCGATGCAGAGTTTTGCATTATTTGGCAGCCAACTGTATGAATTATGAAGCGTAATAAAATTGATAATGTTACAAATGTAATCAAAACTACCAATAGAGAAGATGCAAAAAGTAAAGATACATGATTAATTATATTACCAAAGGGAGCATTTCCAAAGTCATTAACACTACTAATTCATTTTAATAAGTAATCGGAAAAAATATATTCGGAAACAAAATGCAGCTACAAGTACCTACCTTAATTAAAAGTAATAATGAAGTTTCTCAACCAGGTGGCTTATTTACCAAAACATACCAGCAGGAAGCTTGGTAACTACGGAAATGTTATACTGCAAGCAGCTCATAGTCGACAGTGCAAAAAATTAAGCCATAATGATTTTATGATCAATTATTTTAACGTAATACTAAAATGTACCTACTTAAAACTTGCAATAAACCAAAATCGAAAGTAAGGTCATCTTGCAGAAAGGGGAAAATAGGTAGAAGTAAAACTTAAAAGAAATTGGAAACATTGAGGGATGACATTTCTTTTAAAAAGTATCAATAACTCACAGAATATTGCAAAAGAACAAGTCAAAAAAATTAAAATTCAGAGATATTTTCGCAAAATTGGGATTTCTAATTACCATGATCAGTTTGTATGAGTCACTGAATAATTATTACAGCCTTGGAATCGCTTTGTACCCTATTACAATGACATAAAGGTGTACATACTAAATGTAGAAGACTGTACGTTGCATCAAGTTGGCGCTAAGATCAAAGCCTGTGTGACCGGTCCGCCAAGCCTTAACCTGTCATAATAATAAGTCATCCCGCCTTTCTTAAGGTAATTAGTATATTTCTAAACCACTTGATGTGTCGAAGCATCTGGAAGATTTGATAAGCATATAAGATAATGACGTTTCTTTAGTGGATGAAATAATGAAGATCTTGCTGGCTCCGGAAAAACAAAAAGCAAGTTTATTAGTGAACAGAATACAAATTGTAAAAATCAAAGATGAGAAAAGGTTTCTAAACTCATTAAAATAACACTGAAGTATCTAGACGTACGTTTTAAGCCCTAGTAGAATTAAAAATACGATAAAATTGCGTTATAGAAGAAGATTCAGTTTCAACAAGATAACGACAAGCCATTTAATAAATATATCAAGTAGATGTACTTAAAATAGTAGTATACAAGAAATACCTACTCTATTGAACTCATCAAGCTTTAGACCTAACTTTTTGCTCGCAACCATTAACATCTACAATGAAATATAAATCTCTGTAATTATCAAGTTCATCACTAGCTTAACTCAAGATCACTATCTTTTATTAAGTCTTTGGATTAACGAAACTTCATTCCGAGTAACAAATTTAACACTTCAAAGTTACTACGACATAATTAGGCTAATAGAAAGGTAATTGGACGGCGTTTCATACGAATTAAAGTTATGAAACGATCCCGTCATAAACATCAAAGGCTGGACCAATAAAGCCCATAGCTTCATTTATCTTTGGAGGACCAATTTGTGCACCAAACGAGTTTCTTAAGCTATAAAATCTGTTAATGGATCAACATTAATAAAGCCGAACAAAACCGCGGCGTATTCAAATTTTTTATTGCCCAGCAACTATCATGTTATTGTGATAAATCGTACATTTCAATAACGATAAATGGCTTTATAAATTTTTATAACTCCATATGTATCCATTTGTAAATCTTCAAAATACAACGTTTTATCAAAGTTCAAAGCTACATGTTCTGTTTCACGAATATTATGTCTGTTTTAGGAACAAGTTTCGACCTATGCACAAAGGTTGAAACTTGTGCCCGGAAACACAAATAACCATATTTAAAAGCAGCTGTAAATAGTTAAGTTATCCCATTTCTATGCTAACCTGGAGTGGCATTCGTTTCGGTTAACAATCTGAGAGATTGTTATCGGACAGATTTAAACCCAATAATCTCTTAAGCTGTGCTAGTTAAAATAGAGAAAACCAATGTTGAAGTAAGAGCAATGGATAATCTTATAGGATTTCAATACACTAATAAATAATGCGATCAAGTGTATGTTAGGGATGTTGTTATTGCTGTTAGTACAGGTGTTAAAAAGACACAAATTGTACTTACCTACATTGTAAAATTATAAAGTTTTTTTTTTAATTTAGTAGTAAATTTAGGTTTTAATGTACAAAAACAGACAATTTACAATGATTCCAAACCTTATGTGGATAAAATTAGTAAAAAAAACAAATATGATCAACAACCCTAACATACGTCTTAAAACTTGAAGACTGTAACATTCTTGTCCAAGATTACACTTAAGTCAATTGTTTATTTTTAATTCACAATTACGGGTTTTATTCAAATGAGCTGATAATCGGTCGTCGGTTCGGCATTAACGCTTTTTACGGGCAGGCCTAAGTGATGGAGCCTGGCGGGATTGATCGAGGACCATCGCCGAGGTGCATATGTATGTCGCATTAAGACCTTCCATGCATCACGTGCATCGTCCTTAAATATCACGACCTGTTGCAAGACGAAGCGTCAATTAAACAATTTTATAGATATGTTGCAACTTTTCTCTCATACATTATAAGTAAATCTTACTATGTTGTGATTGTGCGAATAAGAATGTACCGTTATATGCTATGATGATATTAGTAGCTTCCGCAAACTCCTTAAAATGTTACAATGAATTTCTTACTTAAAATATTGCCTATAATGTTTCCTAAAAACACAGCATCACAGATTTTTATGAGTAAATCCAGTAAACTCTTTAAAAATACATCAACGTTTCAATTAACTTGAGTGAACTGTTAAGTCAAACATTTGTAGCATATAAACCATTGCTATTTAATAAAAGGCATTTTATATTAACGACACAAGTAGTTTTTACTAGTCTATTCATTTCTTCAATCTCAGATAACACATCCAAAAGTAAATGTTCCCTATCATCTACCCATTTACACCAAACGTATTCATCGTTGTTGGTTTATCAATTCAAGCGGAATACTTTCAAATTCAAACTGTGTCGTATCGAGCATACGTAATTATTACTAATGGATATCCCTCAAATTAGAGAACCCTGTTTTTAATACATCTTGTATGTATTTATTATCTTTAAGTAAATTTACTGTTCAGAATGCGTTAGGCATGATTAAAAATTAAGTAGCAACTAATAAATTCAAGTTTTATGAGCGGGTCTTCTTCCTTTAAGTAGTTTTTTTGCATTCATAAAAAACTTTTCATTTAGATTATATCAACTATATAATTTAATCGATATATTTGTATACGACGTAGTTAATCGAGATACCTACTAAAAGTTGTAACAGATAAAGATCAGATTTCACATTAAAAATGTTCGATATCAAACTTATAAAACCAAACACAATTATCCAGCTAAATAAAAATATTGGTATTAAATTCTGTAACTCTTAACATAATACTCGATGTCAAAGTCAAGACTCGTCGACGACCCGATCAATGGACTTGGATGAACTTGGCCAAAAAAGCATGAAGAATTTTTTAAAATAAACATTCATCGAAATCGATTCGAGTCTTCATCTCCGAGTATTTACTTAGTAACAGTCCGTTGTGTATAAATCGATTTCAAATGGAACTTTCTTGATGATTCGAATATCGACCTTAAAGTTGAATAGATAAGATCAAACGGAATCATCTCAGCCAAGCTCAGTTCTTTGTCACTAATTGCTAAGTCGATGTGGATTGTATTCGTTTTGGACTAAGGTAAGGTTTTGTTTGAACTGTTCGTCACTTGGTCAAACGATGACATCCGTTGTACGGTGTCAACTGTGAAGACAGTTTTTGGAGCAGCATGCAGTAAAAAAATAACAGCTCTGAGACCGAAGCTCCGTCGACGGGAAGTCGTGATACAATTTATATTCACAGCGGTACTAATCCTGCTTCTTGAGAAAACACTTTCAATGGTGATTTAATCTTCCTGTTATCTGTAAATTAATAAGCGATAATTTAAAAGCTGAAATACGTAACTCAGCTGCAATTAGAATCAACTTAGATGCATTGGACGATTACGAGTATTACTAGTAGGTACTTTATATTACTGCATTAATAGTACCGACTACGGATGAAACTTCATTTATAGGTGTTGCTACAAATGCATTTGAATTAGTTATCAACACGTTCTCAAGAGAAAGTGACGTGTATAATGGAGCACATTTCCTCGATTTTGAAATACATCATTTCATTAAGAAAGTTTCGGTGCTCGACACAGACGTTGACCCGCCTTGCGCCTGCGCCCATCGATCAAACCAGGGCGTGTCGGGCCCGCTCGGCTTATGTTAAGGCATTACCGGTAATAACGGGTTGAAAGGTATTGAGATCTTTGAACAATATGTTACCGTGTTTATGAGGGGACTTGGTCCGCGTACGAATGCAAGTTTATGTGACCATCCAGAGCGAAGATTAAGGGTTCGTGAAAACATCCAGCCAACAAATACTGGGACCAGTTTGAAGAGTTTACGTCCTGGTTTTATTTCAAAGTGAACATTTGCAAAGACTTGACTATTTGTTGTTTCTTACGATTTTACGATCTAGACTATTACTTCATTTCGAACTATAAATTCTTAGAAGTTTCTCCAACGTTTTCTACAAACAAACTCTCTTCTACACAAAAGTACTAGACTTACAAATGTTATTACTGCGTTTGAAAAAAACATACATGTTTCCAAAGAAAATCCTTTTCTTTACCGCGGATTCAGAAATTAATAATAATATAACACAAATAATCAAATTAAATCGCGGACCATGCAGCAAAGCAGAGTGTGAGTAAGCAACAGAAGTTCTGAAGCTATATTTTTTGGTAACAATGACCATACTATGTTACTCTAGTGAATCTACAAAAGTTCTACGCTCTAAGTTTCCCAACATACCACTTAACCGTCTAAATACTCTAATTGGGTTTATTCAACAGCTGTACGCATTTTAAGTGACGCGTCTATTTAACAGGCACTAATGTTAAGTACTACTAAATGTCACGCCATATATTTGTTAGACCCTAAGTTTGTACCATTTGACGTGACAGAGTTCTTTATACCCTCTATATGTTAATTGACGTCACTTCTCATGGCATCGTTAACATTATAGCTCTATTTCCCATTTCAATGTTTTAAAGATCCCTTTTTAGGGAAACTAGACGCTTTCTCGAAGTACGATGGCTTTTATTTGTAACGTCCTATTTCAAGGACCAATTTCTTCATTTATGATCAATTCTATATTTACAACTTGGTAAGCAGCTTGGTTATTAGAAAAGTAGATTCTGTTATTTATTAATGGAAAACGAGAGAGAGAAATGAGTAAACAGTTCACCTTATCACTTGATTAACTACATGACTATCGACTACATCTATTAGACTGTATATAGGTATTTTAGTGTGTTTCATTAATTGAGAGAAGTAATATAAACCAGATACTTGTTATATGCAAACGCTCTAAAAACAAGTCTCGAAACGTTGATTCAAAACTGATTCATTCAAAAACCAGACCTTATCAACATTAGAAAACGACAAATAACAGGAGCAAGAAATTGATATTTATGTGAGCAATAATCCAATCCTATCCGATCTCAACACTCGCGCGCAATCAACGTCAGCCCGCGCCCGCTAGAGGAGATATGCGTCCACCATTAAAAGTAAACTTTATGGGTCCTATGCAAATATCTCTGGTACACCCACGGACCTTCTAAGGGCTATAAAGAGCCGGCAAAGCCGTGTATTTTGACAACAATGTTGTTTACAACGCACTAAATTGCTTGCTTTTTGTGTCGCTGACTCTTTCACTATTGTCCGTCACTGACGTAGAGTCCTTAAGGACCCAACGTCGACCAGCTAATTGGAAATTATAGTACTTCGGACCAAGTGATTGCTATTGTAAATTATTATAGCGGATCGCTTGGTTAAATCACTCTGATTAATCGTCGACAGGGACTAAACGCGGACGCAACGCATGCTCGCAGAATTTTAATTGAAACCTTCCTTGACGGATCGAGGAGCATCGCTCCAACAACAATGTCACTTTTTTAAACATCTCCGCATGTTCGACTTTATTTAAGCACTAGGCACTTTGGAATGCGAGGTGGAGCACATTAAACATGCAGCTATGCCTGTGTATGCTAAAATAAAATCGCTCATGGGAATAAGCACGGTACTAACTATATCTGCCCACTGCTTCATAAAGGAAATAGCAACTATAAAAGGGCCAATTTGCGTAATCGAACTTACAAATCCAGAAAGCATATGTCATAATATTAGTGGGATATAAAATACGAGACAGTCGTAAAACACAATCAGAGCGCTTTAAAGATTTTATAGAGCAACCTTAAATTTTAAACACCTACTAAGTCATCCGGTACATTTTTTCGGACGTTTGAAACGATAATAATCTCGAAATTTAATAGATCGTGCGTAAATAAAAAGCGGTGCTGAGTAAACAGTGTTCAAGACGGTTTGTCACGCCACAAGCTTTGTAATCTAAATCCTAAATTAGTTTCTTTTTTGTCGCGAGCCCGCGTCTCCCCGGAATCCGGACCGGTCACGTCTTACAATTTGAAAAAAAAAACAACCAGATAATTTAAAATACTTTACTTTTTAAACAAATCCTTAGTAATGTAAGTCAATATTGCTGTGAGTTCCGAGGTCAGTGACTTCTGACCACGTGTCACGATATTTATGTAAATCTGCTCACAACACTGAGACGATGACGGACAAATTACAAAGTGTACGATGAAGTGTCTATAAAAGGTTAAAAGTTTGAACCCATACAAGCATTATTTAAAGAACATAGTATCGAAAGTAGACATAATGAAAAGGTTAATTCATATAATGTAGGAGAGCTAGTACCGATTACGGTAATCAAACATTACGCAACGGATATCCCAATAACATGCAAAAAGTTGAATGCGTGAGACCGAAACACGCAAATACAGATACGACACCCCATTGTTCTGCGAATGTTTTCTTGTGCGTGTTGCGTGATCTAGCATCAGGGAAAGTGGGTAAACAAGACATAGTCATTAGGAAGCATAATGGTAATCCGAACAATACGGACGCCAGCGTCAAGCTCGCAAAATGATGGACCGTCATAACGGACTCAGCGTCTAACTTTTCTATTCAGTTTCTTAATTAATGGTGTTCGGACGTCATTAGATGGTGAAGCAACTCTTTTAATAGGAGATAATTTTGAAAGATTTGATATATGACTTGTGGAATACTCATTACAGAGTAATAATAACTGGTGGAGATCAAAGAGAGACAATTCATTTAGTGCAATGACACTGTAGACTTTATTAGCATCACCTTTTTTGGTAATTATCAACAGACTGTATTACACTATTAGGTTTTTTGCCTTCGACTTTGATGTGAAGTTATTATTTCTTAATAAAGTTATGTCAAAACATAATTACACATCAGATTTTTTGTGTTGAATTGCTGGTGTTACGTTTTATGATTGAACTGATGATTGACTAACTATTTTTTTACAATCTTTCAGATGCATTTTACTTCCATCAATTCTATCCAAAAAAAATGTATGATAATATGAATGAATTTTGACGTTTAAATTTTGGTTTCAATTTTATGATTCTAAAATGTTCAACAATATTCAAAACAACAGCTAGTTTCTGCACTAATAAATAAAGTCCTTTATTTCTATAAATGTTTAGACACGTCCAAAGAAGAGTGGATGTAAAATATTAACAAGCCACGAGCCCTGGATCTCCATGCGCAGGCGCAGTCGTGAGCTGTGGCCGCTATTATTTCATTAGAGGAATAATTGATAGTTAGCATTTCTGTCGTAACGATTGATCGCTCGTGTTACGCGTCAATTTCAGAATAGCTGTCTACTTTAACATGCGCGTCTAGTGGGAGGTAGACGTAGACGTATGTAACATATAGATACATTAGAATGAACTCTGATTTACCAATGCTGTTATGAATGAGTGATTAAATGTATCGATTCATCATTTCGTAACAATCGAGTATTGTTGGAGAAGTTCAAGTGGACCATTAGCGGCAACCGGAGTCGGTTTTCGATTTTTAATGACCATTTGCTTCTGTAGCGCGAAATTTTGATTGTATCTTTAATCTTTATTTAAAAATAGATGACATTGGAATATATTGACTTAATAAGCCTTTGACAAAACGCGCATAAGCTTATTTAAAACAGTTTCGTAACATTAATCTTTAAGATACTTATGGTTACAGGATACATTTTTTTAAATCAGTAAATTACCAATGACTACAGTGTTTGAAATTCTGCATCAAATAGCATATTTTAATAATAACAACATGGGGTTTCGAAATGCTAGTTTACTGCTTAAATTTCTCAAAATGTGTATGTTCCAGTTAATTCTTCGTGCTTTAACTCATGTGGTCTTACAGTTAGCAGCCATTAAGACGTTGCGACTGAAGATAAAGCTATGGCCGAGCCGCCACGAGACGTGCTTCACGGTATCGAGATACGTGCCGACGCAGGTGTATACACATATGACTGACAAACTTACTTCTACCATCTCTATGACACTTATTAGAAAGACTGAGGGACCAATTTCCATTGTTTTACCCACATTTAGGGTAGAAACATCATTCAAACCTTACCACAACAGTCTTTCTTTCTCTATGACATTTATAGGAAAGACTTAAAGACCATTTTACTTGGTTTCATCTACAAATAAAGCATTACCATCACACAGTTGTGCTTCAAGTTCTTTATTACAAACATTGTCATCAAGATTTGGTAATGCGATAGCTAAATTGTGAGACAAAGGTAAAATGTTTCACGGTCAAAGATTACACGATATGTTTCCACGGAACTGTCTTAGGCATCCTAAGGCAAGATTGGAGATATCGTCTCGTTTTTAGTTCTGGTTATGCCAGTTCTAAAAACGGGACGGCATGACCATTATTTTGGTCATCATTTCTATAACATTGGCGATTCTAACTCAATATTTTATAAAAATAACAAAAAATAACTACTAATACAAGAGCAAGAATAAAAAATTAAATTCAATTTTAAATACACAGAAATTGGCAAGAATTTCTTTTAATAAATGCCGAAAGTAACAGTGATAATATCAATCCTATAAACTACTTTTTATTTTCCTCAAAACTATAATACTCTAATAATAATAAATACCATTTACGAACAAGCACCTCTTATCAATCAGAAAATCTTACATCACACAAGAGACTGTAGAAAAGGCGTCCCATTCCCCTTACTGTAAAACTGTTAGGCAAACTTTACAATAACAATGATAAAATCAAATCTACCAACTGCTTCCTATCTCCTCAAAAGTATAATATCGTCTAGGTACACGCTAAAGGTTCTCATCAAATCAGCGAGGCTCACATCACCGCAGCCGCACCCTAATGAACCCCCTTAAAAGGAGTTCGTTTGTATTGTGCCTGTAATCGGCTTAGCCAGATATCTGTATCACATCACTTTAGGGATGTGACTTGAGTCCAATTTTATCAATATTACAGTCACTCAAAGTGACCTAAGCAGACCTTATAGTATCGCGAGTAGAAAAATAAGTTGATCGAGCGAACCATTATATCTTTAGAGAAGTTCATCATTACTTTTTTGGTTACCCTGTTAAAGGGTTTGCGATGGTCAGACGGCAGTTGTTTCATTGTAAACACCAGACTTCCCATATCCTGAATCATGATCTAAGCGTAACCCAGGCTCCAAATCGATAAATTTGGACAATCAAGTGAATCACTATGCTAAGACAAGAGAGAGAAGTTTATCATCATCATCGTCACTTCAGATTCGCCATTCACAACCATGTATGTCTCATCCAAGTGTAGAGACTAAGAGTCACTCGATTACTTTTCCTCTATTACCTAAGTAGATACTATTTCACTCCAATAAACTAGATCGATATAAATTTTCGCGCTGGAGGAAGATATATAAAAAATACAGCGGTGGAAGCTGTCGCCACTTTTTCAATCCACTGGACTCTATGATTATTGGTAGCTCGATAAAAAAAGTAACTCGACTTACTGAAGGAGTAGCGAACATAACTTGGGACCAAATCACATCACTACATCGCATTGTAGCTAACGATGCGATTTAACTCGACTTGTTACATTTTAACGTGATTCTCGTTTTGTACTACTCGTGGCGTGATGGCAAGGGCTTAAAGTTATAAGCGGGCTTAGCCTGAGAACAGCTTAAAACTGTTTTAAGCCCAGAATTACAACGTAAATAAGACTTTCCATAAAAATGAAATGTAGCTTGTGTTCAAACTCATCTTCTATACCTACAACTCGTCGTATTTATAAAGGGACAACCTCAAGGCTTATACAATGTAACAAATTCAACACTTGCGAGATGTACTCCACATTCAGCGCCATCTATTGGCAAAAATTGGCTACTAATAGAAAAACTATGTTCCAAACAAAGTGAGGGCGGGCCACTAGTAGTTTATAATCTAGTTAGTCTACATTGTTATTTCTTATTTAAAAAAAAACAATCTACACTTATGTCATCGTTTAGCCATAAACTGTAGGATTTTACAGACAATATTTCATTTGTCAAAGTTATTATTATAAATCAAACCTTTCATCGTATTCTTTATTCAGACAAAAAAAATACCATTAAGCCTAACACATATGCAAATTCACGAAACTGATCCCACCGCTTCTTTAGAAGTATCATCTTCAGTCCCTCACCAAACATTATCAAATATATTCTAAATATCCACAGATTTAACGCGCATACTGATGAAGACTACTTTGGCAAAGGCGCCGTCCAAACCTATTGAGACAGTAAAATTGACAATAAAACGAGCCCATTTTGTGGAATTTTTATGTAAATACCAAATGTGACCGACCTCTTAATCAATATGGGACCGGCAGATCATTAAAGCTAATTACCGGGCGCGATGTTCCGAAGATCAGTCTACGTGGATGAGTGAGAACTATAATGTTTGTTAAAGGATTATTAGCTAATTAGGACTGAGGTTGACACTTGGATTGTAGAAGCTATTGCTGCCAATAATCTCATGGAATAAATTTATTCGATTTGAAACTCGTTTGACTTCAGTTTAGCACAAACTAGTTGATCATTTTAATGATGGTGATCAAGTAAATACAACACCGTTTATACTTACTTAAAATAAAAAGTTCTCAGACATCTACTATCATCGAAAATTGCTATATCTAGTTTTTAAGTAATGTGCTTAATAAAGTATTTTGCGATTCCTTTGGTGTTGCTCAGGTGATCCGTCTGTTCGTCTGCCCTTATCTCATAAAAAGAAATATATTCCTATACTCTGATTCATAATCATGTAAAGTAAACTGACAGATGTCAATGTGTCATCCCCATACTCATTATCACTCAATTTGACACATGCAAAATGTCAAAATCCATAGAAACTTGTCATTGACATCTGTCAGTTTACTTTATATGATTATGAATCAGAGTATAAAATCTCCAAAACACGTACCACAGTTGTCAAGGTAAAGGATAAGGGAATGGTAGCCATTCTAAACGATTACGTTTGAGAGTCCGAGGATGGCGGGACAGCGATGTTTGCTGATACTATCTTGATGATGCAGATTTACTGCTGGTTAAAGGGCTCATTGTAAGTTATATCATAGGGAAATTGAGGGAATAAGCGATTCGGAGGCCGCACATTGAATATTTTAAGGGGTGCGCCAAATTAGTGATAGCGTCTACAAGATTACGCATGATATACAATGCAACATCTCAACGTCTGATTCACGATTTTCGATTAATCTGAGGATTCATGTTTTGCTAATACACGCCTAAAGGTTATTAACTGATACAGCTTGTCGTATAAACATGGACGACAAGAAGAATCTTTAAATATTATTAAAACGTTATTTTACAGTGCAATGGTTAAATACCATTCTAGAATATGAGAACTTAATATTTTACTGGCTTCTAAATAATGATACAGTATTCCTTTGCGATCATTTTCCTTTTAACCTTTAGATAAACCAACAACCTTTACTCCCTTTTAAAATTCCAAACTCGAATTTATTCTATTTTAAAAAACATCTGCCGACGCCCAAACAAACAATGGATAAAACAAGCAAAAGCACTATCGATATACAAAAAATCGGCTCGTGCAGACAAAAAATCGATTTTGATGCATTCCTCTGCAGATGCATCTGCAAATTCTATTCTGAATGGTCAGACGATATTTTGGTATAGGAAAAAATTGTCATTGTTCTTTTAATCTTAACAATCCAGCACCATTAGGAAAATCTTTGAAAATATGCATTGTGCTATCCGCACTTAAACCCAGCTTCAAAGTTAAGGATTACCTTAAAACAATACTGAACAATGATTGTACTTCTAATTTCTTATTTCAGACTCCTAAATAATCTGTTACGCATTTCACTATTACGCCGACGATATTAGCAGAAATTCCAAAGAAGTTCGTTCTGAATTCTAACAACAAAAAATTGTTTATCAATTTTATATGTGAGGCATCAGCTAGGAAATAGATTAATAATACATTATCTGAATCAAATTGATTTCAATAATGTAGGTAAAGTAAATGTTTTCTCAAGGAAACAGGGTGTAACCAATTTTATGATTACTTCTTTGGTATGAGTGCTATCAAATATTTAACTATTTCACACCCAAGTGGATACTTTAGCTCATTATTAGAAAACTTTAAACTGCATGGTTGTTTAAGATCCCATCAATGTAACAGACTTGTAAGTACAATATAATGGATAAGGTTTTTAAGTAAAAAATATTTGAACAAAAAACTAGCTGCAAAGAATTTTGATAGAAATTCAACATCAGCTACAGCGTTTGTTAATTTAAATGTTATTGTTAATGCCGTAATAAATATAATCAAAATTAAATCTACATTTCTTTTACAAATGGAACTGTCTGGTCTGTTAACTGTCTCTTAAAATATATATCTATATTGAAAAATAGAAGCTACATGTTCATCAATTTGAACCCAGCTGTGACAAAAATATATGCCGGATGTGACCTCAACCTAACCTTCAATACTTTAAACGCCACCATTTTTAACCAAACCTGATACCACTACATGTTGTAAACAGTATTATATGACCACAGTTTTTCCACTTTTGGCGTTTATACACCGGTCCCATATAAATCAGCAATACCACTCTTGCGCATTTTGCTGTCGATTTATCGGTGTGTAGCTGTCACAACACTCACTTCTATGAATAATAGAACGAATTTGTCACCCAATTTGAATATATTTAACATCTGTGTTATGAGTTTATTCATATTTATAAATCTTATGGGCTTAAAATCACCTGAATCGGCGGAGTTACTGTTAATACGATGGAAATCGCGTTAGACTGTATAAATAGGTGATTAAATATGATATTTGCTACTTGGATTAGGAACAACTTAAAAAATGTGGCAATTTTTTCATTGACTGTAATATGTTATTTCTCTATAAATTGAAGTTTTTTCTCAAATAATGTTAAACTCTAAAATTGACGACTTCTAATAACACTAAATTCTCCATCTCTCAATAAAGTACGATAAATGTCCACAAAAGTGGAAATCTTAACGAAAGTAAGAACACACATAATTTCAAGCCTACGCCCGATAAAATAATAATGGATCCTCCAATCTTCCAGAGTGACACAAACTGCTTCGCTGACGATAACCCGCTAGTGATGCCCGTGAATAAAATTATGGATTACACATTAATTCGATATCGATTATTTTTAAAATACTAGGTCAAGTTACTCCAACAATACCCCGATGGTTCCTAGATCATGCTTTACGTTTCACTTTTTGGAAACGAATTCTCTAAAGCTAAAATTGGTCAACATTAAGCCCAATCAAATTTTAGTCAAACCTTTTTCACTCAAATACTTTTCTTTTCGAATTCCCTAGAATCACTCGATTTAAAGTTCCCTCAAATCACGTCACTATAACACGATTGTAACTTGTAAACGCTCTTCCGAGAATGCGTGTGGGCTACCAGTAAGCGATGGCTGAAACGTTCCTACAATGAGGATGGATTTATACCCCGATGTACGGCCAGAACCGATTTAGTGCTTAAGTAGAAGCCGCGGAAACTAGGTAGGTAATGGTTGCAAAATTTGCATGTGCGCAAAGGTAAATCAAAGATGAATGGATTATAAGACGCCCACTATAATCTGAATGCAAAATTTATAGAAAACATTTCATGATTAATTTAGGATATGTTTTTTAAGTAGGGTACGTTAAAATAGGTATGCTAGATAGACAAATAAAGATAATACAATAAATAAAATGTCACAGATAATTTTGAAAATAGATTTGTTTGATTGTTTAGAATGATTAAAATTATGAAAGAAAAGCACTCCATGTTTTGCTAGCACTACCTACTACTTAGCACACTGCAGTTGTAACTACATAAAAACCTGCAGCTGCATAGGACATTTCATGCCCTTAAAATCATTTATCTGGATCTAAGAAAATGTAATATTTGGGAAAATTTCAAAGCGACCAAAACTGATATTTTTAATGAGTACGAATCACCTAAGAAAGGGAATCACCTGACGGTAAATGATCACCGCCGACCATTCATATCAGCTACATCAGAAGAAGTCCAGATACGCTGCTGGCTTTATAGGAATTACACCTTCCTAAAATTCCAGCCAAGTCTAAGGTTTTGGCTGTTTACCAAACTTCATCTGAAATTCTTACTGACAACCTAAAGGATCACTGGCTCCTCTTCTTCCAAAGTCAGCATTCGCCTTAAACTCAGCAAGGCTGCTTTGCAGGCAAACCCTGTCGGTTTATGCTAAACGCCTATTCAGAGCTAGCAAGGAACACATATTATTTGCATCTTGCAACGCAAAACGTATTATACTATACGGCAATTCATCTCCTTTCCCAATGTAACTAGAACATTATTGGCAAAAGGTTGAGATAAATTTTAAAAGGTCTAAATTTTATACAAAGGCAATAGGTTTCGCAAAATTGCAAGACTTGAATACAAATAAGTTTCATAACTAAAAGGCAACGAGTATAGGCATTATACTACTACACACACGCTTACTAAAGTAGTAATACATCTTTTGAATAATACTAACCTAGTACTAAATAAGAGACGTTACAGTAACAACATGGTGAACATTTGAAGAGGCTTATGTCAAGCAGTATGATGAAGTGGTTGATGATGAAGATGTCAGAAACAAGATTACGTTATAATTAATGTAATTAAACACTAAAATCTTAAAACGGTTTCATAAGCGTCTTAAGAACTGGTAGAAGTTCCTTGGGACCGAACATTTACAGTAGCATACAAAGGTACTTAACCTAGATAGAATAATCTTAACCAAGATGGCGAAAGGATATTAAGCACCGATGGCGAGTAATGCTTCATGATTACTTTCAACTGCATTAATAATTTGAGTGGTTTAGTGAGGTAAGATAACTATAAGCTATTTATTCTAGTCCAACTGTTTAAATAATTCAAACATGACTCCAACAAAATCCTGGACTTTATGGCGCATACTCTGAACAGAATCTGAACGCTAGGTGAAAGACTTTCTGAAAATAAGAAAAGTTCGGTACAAACTTATTTGCAGAAACAATATTAAATACATTCTAATTTTAACTTTCTTACAAAAGGAAAATCTATACTATTTATAAAGAGATAATTTCTATAGACAACGACAAGGCTTATAGGTAAACTGAAAACACGAAACGCTTGCGCGATGTAATTGAGCACAGCGCCATCTATTAGTTCATTTCTGAATTACGGTCCCGAAGCGAAGTGAGGGCGGGCCACTAGTAATTAATAATTATGCATTACACTACACGCGTGTCTTTTGCGTCTATGCCTCATAACCCGTAGACAATTAACTAACCAATCTATAAAATACAACTGAAGTTACCGAAGGTCCTATTCGCAAACAACTCAAACCAATACATTCATTATAGCAGTTACAATTAAACCCAGCTAGATCGTATCTGTAATTTATTGCGGTATAGAAGGCCCAATAGCTCACTTATTATTATTCATTGGCTGCAAGGAAGCCTGCACCTGAGAGCGCGGCATAACAATCGTTGTTAGAAGATTAATTTATATCTACACGATGGGTAATCATTGGGAAATTTGAAATCGTAGGCAATTATTTTGCTGACGCCAAATGTTGTAACATAACTATTAAACCTTAAACATTGTCATCTGTGACATAAAACTACTTGAGGACTTGAATTAGTATAGTGCGATTAATTGGCTAGTTGTTTTATAGCGTAGCATTATACTGCAAATGTTCAATAGGGTAATACTCTAGTAAGAAGAAATTTATACCATATAGGTAGATTGTCGTACTCTACAAGCATAAATCATTTCACACTTAGGTATTGAAGAAGAAGGCTATACAATAAACGAGTTTTGTATTCACGTATAGTAGGGCAACACAAATCCGGTATAGTTGAATATCAAGGTATGAGTAAAGCATTAGCTTGAAGGTCTAATACTACACTACTGGTTGTGTACTAAAGTAGTTTACTTGATAAAGTCATTAAATAGCTATAAATATGAACATCAGACAACAGCTCATACACTAACCTGATCCAAAAGTAACTAAGCTTATATACACACATACCTATGTTACATTAAGATAGCATCATAAACTTGCTTTTACTCATAGATATGCAGCATAAGTAGCATTAAATAACAAAAGGTTAAAACAACGTTTTATCAAACAATCATCGCTTGCCACCAAGAGATAGCGGCCAAGCTCACCCATGACACCATAAAACCAAAAAACCCACGCAATTGGCCGTTCCTGCTAGGGTATGCGTGGACGATGAATTCGAGCCAGTGTTGCCAACTTAGGACTTTTCGTGCTAGACTTAAACATTATTTTTTAGTCTAACGCCCAATTTCTACTTTTTAGCGCCTGTTTTGCATCATTTTTAGTTTCATGGTATTTATTTAATAATTGGCAGATGAAAAGACCGATTATCTAATTGATGGTAGACAATTGCATCCGCTTTTGGAGACTCTCATGAGTGGTGGTAATTGCTGCAACAACAGCTAACTATGATGTCAAAATTAGTAGACATACTAATTTACATTTACAATTGAAAATCTATTTAGATCCACATCCAAATTCTACAAAGTTATTGAACTAAAAAAGTGCTTGATTTCTGTTTGGAGCTGTTTTTGGTTTTATTCGATTTTTTTGCTGGCCAACTGCACCAGGCTTGAAAATTCTTAACTTTTAACTGTTGTTGCTGCGTTGATGGTTAATATTGATATTGCAGTGTCTGTAGGCGAGGGCAGTGACTTACTATACTTAGATACCTAATCCGTCTGCTTTGAAAAAATCTGACCACCTTTCCACATGGCACCCAGCACCATTTATGTTAACGAGTTGGCAACACCAGGCATGCGTGGACGATGAATCCGAGCCATTACGCCGACCGGTTTGTTTGGGCGAATCTGAGACAATGGCCGCGGCGTGCGCTGGGTTCCGGTCCCAGTATCAACTTAATATTGTGTTGAGAGGTTATTTATGGTCACCTTGGAATATATTTTTTTATTGGGAATGCCTATCGGGTTGTATTTTTATTTTACATAATATAAAATGTTGTGTCTCTTTAATGCCGGATTGAGGATACTATTTTTATACAGCAACTTAGTCAAAATATCTTAGTTTTAAATAATAATTGCAACCACTTTGGTTTTGATGGCGCATTTGATAAAGACACTGCAAGACCCATTACTTTTGTGTTACTATTATATTTATATTCTTTACTTGCGATATACCAACGCTTCAGGATCCTCTTATAATAATAGATGGCCAGCAACTTAACTATTTACCTTCTGTGTTTAAAATTCAAAACCATAAAATAAAATATGAGAGAAACAAAACATGAGAAACATAGCTACTTCTCTAGCTATTCTCAAATCATAAATCAAAATCGAAATTAATAATCATAACTTTACTATTCATAGCACGTATCGAGTATCCCAAATACCCATACCCAGTAACCACAAACAATCGTCATTAATAGAAAACAGCTCTCCCAAAAGAATTTCTGTAAACAGTTTTTAACGAGATGAATTAGCATAATTTCTTTTAATGCCCCCCCATTACCGCCCGGCTGGTGGTATTCGTTATAAATGACCTGGTGGCGGACGGTAGACTCGAAATTAAGCTCATGTTGCCAATTTTGGTGCGAATGTACCCTTTTAAGAAGGCAAGTTTGAAAAAAGTTTAAACCTTTTTCATGCTTATGCGCGTTGACTTTTCGCGGAATGCGACTACCACGTCTGACTTTAAAACTTAAAATTTGAGAAGACAATGTATAGTGAATTAGTGCTCTCTTTTAAAGTAAGCGTCACCTTATCGAGGGTCCATCATTGTTATGAAACAGGTTGTAGTTTATAGCGCGTAACCTTATGCGGAATGTTACTATGACATTTGACTAGGTAGTTAGTTTTCTGAGGTCTATTTGCGCATGTCAGGATGAAGCACTTTAATCTCGAATTATTCGTTATCAAGGGACTACATTTTTAAATTGTATTTCGCATATCGAATTAGCGCTTAACACCGGGGGTGTTAAATTAGTGAGTATGGGATTGGGAAAGACTCTCACGGAAATAATGAATGAATCTTCAACATCGGGCGCGATCGGACCTAAGTAGTGGTAGGTAAGGAGTGTAACAATCGCTTAATTGATTTCTTATTCATACACATAAAAAGGTATAGTAACACCAGAGTAAAACATTTCGAGTAAACATTCGACTATAATCGAATCGCTGCAACACTAATAAAAAAATAAACGTTCATCTGTAATTGCTTATAGTGCCTGCAACTGTGTATCGAAACCACAGATACAACCACACAAATTATAACCTTTACATTTGTAACTTCTGAGAAAATAATAAGTATAATATAACCTTAATCATAATATAAACTTTGTATATGAACTTTACACCTTCAACGCAACTCGAAATTTTGCGGTAGAAAAATGGAATAAATTTCTCAAATTTATTTGTATTTCCTTTAAAACTTAAGATTACCGTAGGAGCCACACTTCAGCATGAATGGGCCAGCTCGACCGGAGTGATACCACGGCCTCACAGAAGACCGGCGTGAAGCAGCACCTGCGCTGTGTTTCGTCGAATGAAATACCGGAGGCCCAATTGGTGGCAAAGGAAGTTATGGGTTGGCAACGCACTTGTAACTCTACTGGTGTTGCAGGTATCTATGGGCGGCGGCAATCGCTTGCCATCAGATGATCCGTCTGCTCGTCTGCCACGAGCATAAAAAACATTAATGAGTTAAGATCTTTCAACGTATGCTATGTCCTTAATGATGCTGTCACACGGTAATAAATTAATAAATCGCTATGTTATAAATCACATACTAATAGATTCAAAGCGGATTATGTGAAGAAGCTTATTTTATCACCTCTAGTTTTTTATAATTTAAGTGATGGGTTTAATTCATTTATGGGTATAAAGATTTTACATAAATTATACAGACCTTAGATAGGACATGTACCTACTTGTATCTTATTTATTAACAAAGGAACACAACGGTTACCTCTAAATAAAGAAAATCTTTTTTTTTCTGTATGTGATAGGTGGCAGACGAGTAGCCGGATCACCTGATGGTAAGCGATTGCCGCCGCCCAGAGCCACCCGCAGTACAAGTAGAGTTACAAGTGCCCTGCCAACATTTAACCCCCTTTCCCCCAATTGGGCCTCCGGTACCCTCATACTCGACGAAGCACAGCTCAGACACGCCGGTCTTCTGTGAGGCCGTGGTATCACTCCGGTCGATCGGAGCTTGGGTCTCCCACAGTTTAAACCATACTTGGACTTATACCCTACTAGGTAGCATTTTATTTATTACCAAAGCAACGCAGCGGCTGAGCTGTACTAGTGACCTCTCAATAAAGAAAATCCACAAGTAGTTATAAATACATAAATTCAATAGAAAGTATTAAATAACATTCCATCACACAGCAGCTCTAAATGTGTTACTCCTATAACTTGAAACATTTGAAGGATTACTCTCTAACCGGTTTCTGGATGGTTGTAAAAAGTACTCATACGGTTTGATGACAAAAAATAAAGAGATGTGATAAGCCACTGCTTAGTTCGTTTAGACGTAATCTATGCTTGAGTTCATGAATCAAGAAAAACTTATTTCATTGAATTTAATGAATCTTTTAAAGGTCTTTAGAATCATTTGCAAGAGCTGTAGGAAGCTTGTTTAATGTCTTTAGACTACGATTAAAAACATAATCACCCTGGACAAACATTCGTGTGATGAACACTTGTGTTTGTCCAGTGTCTGGGCGTATGTATTTAAGTACATATTATAATTTGTGATACCTATTTTGTCTGATATCTGTAACACAAGTACTTAAGTTAAGCTACTTACTAAAGAGTCAGGTCAATGTATGAGATGTTTTTAAACTTTCGCGTTGCATTATACAAATACTTTATATAAACGGGACTAAACGCGACGAAAATTAATAAGTACATTCTAGCACTTACTGCTTGACGTTTCGACTGCGTTACAACAGCCGTGGTCACAAGCGAAGTGCTAGAATGTACTTATTAATTTTCGTCGCGTTTAGTCCCACAATGTATGAGATGTTGTGAGATTTTTTTTTGTCAAGTTAAACGTAAAAATTCACTGCCAACATAACAATAATGTAACGCATAAACTTGGAGACATGAAAGTCGAAAAATGCGCACTTATTATCATTGAGATTGTAACTATTTGTGATGCAACTTAAAGTTGAGATCGAGAACAATTCCAAAACTATAATTTCGTTTCTCACGCTCGCTACGAATGATGTCGGCCGAATTTGAGGAAGTGCCCCTATTATCTTCTCTGAACTAAGTCAAACAAAGTAAGAAAAACTGGACAAGGCCGTTAGGGGCATGCGACGACTGGTTCTGTACATATTTCAATTTTAAATTGTTTACAAACATTTCAAAAATGTTTGCAAGTCCAATAAGTTAATAGGCGGCAGTGGTTTGTTACCTTCAGGTGACACGTTTGCTCGTTTGCCATCTCTCGTATAAAAAAAGTATTTTAAATACGAATCCATAATTAGGAAAAAAAATGTCTAAAAGTTTTTTTGATTCGGGAGCAGTTTTTACAAAGAAACAAGATTATGAAATTTAAATCAAAATGCTTATGGAATAAAAATCAAATTTCAGTCAAATGAGTTTCAGATTAACTTAATTTGTGATGGCTATCTGATAAGTGGATTCATTCTGAATGATGGAGGTCGATTATAATGACATAATAATTTCAACGGGGGGCTGTACATAATAACTAGACATAAACTAAGAGTCTCATATACAATTACTAGCAAATACAGTTGCGTAGTTTTGACTTTCCATTTGGAAAAGTCACGTTTCAATAAATGCATGAATATCAACGTCACTTTCAAAGACCTGATCTTAAAATAACTAAAGCACTAGAATCATAGGTAACAGAAACCAGAATCAAAAACAACGACGGTATCATAAATATTGACTGGAATAGATATTATAACAATACTATCAAAATTACGATTGAAATATTTACAATTATTCTTCCCCGGAACCCTAATTTAAAAAGGCCTTTGAAAGCGTAACAAGGGAGCTATGAGGAGCACTGCACTAATGCACTTCTTGCTACCGACCTCCTTTATTATAAACGCATTTCGTCTAATGGACAAATGCACTGTGGTGGTCGATGTTGATTTTAGCATTTCTTTTTTGTCATCTAAGGATGACGAGGAATTTTGTGACAATTCAGAGTGGTGAGAAACATGTCAGTGACAAAATTATTATTCCAAAACTTTACAAATTCAATTTTAATGACGAATAATGCAAAGTAATATTTTTACATACATACAACATTACTGAATTACCAAAAAATTTTGCAAGAGCTTCCCATATACGCATTCAAAATTCTCAATATACTATTAAAACATAATAGTCTAACCGTAAACCACACACAGTACATAAATAAGGTAAAACGTCACGTACAAATTAAAACAAACACGACACGCGATGCCGAAAAGCAGTAAGTAATGGCGCACAGAATTCATAACGCGGTTACACAACTGTCCTTGCTACAGATTTGTGTATTCACCGCCTTAGCTTTACGCAACTCCGTGTGAACTCGCCTCGTACCACCATGTCCTTAGCTCCGATGGTTCCCAAAGTAGTTTAATATATAATGTGTCACTTAGGACTGTAACTGTCCCAAGATTATCAGTAAAACTCACAGATATCAGCAAAGATCTATTGCCTTTGACAAAATCCGAACTGTAAGTAGCGAAACTGTAGACGAACAAAGCGCTGTTTCAAACAATCGACAATAAATCTTCTATGGAGAAACCAATACTTATTACAACTAATCCAAAACCTTCAACTATGATATCATTAAGGAAAATTAAAATGTAATTATACAATATTACATCTCACATATTTCTTGTCGAAAAATTATTGCCTATTTGACTTTGAATCTACGAATTAAGGTAAAATTCACTATATGTTCACATTATTCACTTATTGTATTTTGTCCACAATATTCACTTTGGGAACCACTGTCTGGGTTTGTTTTATTAGTTACGTTTCGAGCATAAAGGTATGTGCTACCATCTAAATCATTTTGTAAGAGGCAAAAGTTAGCTGTACGAAATATAGATTAGCTTGCGTAAGCAAAGAAATCTACAAATGTCGTCTTTGTATTGCAAATATTTTTGAATAGGATGTCTGAAAGGTCATTTTGATTGAAATAACTGTTTTATTCATCATCATGATCCCGCTGCAGGATATCAGCATCTTACTTAAATTAGTATAATTTATAATGTATAATTTACATACTTTACAAATATGGTACAATTTGGAATTGTTACTAAAATCTATAAAGGCGTTTTATTAAGAATTTCGAGGTTCAAAATGACGGTTGACTGCGTTTTTAATAGAACCCGTAATAATGAGTATATTTTTATTTGTATAGTACTCACAGGAACACACTAAAGATTCTTCAGACATCTGTCGATGTTCTTGCAATAGAAAACCGCGTAAAGGTTATACAAAGCACATCTGAATAGAAAGTAAACGAGAGCAAGTTGCGTACAAAGCAAATATTCGTTGCGCTTGCGCCCAATAACCATAAACACAATGTTAGTCATCACAACACTACAAATAGCATTTTCGTGCAGTCCGGACATGGTGGATAGGGTCATGACAGAACTGAAGGATTTTGATGAAAAGCCTAATTAAATGTACATTTTACAACCATCTAGGGCACCATAATGATTCTAACATTTCATAGCTAAATACAGGTTCAAGTTAAGAATAGCTAAGGGAAGTAGCGGAAAGCAGGACGTCACAAGCTAAGTTTACAATGTTAAGTTTAGAAACTAAATCACATTTATCAAAAGGTGTGACAACCCTACGTGGGGGTCGTGGGTTCAATCTCTGTTCCAAGAACAGAGGTACCAGCTACATGCGGTCCCTGTGTAAAATTGTTCCAGTCATATTTTTATAATTTCGTAAAGGGTTTAACGACCCTGCAATGCTTGGTGGAATCCCGTTTAAGTTTCGTAATTTGAAAAATTTCCATGTGAACGTAACGATAATTCACCGTCATTCGTTTACACAATATCTTTAATTCGGCAGTTTTAAATGCAGCATAGTTGTTACCATACCTACACCATCTCTGCAAAATTGATATTTGCAGCCACAACAGCAGACACAATAGAAATCAATTGTGTTTGCCTTTTAAAAAGCTTTTGGGTTTTACGACCTTAAAGAAGAATGCAGAACTATTTCTAGAGGCAGCTCATCACACAAGAATAGATCCAAAATTATTACTAGAGCTTGAATCATAAGACATGCCACGGAACAATGGTCAGACCCGTTAAAGGATCCAGGAAGAGACTTCAAGTATAAATAAAGAGAACGCATTGTAGGCAGACGTAACGACAATTGAATAAGCTCATAACTAAACGGAACACCTAATTATATTGGAAATGGGAAAACTGATGTTTGAATGGTTTACGAAAGCAGTCAGGTGAGTATTGAAAATTTAATGGCATTTGAAAATAAGGATGTATTGTCGTTTGTGATTTGAAAGTCATATCTTAACAGAAGGAATATTATTATAAGGACGACAAGGGATTTATTAAGTCGCCCTTAAAGTCAATAATTATTTCCTTTAAATTTTTATTCATTACAACAATATCAAAAACTGTACATTCAATAAAATCAATATCTGAATGAACTGCATTGACAAAGTATAAAACGTATTTTTTGGAAAATTAATGCATCACTTTTCTTCTATAGAAGATAAACTTCATTGTAAATTAAACAATATGAAATATTGGAATTGACAACAATTTAAACCCCAAAATGACGTTTCCCAAATTGCCATTATTAGGGTCGTGTGTCTTCCTGCCGCATTAAACTTCAATAGCTTACAAATCTATCATGATCGTTGCTATTGCTACAAACAACTTTGTACGAGGGGCCATAACTACAATAGCAATTGGGCCTGCACGTGTATCAAACATTACCTATACAAATTCTGAACACATTAAGAGTTTGAAGGCACCAATTCCGACATTACGCTCCACACTACTCACCTTTGATGCCGTACCCTTTCATTACTGGCCTTTAGATACCCACAGATATCTCATAAACTTTTTGTGTTCGAAACAATGGCTTTGCATTTTGAAAATCAATTCTCCCGACAATCTATAGGGACTCCGCCTACGGGACATAAAAGACACCGGGATAAAAGCGATGAAAGAAAGTGATAATGGATCTTTCGGGGTCGTTTTTTATCAAGATTTGGCTGGACGTGAAGCCTCTTTGAGATCATTGGATACACTTTTGTCTTTCGTTTTGCGTGGTATGTAAGGATATTTAGTCATCTGCTTTCTCTTAGGCTTGAAATTTTTATTAGCTTTAAAATTACTGAGGCAGATGATTGATAGCATTACAAGATCCTTAGGCGTGTCGCTACTTCTATACATACATTATGATTGATGGAATGGGCTTGTTTGTTTAATTTATGCAGACAAAAAATTCTGCTTCTATATTACCTTTTTTGTTTTGTATTAGTGAACTAAGCCAAAGAGACTTTCGAAAAACTATAAGAAAGACTTGTTTTAGAATTATTATTGCGTAGGCTGAGTTATATTTTTTGTACTAATATTAAAACAATGCGTAGTTTCTCTTATAACAGGGTAGTAAAGAAAATTGCAGGAGACTAGACGGCTATTAGTTTTAAAGACTAGTTTTTGAGAAATAATCCCAGTTTTAACATTCGAACATAAAAATAATGATACACGTTTGAATCTTTCGAACGTGTATGTAAATGAATGAATCAAGAAACAATACAGCTCTTTCAAAAATATTCGATCCGTTTCAAATTACATCATATTAAATCTTAACAATCCAAATAAGGTTTTATTAGGAATCGCTCAACTAGTGTACGTTTAGGCAGCATTCGAAGATTAGAATTATCATTCTTTCAAGATAGAGTCAGATGATTTTAAAATCGGCAATACGAAACATGTAGGGGAAAGACCTGAGACTTCAATAGTATTTGTTCCGCATAGCATCAAACATTTGAAGCTGACTTCATTTCCGAGACAGCTTTCCTTACTTCACGGAGCTGAAGCGAGGTCATTCGGTATAAAAACTAGTACTTAGAAACTTATGACCTTTCCCATCAACTCAACCTCAACAAACAAAAGCCAACACAAGTCCCGTTCCGCAACGTCAACAAGCTCGAGCGGACAGGTTGGAGGATGCGTCGCATGCGCATGACGTCAACGGAATCTGGGCCGAACGCCCACTTCCATTAGCAATAGTTCACCGACTCTGTCTAGACCAGCGGACCTCAAAGTATAATGTTTACTGGCATTAGTCATTGGGAGGGCATTGGTCGTGGTGAGACTTACGAAATCCAGGATCATTGCACAGGGCTTAGGGTGCGTTTATACAGAAGCGGAGCTGCGTGGTGTTGAGGCGGAGACTTGTGAAAATTGACCAATCGCGTTGCTCAAAATACACATCCCATCTCTGATGAGCAATGTGATTGGTAAATTTTTATAAGTCTCCGCTCAACTCCACGTAGCTCCACGTCTGTGGAAACGCACCCTAAAGATCCCTAAGAAAAAGGGACGGCATTGGACGCAAGTAAAAACAAGTTTTGTTTCTACTTGTACCATGATTAAGGAATGTCTGCTATTTACGAAGCGACTACCCGTCTGACCTTCGCAAATCACAATATTACCAGGGGAGTACCGGACCAACTAAATCATGGTTACACGTTTCAGAATCTAACCTAAACGTGCAGGTTTTTTCACGATGTTTTCCCTTAATGGTAGAAATATGCACACACATTTGAAAAATCTATTGCGGTATGCCCTGGTTCAAACCACGATCCCCTGTATGGGAGGCTCGCTGATGATCACCAATCAGCTAACTAACCAACCCGAGCTATGTTCAAAAAATTCGAAACTTCTTGCTCCCCCGAGACACCAAGATCACGCTCTGGTACTTAAACCACTAGACCAACGAGGCGTTAGAATACATAATCAATTAATTAAGCGTCTCTAATTACATACTACAGTTTGAGAGCCAGTCTAATGGACAATTGCTATCGGCCGCGTCCCTCTACTCATATCTTGATATTTCCGAAGATCAAAAGAGCAGACTTACAACCAGACGGCTGTCTTTTTATTTGCATTTCTAATCTCTGGATCCGATTTATCGTTATTAATTGTTGTCTGATCACGATTGTGAAAGACGATTAGTCTAGACGATTATTTCACACCTAAAATTACACAATCATAGATCAGTTCACGATTACCCTGCGATTTTTTTGTTGAACGAAGATCTACCAGCGCATTGAGACAAAATGAAACTTCTTTTTTCATATACAAGTAAATGCTTAGTCTCCCAGGTCGAAGTATGGGAGGTCAAAATAATTATTGTAAATTTTTGTTCATGTTTCATTGGCATGTTGTGTACAATGAACTTTTTACGTAGTTGCAAAGTAGACCTTCAAATTAAAGGGCAAAGAAACAGTATTCACGAACGAATCTTTAAAATACCCCTCTGTAACAAGTACTTTGGGCTCAGAGGATATATATCTGTGCACTGGGCGTCGCTTTTGTTTCGGTGTGATAGATATATTGTCGTTCCTTAAGGGACCGTTCGTTGTAAGCCTTCAAGTTACCCAATGAAGCATAAACACTCCCTTCTACTCTTATTTATAGTACGTGCTTAATTTCGGTTTCTATAACACACTTACCAGACATTAACATACATAGTCCATTAAATCTGTTTGTGTTTGCGCCCAACATTCTTATACCAAACTGATCAAACTGGAAGCACTCAATTGTGTTTCTAGGTACAGAAAGTTTTAACTTGTTTTGTAAAGTATAAGGTTTAAAATCGATTGTGGGAAAACCTGCGCCTGGGCATGTCGTATTTGACAAGTCGTCACGTCCTCGCTCGGGTTGTGCGTTTATTATAGGAAAGCGCGGTTCGCAATAAGCTTAGCATCGAATGGATGGTTTGAATAGCAAATCGGTCGAATGTTTCGACTATTGTGTCACGATGTAGCGTTGGTTTACTATTGAACTGAATAATACAGTTACTAAATGTATGGTAGATATTTTATGGAAATAGGAGACAAGGATAGCTATAATATAAATAATGCCTAAGCATGGTCAATAATGTCATGCTAAATGTATGCTGAATTGCATAGACACGACACAAAATTTGTTTGATCTCGTTCGTTCGTTGAATACTCATAAGCAAATAAATAAATAAATTCTCACAACATCTCATACATTGACCTAACTCCGCACTAAGTAGCAAATAAATGATTTCTGTTTCGATCGTTTTTACCAAAGTTAATAAAATGTTAAGTGTTAAAGTTTACTGAAGCTACAATAATTTTAATATGTGCTAAATGGAACGAAAAGATTATTCTAGAGACGACAAACGACCAAGCAGGTCACCTGATGGTAAGTAAGTAATCACTGCCGCTCATGAACATCTGCAAAGACAGAAAAATCGCTAATCCGCTATGGTCTTGCAACATAAAGGAAGGGATCTATGGAGGAACTTGTGGGAGGCCTTTGCCCTGCAGTGGGACTCTATAGGCTAACTAAAAAATACATAATGGGATGGAACCACCACATAGTTAAAGCTTTAATTGAATCAATGATGGCTAAACATGATTGGTGATTCAGATGTCATAGTAATTTAAACCATAAAACATTAACGTGTGCGAAATGGGACAAAGTCTTTTGATTCTATTGAATGCTGAGAGCAGGTCACGTTTAGTTACTTTCCTTCCTCGTTACATTTCTTCCAACATACATAAACTTAAACTACTGTACGAATGTATGGTAAATACGAAGCACAAAGCTGGTTAAATAGACCAAAGAACAGTGTGACACCTCTGTTTGCACACACTTCGTGACAGAAGTTGTCGGTGGGTTTTATGAGAATGTGATTTTCATAAGTAAGTAGTAGTTCCCTTACACTGTGGAAGTTCCACCTAGCTCGTACTAAGCGTTTCGCTTCTTCTTTCTTAATACGATCTGCTAAGGAATGGAACAACTTGCCGGCTTCTGTATTCCCAGAGAGCTACAATTTGGGTGTCTTTAAGTCGAGAGTGACGTGACGACAAGTCTCTAAGCCAGCAGCATACCTACCTAAGTATATCGACGTATGTGTCACGGACTTTAACTTAAAGAGACATATTTAAAATCCTCAAGTTGGATAATACGTTCTTTTGTAAACTTTTTGCGTGTGTATACGTGATTGCCTGCGATATGTTTGGAAGCTATTTCTTCACTGTTATAGTCTTTAGTATCTAAGAGCAGGGTTCACGCCTGTACCATATAAAGGGTCCAATTTAATGAGCAGCTCCAATGAGGGAACAAAGGTACCGCGGAACCAGGCCCCTGCCCTTATGGTATTGTGTGCTTTATTTATTATTGTCTGCTTATGTGCTATGTATCCTATGTGCTATCTCGTGGAGGACTCCCTTAGTATTCTTATTTGAATCGTCGAACCGATATGGCTTTACGGATATTCTAATTATGGTTGAAATGTCCGTGCATCCGAGTATGCACCGCTGGATTTTTCAAATCTATGTGCGTAGGTATATCTATCATTAGCGTGAGGGAAAACATCGTGAGGAATACCTACACGTTTAGGATAGTTTCTGAAACGGATAAGCATGATTCAGTTGTTCCCCTGTTAAAGGGTTGGGAAGGTTTGGCGTATTTTTCGGAAACTGACATCAGAATCTACATACACTTAAAAGGATATAAGTCAACGCAAATTTCATTGGTTTTCGATCACATGTTATGGCCGATAAGGTTTAAAATCAGGTGGCAACTATTATTCCCATTGCCTTATTAAAGGTTAAATAGAAGAGGCCAAAGCTTCAGTAAACGAGTGATCGGTAAATTTTTAAAATCTGATCACTATTTTGGAGGTATTTTAAAGACTGTCATGGTAATGACATTTGTATGAGAATGATCTAGACCCCATATAGAAAATGCTGGCATATTATTGAATTTATATATTAACAATTTTTGAACTATGTACTAACAAAAAAGGCAGCGTTCAAACTTACCACTCACCAGATAAGTAAGTATCTGTACTTTTTGCACGATAATTGAGTCAGGTTAAAATATTAATCGATCTAACTTTAAGATTAACTAATTGCAATAGCCATTAACAACTGAATACTTCTACGATATTTTTTATCCCAACCGGATATCGAACTTTTCCCCCGGATACCAACAAAATTATCACAAAAACGAACACATTTTTTGTTAGTATAGTATAAAGACGGTTATCAATTTGAAAGCACGCGAACTATTCGAGTGGCCATATGTAAGCAAACCGTTACGCGATCACATTAATGCGGCCAGGATACCCTCATACAGGGATAGGGATGTGCCCGTAGTGAAGGACTTGTCGATAAATTTGCTGAAAAATATTTGGATGATATAAGATAAAAGCTATAGGGCCTGAAAATTGAAATTTAAAGATAAAGAGCGTCACATAGTTATGCAACATATAAATTATTTTTAAGATACTTAGTTGCGATTTCTATCTATCAAACTATATATAGGTACTATCCTTTTATTTTATACGATTTTTTTTTTCCTTTAATTAAAAGCTATTCAAATTTTCTAAGGCCACCGTTAACTACTTTTAAATGCCTTTCGAAAAATTATGATTATTTTAGGTAATAATAATCAAATTGAACATAGTTACTTAAATATGCAGGTACTAATCATACATCTCAGCTGATTAGCTTCGGTTACACAAAATAGGTGACTTTCAAGCTTGTTAATATTTATTTCACAACTTACTATCGACACCGCTAAACTTTACAATCCCATCCCTACCATCCATATAGCCCCAGGGCGGGCTCACCGCGACGAATGCGCGTGCGCACCCCGGGCAGATGTGCGCCGCGAAGGGTTGGCGCACTCAAGTGCGACCCTAATTGTATAGTATGGAAGACATGGCAGACAAGTGTGAGCTGTGATCGGGGATTGGGGGCTTGTGAAATTTATAGCGCGATATCAGATGGAGAGACGGATCACCTGATGGTAAGCGACCGCCGCTTATTTCATAATAGTGACCTGTTGGATGTTACGCGTTTACCTAAAAGATAGAGCATAATTCTTTATCTATTGGACAACATACAAGCTAAGAGATTTATTCAGAACTTCATTGTACAATTCAGGCTACTATCAACCTATACACTATCCCAAAGCAGAGAAAAGGCCTCAATTATAGAAATAAACTCATCGCTACTATGATGAGATTAGACTCATCCACGCTTTTGATCGACCCGGGAATCGAACCCGAGATCACAGTACTTAACGTCGTAAAGCCCAAGAGAGCAGACACAATAGAGAATCAATTGTTTTTGCCATTTAAAAGGTTTTTCAGTCTTACGACGTTAAATTACTAGACCAACAGGACATTCCAATATAGATACTGAACCAGTATACAATAAAACAATAAAAAACACACATGGAATCGTAACTGCCAAGCCAATTCCCGTCAATCCACTTCCACAGAACAGTAGCGCTACCATGAGTTGACATCTAAAACTGACATAACGTAAACTATTGCTCTGTCTCTTTCAAATGCATCACAATGAAAGAGACAAAGCGATAGTTTTCGATAGCGAGGATAGTATTTCAAACTCGTGGTAAGGCTACAGAACCCTAACGTTCCAGCCAGTGTTAATGCACTCATTCGCATTTGATCTCGATAACATACCCGCCATAATTTAATTCCGAGTGACGTGCGATTCTCGAGTAGGTATCAAATCGTTAGTCGCGATTGTGACTCGGGTAAGGTGACGTGCGATTTCGTAATGATGACGATTATGATCTGAATGCCATCCTGATTAAGTGCTCACTTTAGGTTCATGATATGCAAATGTGCAATATGAGTAACATAAATGAAATAAGTCGTACAACCAACATTTGGCCAATCTTAAAGATCAATCACATCATCATTTCAGCCAATAGACGGCCATTGCTGGACATAGGCATCCCTTAATGTTCTCCACACAGATCGGTCCTGTGCCAGCCGCATCCCAGGGACTCCCGCGACTTTCACTAGATCGTTGGTCCACCTGGTGGGAGGCCTGCCACGGCTGCGACCCCTGCACGCGCATCATGTACTTATGTACTTAAAGATTAATAATACTCAATCAATAATTTATTATAAGTGTATCAGTATTTTTATGAGCAAAAATGTGTGAGAGAAATTGTAGGTTCTTCGGGGCCCCCTTCGTAACGGGGGCCCTGGGCACGGGCCCCGCGTGCCCTTATGGCAAAGACGGTATTGTTCATAATATCATGCTACTTACTTGCAGAAGTATTCCCCGCGCGGCGTGGAGAGACAGGTACCTCCATTCTTGCAGGGCGATGGCGAACACGACACAAAACCTGGAATAACGAAACACTTCGTTAACATCACGAAAAACGCAATTAAAATCTCTAAACAATTTTATAAGCTACCGCTTCGGCATGAACGAGCAGTCTCGACCTAAATGATACCACGGCATCACAAAAGACCGGCGTAAAGCAGCGCCTGCGCTGTGTTTCGTCGTGAGGGTACCGGAGGCCCAATTAGGGGAATGGGAGTTAAAGGTTCGCGCACTTGTGACTTTACTAGTATTGCAGGTGTCTATGCACGGCGGCAATCGCTTACCATCAGGTGATCCGTCTGCTCGTCTGCCAGTCAGTTAATTATCGTCAACTGGTACTCAGTACAGGAGTTTCCCTAGTTTGAGACCAGGTTGATTGGTGTGATTGTCTGGCGCATTTATTATTTATTATCTACTTATATCACCAATTCTTGTGCCCTCGACATTGAAGTCGAATTAGAATTTTGTATGGACTTATGAAATCTCTAAATTCGACTTCAATGTCTAGTGCACGAGAACTGCCTCCGAGATGCAAGAAATTGGATCTTAAGCTATTATGCCAGTTGGCGAGCAAAAACGGTATGGCAATAAGTGTACCCGAAAACCACGCCAAGATTGATACGCGTCCATACGTATACCTTTCGCAGCTCCAGATACCATCGCCGGATAAACTTTGCTTGTTATTTTTAATGCACATTTGCATCGATGCCGTTGGAGATAAAAGATCTCGCTGATACGTAAGCGTGAACGGAATAACCGCTTTGCATGTTTGGACGTGGGCAAATCAATTAATTTTGAGTCTGACCAAAGCGCCGAGCTAAGGCGAAATGCTGTTGATTTTTTCTTGTGCAGTAATTTTGTAGAATTTTGGACAAAAAATACCGTCTACTGGAAGTATTTAAACCTTCGTTTTGTATGTGTCTAAACCTAAAATTCAAGCTGGTATTTTTTCGAAATTAGCAAAAAGAGATGGCGTGATGACTTGGACCACTTCTCTAACAATTGGCAAACCAACGCTACAAACAGAGTGAAATAGCAGCATTTGGGGAATCCTTTGCCCAGCAGTGGGACAACGCAGGCTTAATAAAAAAAAGCAAATAGTTGATAAAGTTTTAACATTTCAGAAATCATTATGTAATAATGACGACTGTTATGATGATGACGATTTTGACTTTCATAATAATTAAGTAAATTTACTTAATACTCATTATTATCGACATTATTACTAACATACGAGTAACCTGAATGTGTAAATAACCGAATTCATTATTATTTTCTACATCCCAATACCAATCAAAATGTTTAAGGGACAATCAATCGAAGTATAAGGTACGAGTATAACGATGTGCGAGCGAATAGCTACTTAGTATTCCATCTCCGCAATCAAGAGTATCGATATCATCTCGATACATCGATCTGTCAGCTCGGGACCACCCAAATGGCGTCGCGACAACGGAAACATCGAATTTTAAATTCAATAATTAAATAAATATAAAAAACTGTACTGAGTACATACAAAACTGGCGATACGTTTTACTTTTTTTGACTTATTGACGTAACGCAAACAAATTATTATAAAGGATTTGGTGAGAAATTGTAACGGGCATTTCGAAATTTCGCCATATTTGCCCATCATTCGATGTCGACAAATATTAAAAGCTTAAAATTGGTCAACAGCCGGCGATTGATTGATAATGCTTTCGGATGTTTGCTGATAAGGGTAATTCTGATAGCACTGGTTTTAAAACGTTTTCGATTAAAATAGTCCAAAGGCAATGATATCATTTAATAGAAGTATTATAACATGTAATGAAAAGTATCAGTTCTTAGTACTGACGACTGCTAGATGAGATGAGGTAGGGTGAATGTGCCCCTTTTCGGCCATTTAGAGGACTTGATGACTTTGAGGCATTGTTTTTATATGATTCTTCAATCCCGGAATAGTGGGTGTAAACTTTTTAGCTTCAAATTATAGTCTAATTTTAATATAAATACCACATTTACTTCTCAATATTATAGAATAATTGTTAAAAAATAAAATCTCCATAAGTAGCAATTTTGCCGGTTTTCGGCCACTCCTTCTATTTTTCGGCCATGAATTTAGCTAGTTCTCGGCCACTAAATAACACAAGGAAAAATGAATTTTATGACATAAAAAATAAGAAACATAATTGATTAAAACCAAGAATTCCAAATCAATTAGTTTAATTATGATAATAATTTAATATTACAACAAAATTAACAAAGGAACATAATCTTTGCGTGTTGACTAGTAAAAAGTTATTTGCTGTTTGGAATCATTTCCATCTTTGTCCCTTCGCCAGTCTTTTTGTTATTATTCCGTTGGCCGAAAACTAAATATATTTGAAGTGTTTCTCGGCCACTTTCATACCACTGGCCGAAAACTAACCTTATTTATATCAGTTATCGGCAGTCTAGACAACGTTGTCAATACTATTTACCCGAATTTTATTGCATATAAAATAAAAAAGTGATAAAAAGGACACACTTCTTATCTATTGGACAAACGATCCTGCTTTATTCACTTGATTTTACTGTCAGTATTATCGATGGGTTGAAAAGTGAAATAAAATCATCCCGATTTCGGCCACAATATTTTACCGGGGCCGAGAAGTAGTTTATTGGAAGCTGGTTTTCGGCCGACAAAAATTAAAAACTTTAACTGAGTATTTTCCAAACAATAACCAATAACAAGTGGCCGAAATCTAACCACACAAATGTGAAGACATCATATTTTGTCTTTCAATTTTCTCTTTTGACAGCAACTTACCTCTGACATTAAATTTAAGAGGTTGATTTTTTTTAATGTATGAGTCAGTTTTCGGCCTGGCGGCCGAGAACGAGAATCTTCCGAAAAATGTGGTTAGTTACCCGGACATCGAATTAAGATCAACATACTGAATATTATAAACATATCAATCAAAATAACATAAATTCAACTCATCTACAATACAATACGATAAAATAATAGTTCACCTAACTATAATGACTTCATAACTTACCGTGAAACAATTTTGCGCGCACTATTTTTTTTGTTATATCCAGCACACGACGGCACTGTCCAATTTTCAGATGCTCACTGAGGAAGCAACTTATGAACTACAATGCTACAAAATTAAGAGGTGTAGTATTAGATTAACTAAGAGTCGAAATTACTCTTTAAGTAAGTCTGTGAAGTATACTTTTCTTATTATTCGGGTTTTAACGGCCAATGGCCGAAAACGGGGTATGGCCGGCAAACGGGCACATCTACCCTATGCGACAATAAACCAGAAAATTTTCATCTCAGGCATTAGAAAAAATCCTATCTTACTTGTGACAGCCGCTGAAATCTATCTTAGCAATATCAGATCATCAGATAAGATATGAGACATCGCTTTGTCAAAAAACCTGTTATTGCATGTGCATCAAGATATACAATACGATTACTGAAGAATATAAATTTGTTCCTTTGCATTTAATGATAAAAAAGATGAAAAAGTGGTCGAAAATTCTTTGCATATAGCGTCCACAATTGCACGTTACTGGTTGTTAGCAAGATGAAGCACTTATACACTTTATAACATCAGTACTGTATCAAATAAATACTTTGAATCTTTGACTCCTCATCTAGACATTGTCAGCTCTCCTAAAATGAGACAGGGCGTCACATATATTATTGATCTAACAGCGATCTTCATTTCAAGACACGTCCCTAACATTGTCCGTACTACGGACATGGCTGGACCAATAACACATCAGCGTCATGAAAACAATGTTTCTAATTTTGTATTAATGAATTATGATGGGGATAATCAAATTAAACATCTAAGTGCACAGACCGCTATTTCCATAAGTATTCCAATATTAATCTAGACCCAATTTAATAGTGATAGCCAGAGTAACCCTGTTAGCAAACCAACAACAATGATAACATATCGGGCATCAAAATAAACATTGACGCGTGGGAATACGATTCGGACAAAATCAAACTTACAGATAACGGTCAAGACTTTACATATCCTCCTTTCTACAATTTCCAATGAATATTTAACGTGTGAAGGCAAAGATAGGATTAAATCGACGGTCCCTACGTATAAGGCCGCAAGTGGCACCTTAGGGATTTGCATGTTTTTATTGCAAAACCCCGAAATCAACGATAACTTTCGATTAGTTCAAACAGTAGGTCGAAAATGTGCCTAAAAGTACTCTAAATCGATGCACGACAAAGTGCATAAGTGCACTACGACCAACGTACAAATACTGTAATGGTAGTAACGGTCTACTACTTGGGAATGTTGCCATCATACTTGCCCATTAGTGCCAGTTGAGCGCTTTTACGCCCGAGACGGAACAACGCGAAGGTGGCAGTTCAGTTATTATACGCGGGAAATTTAATATTCAATGTGGCTTATATGGTTTTTGGGCAGTTTTACGCCGGGAAGTTAAAATCAATGTTCTTACTATATACCAGATTTGATGTTTTACGATGGAAGCTATTGTTTTAGTATTGCTAGTAATTACCATTTACGTAATTTTACGTCGTAAACGAATATAATGACTGAGCGTGATTAATGTTTTAAGGGTTGTATTTTGATTAATTTATTGCTTTTTTTTTCAAAAAACGGTTCATTGTTTAGTAACAAATACACAAGTCCCTGGTTCGATGGAGTTCCGTTGGCTACACCTTTTTTGTTGCTTATTCGGCAGCTTGTCAAAAGATGAGCGCCAGTTGCTACCTCTTCTTCAGCGCCACAGAGTTCAGGGTCTGTTACACGGCGGCACTCGACTACGGCACAAAATTGTGCTACTTTGAGCCTGGCGCACTTGAAGTCGAGCTTCTGTCCCTGTCATAACTGGTTGCAGCTGGTATCACCTTGCTCTGGCAACAGAGAGCTGTTGCTAGAGCTAGACGAAAAGAGCTTATCAACGCATTTAGCAAACCTGTAAACATCGTGGCTTGTGCATCTGCTCGTTGCCATTTCTTCACATATGCCTCAGTGCCAGCGCACTTGTGACCGTCAGCTGCAGGCAATCTTCTGGGATATGACTTCATCTAGTCGCCACCACCAGTTAGTGTAGGCGGCATAGATATGAATGATAGACGATGTTGTACCGTAAGACTCTCGTTGGATATGACTGCACACATCGTCGCAGCCACATTTACAAATTACCAGCACATCTTAGCCACAACTCGTTACAGATATCCCAGTAATCCCTCAGCAATTACCACGGTAATCACATTTTATCCGCTTGGACGACTCTTGCCAATGATGTAAGAGCCATCAAAATATTAGTATCAAATCCCAGTTGTGTCCCAAGCTGGCGCTTTGAAGTTCAGGGTTCTCTTTCCTATTGTATCTTCTCCACTTTGCGCAGACTAGTCTTTTGCACCCATTGTCCCTTACTACGACGTCAAGTCAAACCTTTTTTGATCCTTCCTTTCAACCAAGACCCGGCGATAGAGGCATGGTCAGAAATTATTTGCCTACATCTATCCAGTTTGCGTAAAACGTGGACGACATGCTCCAATTTATCTGCTATGTCACAAACATGAAGGATGCCGTGTATCCGATATTATTTACCTCACACGATCTTGCCGCATAACTCCACATATCCATCGCAGCATGTTCGGATGAACGATATTGGTGGGAATTCTACTGGTAGTGGGAACTCCTACTTATATCGCTTAAGTACAGCCAAGACTTACTGCCATATGAGAGAGAACCGGCCAGGTAATGGATTTGTATACCTGTCCTTTCAGTTCAACCGGCATATTAGGTTCATAAATGACGCCTGCCAACTCTCGCCATTTTGCCCACGCGGAGTCAATGTGCGCCTTGACGTCGCAAATAATGTCACTGGACGAGTAGAGTACTAATACCAGGTTATTATATCGGTCTCTGCACTCAAATTTGTGCAAACATGCATAGGATCCGTAAAACTGCTAGCCATACACTCCGTCTTTGCCACATTGAACCTTAGACTACCGTTTTTAAGGAACTCCTTTCACTCTTTCGCTTAGTCTACCAGCGTGATATCAGCAGCATGTATGAGCATCCTATATTACTCTGAACCATAACAGCTACTACCTTTCTTTTGTTACTTTTGTCGGCTATGTCGATCAATATGCAAAATAAAACGTTGGACTGCAAAGCGTAGTTCCCTAGAGGAGGCTCGTTTCCGTGGCCGTGTTCGCCCATGGCATAGTATGCCTAAAAGCACTGAGCAAGCCACTCCCCAGTAATGGGTATGCTCACGTACATCAAAACCCCGATTAGTCGCCTCTTACGACAGACCGGGAATACCTTGGCAGTATTCTAAACGCCCCTAGCCACAGGCAGAACGGCAGAACCTCCCCTATGATGCCTCCTCCTAAACTGGGATTTAAACGCTCACGTTCGCGCTGGGCTTCCTCATTCTGGAGCATGACACTCTCGCAAAAAGAAGAAATCGACTCTCAGGCTGCCCTACACCCGACCATAGTGCGCACTACAGTCGGCAGGGATAAGTCGACTCCAATAGTGACGCAGAGATCTCTAGGTTCCACCAACCAAGCAGCATATACCGCGAGTGTATACTCTGCCTAGTCAAGATGACAGGCAGGTAGCATTTGGTTCCTTTCCTATCCGGCACAGATATCTCCCGAAGCATCCATGCTCCGAGAGTATCTGTGTGAGCCGGAAAGATAACCCTGGCACAGAGGGTTCTAGCATCAAACTCCTAGGGTAGAGTACAGACCAGCATGCATGCCGCCTCAAACGAGATCGAGCTATAGCCACGTATAGCCCTGATAGCCATCACCAGCTGTAATTAATGCAGTATGGCGATATTTTGGCTAATCAGGGAACCGGAAAACACGGGGGCTCCATACATGGCTATCGATCGTACCATACCAGCATATAGCCTCTGGCATGAGGCCTATGGACCAGCAAGATTGGTTAGCAGTCGACTAAGTGTTGCCGCAGCGTCCTATTCGAAGTAGCTCTTGTACTGAGCATTTGTTTTATGGCTAATTTGCTTCGCATCGTGGATTACAGATATTATGTGGGCGAATAATCCGCCAAATTGAAGTGGAACTGGGCAGGTCACGTGTGTAGGATGCACCCGGAGAGTAGGACTAAAATAGTTACACTATACAAGCCAACAGGTGGGCGTTGGTTGAGATGCAGACCGAGAAAAAGATGGCGTGATGATTCAGACCACCACAAACTGGATTGCCAAGCGCTGGCTACTGACAGAGACCAAGGGGTTTGGGAGAGGCCTTTGCCCAGCTAGGACAGATTAGACTAATAACAAAAATACCTTAGTTACCATCCAATGCGTTTTATTACTAGTTACTATTAAGTTTTGTATATTTTTCAGTGATACGAGTAGATACTGAAGTTCACCAAAATTCATTATCAGTCCCTGTTCTGTTAAATTTAGTTAAAAAATATTTAAGATCCAGCTGTTCCCAAGTTTCATATGCCTTTTTTGATATATAGATTGCATCGAAACAAAAAATAGAAAACCCAAAAACCCCGTATGTGAATATTATATTCGGCGTAAAATGACCTTTCGGGCAGTTAATCTTAGGATTGATGACTTAAGTCCCCCGTAAGCAATAGGTTGTACCACTTACGTTGTTTGTAGTCTGAATAATTCCGGCGTAAAAGTTAGTAAGTAACAAATAGTATATAAATAATAATCGTAGAAACTTATTATTAGCTTTTTTACGCATTATAGCACCTATTTACCTAGTGTGCCAAATTTCATAACTGTAGGTATAATAGAACATGAGCAACACATGTTTCAAACTTTAAAACGCTCTCCTGTAAAATTTAGGTTTTGAAGATACGGCGTTATACGTAGGGACCGTCGAAATATTCAATGAGATTTGTTTATGGTTTAATAATAGAGTCTTTGACAGTTACAGCTTACATAGTACCGATATACCACCTGGTGAGCAAAAATCTGCATCTCTAAAGATGTTTAAGTTAATTCGGCTATATGTGATCTTTTAGGGCCGTCGATGGGCGTCGTAGAGGCGTATAACTGCTGTCAAATTGAGAAAATAAAAAACGTATAAAAGCGTTTAATGATTTTTGACTACATGATTAGGCGAGTTAATTGGTATTAAATGCGTTATTATAAGAACGACACGTTTTAATGGTTAGGTTTCTTTTTTTAATGAAAGATAACAAAATAACCATTTAAAATTTATATCCTGAAAATTTTTAAATCGCAATTTTGTGATTGTCTTTTCTTTCCTTGTCAATTAACATAATGAAATGAACTGAAAGATCATTTATTTCCGCACTCGTCTTCTCAAACCGTGCAATGTGATTGCCAAATATAAACATATACATGCCAGATCGTGTGACTTTGATAAATCTTACAAGAACATTAACAAGCCCCAAATGTAGAGGTATCAGTTTCACCAAAAACTGCATTACCATCAAAATGTGGCCGATGTGATTAATCCTCAACCCTTCGTTGTCAAATATCTTAAGCACATCGTTTAAATTACACGTTTTGCAATACCAATGGTTTCCAGAATCGAAGTGTAAACTCGCTTTGCGGAGTGTCATTAAAATTGTAATAAGGGACCCTTTTTACATAGTTCCCTTTTTGACTCGTTCCTCCAAAGGCACTCATTGGCCTTTTCGGTTGTTCTCGTAAACGGCGAAACGAACTATATATTTCGGTTTTTTAGCGTTTCGAACAGTGGTGTGAAGCGTAGTTATCGACTAGAAGTTATAAGACAACGATGACTCGGAATACTTACGAAAAATGATTCCATTAACAAAACATTTTCGCATTATCGGCAAACCTGGATTTCTAATCAAAGTTAGTTCAAAAAACTAAATACAAATTTACTCTTTGTTCTAAATTATTCTCAAATACCGTTTGTCAAACAATTAAAAGTTCGGCCTAGAGTCTCTAACCTGGTTTTTGGTCTAACCATGGCGAAATTTTTGGGATTTCGCTTCTTATAAATTTCACTACACATCAATGGTACGCGTTCACGTCCCAAGCTTCTGAAAGTGTGTTTAGAACGCGTTATCGCGAGTGTCAGAAATGTGGTGTTAGTAACAGAAATGTATGAACCTTTCGATAATTTCCAGATCACACAAGACACAGCACTACTGCGGAACGAAGCGCTGGTAAAAAGTGGAGGCCAAGCGGTCTCACCTTATACGGCCACCATTGTTTTTACCCCGAGCCGGTCGAGCTTCACTCCAGCTATGTTTACTGGTCCTTGGTGTGTCCTTTTGTTTATTTATGTTATAAATACACTTTCTCGAGCTGTCTATGTGGTTTGCATTGATAGAAAAGCACATTTTTCTTAAACTGATGTCTAAACTATACTAAGTGATATCGATAATAATATGACTGTAACACCAAATATTGTGACTCTTTTTTCTGCAAAGTGACAATCTACGCCTGTGTTGA
Organism: Cnaphalocrocis medinalis; assembly: GCA_014851415.1. Lineage (NCBI taxonomy): Eukaryota > Metazoa > Arthropoda > Insecta > Lepidoptera > Crambidae > Cnaphalocrocis > Cnaphalocrocis medinalis. The sequence goes on along the minus strand of CM026276.1, from coordinate 16,348,203 downwards.
CGTTAACGATTTGATTAGTAAAGGAATCTGCTGGTTTCTTAAATTAGGGGGCTTACACTGAAAAGAAATCACCACAGAATCTTTCTCCCCGTCCCTTTTACACGCTCTATGCGTCTCTTTTGTCCCTAGAAATGCAATTTTGCAGAAGTGCTTGATGCAATTTTCATTTGTATCAGAACAGAAATGTTTTAAATGACAAACATTTATTCTGCTTAGAAAAAACTGGTTTCTTCAACATCTTGTATTTCCTATCATGACATTCCCTGCAACCAAGGGTCCTTAGGTCCTAAGTAGAGTCCAATCCCAATCTCTAATACAAGTCGAAACATGTTACGTGTGTTGAAATTTTTCAGATTCGATTATCACATGTTTTGACTCATTACGGAAACGCTCCGATAGCCATATCTGCGGACCGTGGGAACGTTTATTCCCCATATCTATTTTAACAAAAAATACATTAATACAACATTAAAATTGCCTACAGAGATCTTCCGCATGGGACTCTGCAAATACCTATGTTTGAAGATGATAAGGGCAAAGATGTAAAAGTACACTGAACTTCTTTGAAATCAATATTTGGGTGATAAGATAGTGAGTATAATATTATAGTTGATCTGCTATGCGGAAGGATTTCAGTTAGACATTTCAACGATAACGACTGAATGTTAAAATACACTAATACTTTATAGACATAAATGCAAGTTTGACAACACTAAATATTGCTTATGGTGTTATACTTTTTGTTTTAATGCGATGTGAAATGCAGCCTTATTGTTAACAAAATAACGCATCTACTATTCAGTCTTTTAAATTACAAATATGTACTGAAACAAATTCATGAAGCGCTAAATACTCGAAATACACACGAGTACACGTAGATTCAATAATTCTATTAGAAGTTTGATCTTTCTCTCCAAAATACTTAAAATTTACTATCATTTGTTTTGATAGCATTAACATGAAGCTTTATAAGGTTGACAGTATTGCATCAAACAACGTACTTCTATAGTTATGATACGATTTACGAAAGAACCATCATCAAACATCAACTCTATTTTTGGTAGTACTAACGTTAAAACTAGTTTCATGTTTTGACAGCATTTATCGGACGTCACGCTGCTAACGTATTGATTTTAGAATATCAAATTGTTTCATTTAAATAATTTTTAATTTCAAATCTTCCTTATCTGGCATTTGGCTATTACTTACCAATACGCATATAACAATATTTCAAGTAACTACAAACACTTGGACTCACGCATCTCACATTATACAGCTTTGGTATTGTAAATCAAAATTTCAAAAGTAAACATTGATTATTAAACAAAACGTAGCTAAAATATATGTTCATAATAAAATTCTACATGTAAAACTTACACATAATAAAGTGATTTAGACATAATGATTGCTTGCCCTATTCACAGTTTCACAGTTGCATAATAGAAGAAGAACAACAGTAAAGAAAAATTTTTTTATGTCGTATCTAACTAAGAGTATGTCTTAACTATAACGTTTACGGAGCTTGCTTACACTTCTTTTATCATTTTAAAAATAAGGGAAATCTATGGTCGTAGACCACCTCAGTGGACTGTTTAACAAATTTACATATTATTGACCGAGTGTGAGGACCACCTAGATGCATATCTATCTAGGCCATCACTAGTCACACTGTGAACATTTATACTGTGTCACAGAGCATCATAATTGCGTGTCTGGGGGTCATAAAATGGTAAAAACTCGAAACAGCCAAACATGTCGTGGAAACGAGAAACGAAATAATTAAAAGAAATTAAAAATTTTACGCCAAACTTGATGTCGACGTCTGTGCTACTAATAAAATAATTGTTTGTAATATTAATCTCGTCATTAATGACTTTATTGACATAGATGTACTAGTTAATAAGAATAATCATAGATAATTTGGTATTTATGGAAGGAATGATGGAGTAGTAAAGGATTTAATAACTTTAATAACGATCACTAACAAATGAACAGTCGTATTTGAAGATAATTAAAGCCAAAGAAAAAAAATTACCAGAATTTTCTGATATGAGTTGATAACGGTAAAGTGATTTGATTGAACCTAAGCAAGTACCTATTATTGAATAATATTTTGTAAGCAATTATTAACCAGTTCATTTGCCTAAGTAACACAAGGTAGTAAAATTTGAGAACCAAGATTTTTCACTAATTAAAAAACGCATAATACTGACATCCAAAACTTTCCCACAAAAAGGAAGAATAAGACCCACCTTAAAACAGAAGACTAACCTTATAACCCATATTTCACTTCTCAAACTATTATAAATACTTCCAAAGAATGCCATAACAAAAAATACCGCTACCGAGTTTTAATACGAAAACTACTGTTACGGAAAAAAGCGTGGGCGTCATGTGACCCGCCGTGCGATAAGGTGGCATCTATACTTCCACATGGCACCATTATGGAACCTCTGCTAATTAACGTATCTCAATTAATAAATGTTTCGTAACTAGGTACAGTAGAATTGTGATAAATCAGCCGAGTTATGACTGTGAAAAATGATACGGCTGCGTTGGATGTAATGATTCTTAGTATTAATGGTTGCACGACGCTAAATGAGTCGTTAACATTTGATTGAGATTTTTAATAGCCTTGGTTGATCTCAATTTGGCTAGGACCATTATTATAATAGTTAAAATGCAACATTTAGTAACCAACAAGTTAGCAGATTCTAATCTCTACAAAATTTATACTATTAGCAAATGTGTCGTTGAATTACACAAGATCTTTACCTGATTTTCCAAATATGTAAGCTTTTTACATGATGAATGATTGCTTGTGAACAATTTCATTTCTGATTATGCTAATATTTTTCGAAATCGTGTTTAAATTGCAAATTTGAACCTGAAGCATTTGATATCCTTGCACAAGTATTGATCATCTGTAACTATTATTACCAACGTGACTTTTTTATAACATTGTAGCAAGGAATGAGGGGTGGTGCCCACCCTCTGTGACTGCGCGCGCGCATCGCATAGAACTTTCGAGAGAACTGCTATCAAGTTTAATAATAATGAAGCATTTAATACTAGTGTTATCAGTTGAAAGCGTTGCAGTACCTGATTAACCAAAACTTGTCTATCATGTCACCTTAATATTGTCTTCGTCCATGTCAGAGGTCTATAGCCTATACGATTCAAAAGAAAGAGAAGTGAATTGTTTTAATATTAAACGTTTTTGGTTAAAAGTTTTTCACTTAAACTTAGTAACTTTAATTGAACACTTTAGCCTTATGAGAACACTACATCGACCAAACGTTCATCAATGTAGTAACTATGTATGATTTACTTAAATGAGATACAATTTGTATTGAAAGTAAATGTTATTGTACTAAATAAAATACCAAATAGCATATTTGATGCAAACATTTGTAGAAAAATAGCAATGTAAGAAAAATATTAATTCCAAAACTAGATAAACAACGACTTGATAAAATCCGCACGTTAAATTCAAAAGTCAACCTTAAATGTATGACTGACATTTTATTGATTGTATCACCAAACATTATTAAGAGTTTATTACAGTTTATAAAAGGCGAGCCTTTGTGATAAATCAAAAGAATCGAGTGAAATCGATGTATCGGGATCAAAGGCGAGCTATACAGCGGATGCGACAATAGAGGAGCGAGGGCATCCGCAATTACGCTGATTTGAGGCCCCATTACTGGCCTACAGACTGTGCCGTGTGCCAACAGTACACAGTTATTTAGCTTGGTACCGACTTTATCTCACTTTGGATTAAATTAACTCTTAGTATATGTGTCTTGCAGCAGTTTAGCAGCATTGGATGCAGGTCACTTACAATCAGCCGCTTTGTAAATCTAGATATAGGAGTTGCCTATGTGAAAAATGGACACACTACAGTTGAAGTCATCTTTGGTTTCTATAATAACAATGTTGGCAAATACTGTTTTGTCTCTTAATCAGTACATTACATTGTAAACAACTGCAACAAATATTGACACTAATCATACCTATTTAGATGTTGTTTCCTTATATTTCATCACATTTCTAGAAATGGGAATTATCTGGGACTTTCTGTACCTCATTAACCTTAGATAAAGGAGATAGACAGATTGAGGAATTAAAAGCCGGAATTAAAATAATTTTAGATTTTCCTCATTTACTTGCGGTTGAGATGGGATTAATTTGCATATATCGTGAACAAATAAAAAGATCTGTTTTATTTATTAAAAAACCTATATTTACTCTGGAGTAAATATCCTTATACTGGTATAAGTCCGCAGTGGATAGATGCCTAATTCGTTTACGCACGGGAAATACTGCTTACAATAAGATTTGTTTTGATACAAATCATTTTTATTCACAACAAATGTTAATAATATCTCTTTTAATCAAGACGACACATGCTTGACGATTCGTAGCCATTTCTTAACGCAACAAAAATTCTTTAGCAACTCTCTTTTGTTGACACTACCCATAGAAAAACTAGAAAGACAAAGTCTGATGATGATTAATGGTCTTTCTGATACAAAAACATCACCGTTATAAGTAGACTTCTTATTAGAAGGCCATAAGGTTCAAAGTTAAGCATTTGTATCATTAAGTTTGCGGTCGTCCGATAGCTCATTACATTATACTGTCATAGGTTGACGAACATATCTAAAAGAGAATAGCAGATGCAGTACAAAAAGCTTCATTAGAAATTTTGATGTCGGCAACCTTTTGCGACTACAGACAAAATGTAAGAGGTCAATATATTGGACTATCACTAAGAAAACCCCAAATCACTAATGATTTTTGAATATTATGACAGGTGCCGATAGATTTACTTAGCTTGATTTTGAGTATAAAAATTAAAAATCATACATACGTATACACGTTCGTAACGTGAAATGAATTTTTAAACTGGCTATTAAAATTTCGAAGAATCATTCCTCGTATTTTACGTCATAGAAAAGATAAAAATGGTGTTAATAGATATAGTAATAACACCTTAATTTCGAAGCAACACGTACGCTTTAAGAGAACAGTTAAAACCTCAAATAGTTTATCTGCAGACGCGATCAATTACGCAGTCGCAATAAATAACTAAGAAATAGATGTTATATCTGAGGCGATTAAACTCAGGAAAGGTAACGACACCGCCGTTCTCTCCCACACCTTGATGTGATAATCTAAGCGCAAAAACTCTTGTTGATTCCCACTAGACGATCTGGGACGATGGTGACCGTTAAAATTTGCAAGACTTGACTTGATTTCTCACACATACGAGTAGATTACCAAATAAAAAAGTAACTACATTATAAATTAATGGAACCTTTGGAAAACGGTTCACTCGTGAACCTTTAGATTCTGAGAATACGGGTCATTATCTAACTGGACACTGAAAACTAGACACACCATGTCGAGTTGGTGAAACTCAAATTTAATACGACTTATTACTTTCACCAACTGGACACACGCAAGACCTTTGCAAAAACAATACAGTCTAGTTAATTGTTCTATTCAATTAGGACCAGAACCCAGCTGGGCTTGATATATCTAATTTGAGTTCATTAGATTAGCTCTTGTTTATCTAAAGGACCAGGGAAGCAGAAATCAAATGGACTTAATAGTCCATAAAAGCTAAATAAATGATAAAAGTACTTAAAGTAGTAGGAACCTAAGATCAACCTACTTCACAGTCACAGACAATCCCACTTTTTGCAATTTTCACTTCAATATCAAACACATTGGTTTAATTTAGAGAAAATATTTACAATTATTGTAATAACCCAACGTCTCTAAATCAAATATTTATAAATTCATACATACATAGATCGATGTTGTCTTAAAGAGTGCATTAAAGTCCGGAGTACTTCAATATGTCTTAACTTTTGCGCCATCGCCATATTAAAAGGCAGTAAAACTGTAAATGTACTCGTCGCTCACATAAACGGAGAACCAGTATATTCAAGGCTCATTTCGTCGAGTCTTAACTTAAGCAGTTAGTAACACCGAAGTCAAATAACTAAAGGTTGAAAAAGACTCACCTAAGTGGTTACATAAGGAAAGTTATTTTAACATACATGGTGATGACAGCAATATTAGAGAACAATACGAAAGAATAGAACACTTTGCACTAGCTAAAGATGATAGTGATAAAGAAAATTCAAATGAAATTAATCTCATTCTTCTAGTAACATAGTATGGAAAACCCACATCGCTATATCCAACCCAGCACGATAGTCCGTTACTCCAAACAGCCAGGAGCGGCGCACGCGCATCGAGAGCTCGCAGCCGCAATTTCTCAGACGCAGATCTAGTATGTAAATATAATGTGCAAGGGAATTTCCCTAGCAATAACGCAGGGAAGATTTATAGAAACAAAACGGTGAATTTATCAGAAAGAGACGTGGATAGAATTGTGTGAATATAAGCTTTAAGAGACTGACGATACTGAAACCTATGTTAGCATAATGATGGACAAGCCTAACTTCATTTTTAAATAATCAAAATAATACATTGATTGTCCACGATATTCAATCAACGCTAACGATTTGGGCAAATTGGAAGGAACGATTAATTTGGTCAATGCTATGCAAAATATTTTTAGAGTTCAACTAAACCTTAAACCAACTGACGTCACGATTTCTTAAATTAAATGTACCTACATTAAAAACTAGTCCTCATTCTGAGTCATGTTCACTCAACGCCTCATCATCAATCTCGTCACTTAACTTAATCACGGAACGGTTCACGTGTGACAATACCTCCGCTATTGTCTGCGTCGCTTGCGCACTTACAATGGATGTCGAAAGACGTATGGTCTCGTCCAGCGCAAGCGCAGTCATTAATAATTTGATTGCTTTCTCCTGTCGAACACGATCCAATTTTGAAACTAAAAACTTAAACGGGTTTTTTCCTGCGGAGGATGTTTGAGAAAGATGAATTCATGAATGAAGAGCATACATGCAATGTCAATCAAAGTAATGAGACTAATTGATTCAATGTAAAGTAAATCGAATTTTGTTTTTCTATATTTATATTAAATCTTATTAGCGCCATCAGTAGCTTTTTATATGCGTCAAGAAAGTCTTGACAATGGATATTGGGGAACTGAGTTCCAATGTTTTACAATAAATAACATATCGGGCTACCATATGACGTAAGTGACAGTGGCGTCATCAATTACATAATTTCATTTTTCATCTATTCTATTGACACATCAATATCTAACTTCATCAGTGTTTTTTTCTATTTTTTTCTTGCAATAAAATATATTACCTACCAAACTCTGTGTGTTGGGGTTCAATCAAATTATACAACAACACGCAATTTGCCATCATGAAAGAATTCTAGTGTTATAGAAATACAAGCATGTTACATAAGTACATACAATATGTACTAGAACAACATATATGCATCATATGCTCAGCCGCGGCTGCAATCCTAACGTGCGCATACGCAAAGCCCAGGGACCGAGACAATTGTAGCCACCGCTCATCCCAATAAGGCGGAGGTGTGAGCTACGGCCGCGCCATTGTAGCTCAGATAATGGGCAGGCTAGGGTCTGTTAGACCAGATATTACCAATATGGAGTCTTGTTTAGTACCAGAAGTAGAAATAAGATACGTGTATGGTCACTGTTTATGTTCAGTTGCAAATTGTTGGCTTTGCTTTGTACGGTATTCAGAATGCCGAAGCATACCTACTAGTTCTGTGTCCACTTTGATAAAAGTGTAAATGTCTAAAGCACTTGATTTATCTACACAAAAACATTAATTGAGCAAAGTAGATATCTTGTCTAAATAGTTTTAAAGATTTTTTAGTGAAATATAACATTATTAAAGATTTTAATGTAACAGGAACAGACGAGCAGGTGGGTAATGCTAGTGATTCTCGCTGACACCCGCTATTCTCACACAATATGCTCAGATAGTAAATAATTCACTCTTCTGTTTTTTGGAGTTAGAATAAAATAAAATATACATTATTTAAAATGTAAATCATAAAGGAGATAGTGATTTAAACACTTAAAGAACCGCGGAAACGGTGCAACACTCAACGACCCAAATTGAGAAGTCATCCAGATAATAAAACGAGTTCTGGTACAGAACATTATATACGATTTTCAATTACACGAACACACTTACTTTGCCGGGCGGGGAGCGAAAAAACCAGTTACAGACATTTTAATTTTAATTGCAAGGAGAAATCCGCAATATAGGGTTGCCATGCTTAAAATTATGTTAATAACAAAAACTGTAGGCTTTCAAGTACCTACATGATATGGTACGGTAATAAATTACTAGAACTTTGTTTTTTATACCATAAGAAGCATTACATGCAATTATTACTACGTTATTAGATTCGAGTACAAAGATAGATTAAACTTCATTGCACACAGCAGAAATCAGTTAAATACAAAAACTAGATTTTGTCATAATGATCACCGCTAAGTTGGGCAGCAAGTTCATCACACATCGATAGCTAAAGTCTGTGCCTGCTACGGATCTGCAATCCGGTGGAAGTTACACAAGTCATGACGCCACCACGTGTAAAACAATCTGTCTAAAATTTTCCAAAATAGAGAATAATGGAATTGATTTGTGGTCAAAAATCAATAAGTGACCATAAGTAAGTATGATTCCGTACCTATATTAACCAGATCTTTTAACAATCGTATGTAATGTAACATCGGTAAGATTACTTTTACGATCAAAAATACCGACAGCCCTACCCTTTGTTGCCAGTTTCGAGATGTTTATTGCCGCCGAATGCAAAGATGGACACTAAAAATAACTGATCAATGAACATATCAGCGCGTTTGATTAAATTTTATTATTGAAATCGATTATTTCAACCAAAATCGTCGATGCCTTATCGTTCGTTGATCTTGCGATTTTGCATATATATTAAATGGTGAACAGTCTTTAATAATAAAAATACCTTTCTTGTCTTTATTGTATCTTGTTTTAAAATTTCAGAACATAAAGCAGCAACTACCGTTGAAGAATACCTGTTAATTTTAAAAGCAACTGATGGTATCAAATTGAAAATATCCGTTAAGAGTGAAGATATTTACACTGACTACTTTATGAATAATATAGTAGATAAATAATTGTGAAAATAGAAAACATTTAATCAGAAATCGTTACTACCTGCTTATGATTTCTTATTTGCCATTAGCTCGGTGGTGAGGGAAAACATCTCGAGGAAACCTGCATGTTCCTTATTGTTTCTGACACGAGTAACTATCATTCAGTTGGTCTTTTCCCCTGTTAAACGATTACGAACCTGCGAAGGTCAGATGTTATTGCCAAACCCCCCAAATCCTGAATCAAAGTCTAAGCACAACCCAGGCATCGATACAACAGCTTTGAACGCAACTGGGAAATACACGCTATTTGCCAATAAAACTGGCACTTGTTGACCACAAACAATGGCACTCACTAGGCTCAATATTCACAAACAACAGCGATATAACTATTATCACTCATCATCGTTTCAAGTTTGACCAAACATTTTCCCTATGCCACTATTTCCTGGCCACCAACATTGCCCCATATTGGCCACAAACATTGGCCGATCCTATCCTGCGTGGGCCGAATAACTAGTCCATACAATTTACAGCACCTTGCCTGACTAATAACGTCCTAATGAACTGGTGACATGTACAAACGGCCTGTGGTAAGGAGAAGTGGTATGGCTGGCGATTGTCGATAAAATTTACTTTTACAGGTCTAATACTGACTAATGGCAAATTGGAAATACATTACTAGAATTATGTGCAATGGTTTAAGCTTCTAGAAGCTGTTTATCCAGTAGTGCATTCAAAAGCACCTCAATAGTATTAGTCTACACATACAGGTATTTTTTTATTCTTCACCATTTCTCTATTTGCCTGCCCAGATTGTCTGAAATCGGTGTCGCAGCATGGTGTCCTTACGTCCTTATCATATATCTTCTTCTTTTTTGTATAATTGTCGCCTATGTATCCAGTCCTTCCTTTTTCGTTTGTACAATTCTACGAGAGTTCACTTCAAATTTACCTATAATAAGTGCAAATACATTGAAATTCCCATGATGGAGAATTCACGCATTAATAAGAATTAGATTTAAAATCCCACCAAATCAGACTTAATTAATAGTATTTCCAATCAATCATCTAAGGGTGACCTGTTGCTCCTTGCCTCCCTTTCTCTATAAAACGGTTCAACATTCCTTCCATATTAACAAAAAAGGTTTCGTACACTTCTCTCCTTTCTTTTCCACCTTTCCAGACAAGGGCCGAGTTATCCGGTTCCGTGGCTGAACACAGACCGAGCCGGCGGCTCCTGGGGCGACCACGACCACGATTACAGGCACAGAGCAAAGTAGTGTAATGATGCCTGGTACCGGCATTTTTATGGGCCGCTTTGAAGCACGCCCGCTGCGGGGAAAGTAGCGAGAAAAATTGTAGTGGAAAAATACAAATATTACTACAATAGAATTGAAAGAAGCTCCGGGGTTCGATCCTCAAGTTTAGAGGGATAGATAACAATTTAGGCCATCTTATTTGCTGAGAGCTATCTCTACCAGACAATTTACAAGTAAAAACATTAGATAGAATAGGGAGGTACACTGTGACATAGTGTATATGCGCTTAAAACGCTTTTTGAGGCCAAAAGTATTCAAAATACATTTAACCTTAAAATCGTTTTAATTTCCGGAGTAAGTTTCCTAAACTGTAACATTATTCTCCGACAAAATCAACGCACACGCTTCTACAACACCAATATAACAATATACAATACTCTACAACTTTCAATAAACATACTAGATTTATATTCAATAAATCCGAGCGTATCCGCAATACAAGTATAAGGCTGCTTCACCACTAAACATGGGTGGGACTACACAGCGATAAGCTGTAGAGAGGTATAGACTTTGTTTGATACCATATTCATACTTAACTACACAGCATATCTCTGATCTCAAATAACTCGGTAGCCCTAAAGAGTCGCACTTTAAAGATAGTGCGCTTATGGTCTTCAATTTGTATCTTAATTTTCTCTTGGAAATTTTCAGTGGCAGCAGTTTGGAAGTTGGTGGTCATATGCTGTGTTTCGGAAAGCCTGTCAGGTCTCTCTGATAATGCATGTCACACTTGTATCATCGACATACAGGATATATCTGTGAATATTTACAACCATTTAACCACGTCTTCTACCAACCATTCTGAACAAATTGTTCTACGATTTTTGAAAATTCGTCGAACTTCGACCCCTACAAAATAGACCAAGTCACGTGACCGACTATTTTATGCGAATTTCCAAAAGTCATAGAACTAAACAGGTAGAAAACGTGGTTAAAGGGATGTAAATGTTTCACAGATACACCCTGAAAGATAAAATGATTAGAGACAGACCATTTGTGCACACTTGTCCGGCGTTCTCCGCATTTCTCATATCTCCGATGGCAAAGCAGCCTTATGGTCAGCGAGTATAAATCATGGCCCGTTCGCGCCCACGGGTACATTTCCTTCCCCGGCCCTATCTTATGAAGAGACACTATCCATGTGAGTTATACTAAGTGTACTGTAAGAACTGCCGTCATAATTTGTCTTCCGAGGAGATAATGCAGAGAATAACAGCAACAACTGTCCGGTTATGGCGGGGCTTGCTGATTTCAAGTAGGAGTATAGTAAATTTAACTTACATCGAACGATAAAGCGGTAGGAATTACTCAATGAGTAACTGAATCGATATAATACTACAACTGCTTTTATAACCACAAGCACACCTAATGACAAGCGACTACGCGACCTAAAATGTTTCGTATTTACCTAGAATATCCCTGTTCACTCTTGCTTTCAAGATGTCCAGATTATAAACATTGTTGTTTTCAGTGAAACATATCTTTCAATATAAGTATGTGAACCATATCGATCTGCCTTAATCTTGAATCCAATCTAAAATAATATTATGAAAATTGAGAGCAACAATTATGTGAATGGAGTTTCAAGTTTTCATAAGATCCAATTCATTGAGTATGCATCACAATAATACAAGATAATTTACTATCAAGATAAAACGTTTAATCTAAATAATTGTTGCAAACGCAGGAAATTCCACTACTTAGATAATTTAAATAAATTGCCTCTAGATTATGATGTCATATTATTATAATTAATGGACTCGAGCTTTACTGTTATAAACGGTGCTAAAGAATATGTTCTATAAAATACTTCCCAGGTGACTAAAGCCTAATGTTATTTACATGAATTGTATGTAATCAACATCTACTGGAAAAGCCGCATAAATACTCATACTCATTGTCCATGCGAAAGAATATAAAAACCTAAGCAAGGTGAACAGACGATAGGCTTTTTATTTCTTTAATTGATGATGGAGATTTTCTTATTAAAGATAATGATGAACGATGAACGACGAAAAGAAGTACTTTTTACAGTAATTAGAAACCTATTTTGTCTACTCAAGTTGAAAAATACTTAAAAACGTCTCATACAAACTCAAGCAGTTTCTTACTACACTGATTATGAACAAAACCTATTCCGCCAACTTCAATTAGCGATGCAAATTCAAAGCAATTGGGAGAGTAGACGTATGAATGCAACCGAATGTCCGACCAGCAACATGGGTTATTGCCATAACAGACCCTAATGGGAGTACTAAATTGGTCCCTAAATCGACCTATAAATCGATCCCGCACAGAATAGAACGATTAATCAGTTGGCCAACTTTGTGATGGTGATTTCTGAATCTAAAACTAGGCGATGTGGCGAAAGTTGCGGGGAAATTGTTAGTATTTAAACAGGGTCGGAGCTAGGTAATCGGGGACTTTGCTGGAAATAACCATTGTTTAAGGACCGGCTGGCCTATATTTTACCGGTTTCAGTCACAGTAGATTCTACATTTAGGGATGGATAGATACTCCTCTCCCTTGACCTACTCTTTATTGTACAACAAAGAAAAACGTACCTAACATGTAGTATAATATCAAAAATCTAGTTCTTAATTTAGGCTATCTTATCTCACAACCTTCAGGAATGTGGGAATGTTAGACCAAAAAAAGATTACTTACGTATTTGACATTAATAAGTTCCTTGAATTCATCTTGATTAATAGAAGCAATTAGTCAGTATCCGATAAAGTTAAAAGGCTGTCATTTGACAAAAATATACTCAACTAGTGGCCCGCCCTCACTTTGCTTCGGGACCGTAATTCCGAAATGAACCAATAGATGGCGCTGTGTTCAATTACATCGCGCAATCGTTTCGTGTTTTCGGTTTACCTATAAGCCTTGTCGTTGCCTATAGAAGCTATCTCTTTATAAATAGTATAGATGGGAGAGATTGAAAATACGCGGGATCTGAAAGGATCTTCTCTTGAGGCTTCTGGGGAAATTCAATGCCAATCTCTTTAATAGATACGCCCCTGTGTTTAGTTCTCTCTCTGATAAATCCTTCAATTCGAACCCAGAGATGCCGGCATGAATATTTATTCAAAGTTTTATCTATGGCCGTATCTTCAGGTAACGGGACCATTTTGTCAAGTCCGACGTTCATGTGGGAAATCAAAGGATGTTGGTCACGTCTATTAATCACGGTAGTATTAGAAGTTATATATCAAATTATACTTTATAATATTTACGATTTCCAATGTTCAAGGGCGATAGGCTTAAACAATATTTTTAGGGTCAGATTGTTCTTAACATGCGATGGTAATAAAATTAAAAAAAATGAAATCAAATTGATTTTCTATTTAACTAAGTGCAAACCTTTTCAGTGACATATTTTTGCTTGTTTTATTTTTATTGTCACTTCTTTTATTTTTTGTTGTAAATGCTTTTTTATCATTGATTTATGTTTGTTGAATATGCTTATGTGTCACTGAATAAATATTATAGAAATAATATTATTACCTAACATTACTATTAAAAATAAATTAGAATTGAATTTACTTTGTGAAGTAGTTACAATTAAAAATAATGTTTAAGCGCCTAATCATACTTAATTACGATCAATTGTGTTTACAACAAATCAAGATCGTAAGATACAGCATTCAATAGCTAACTGTATTCGAACATTGGATCAATGTAAATCAACTGTTCAACGGGCAGACACCATACACCGCCAATCAACTCGTACGCATGTTCAGAAATGACCTGCAGTAATTAAACACGGATTGCCTTCATTAACAGTGTTGAAGCTTAAACAGCACTACTTTAATCAAACTTCTCAATTACTCTAGATCAAGCAAGTGAGTTCAAAAGAGCCGCAACAGATTGCCTCGATTCCATACAAAACGGTGCGATTATAAGAATTAGTCTTGGTGTATTAAAAATTGGATATCGGCAGTGAGAATTCGACAAATTTAACTTTGCCGAACCCGGCGCTCGTTTAGTAGTAAATGTACTTGACTATGTAGAAGCTACTATGGGGTTAGTTGATTTTGACAGACGCAAAGTTAAAGTTGCAAAAAGCTGAAGAAATGGAATGTTTACAACTGACGAATTTTACATTCCCACACGTTGAGGTAACCATGCATGGCGATACAGAGAGAACTGGCGAGGATTCAAGTCAATATTTTGATCAACTTCTGAGAAATTCTCAATAGTAAATATCAATGAGATTCACACAGGGCATTTCCCGGTTAACACTGAAGTTTACTTACATTTGAATAATTTTCTTATTCCCATTACTTGGGAACTTTACAAGGAGAGGTGATACTACCTGAGCCTTCAATCTTGCTTTTATAGGTTACAGTTTCCGCTAACCATTACTTTTTATGGCTTTAGCCAGTGATATTTGTATATTCACAAGTATAATTTTGAATATATTATCTTTGCTACATTTTTATGAGCATTACAGGAATTTTCAATCTTTCTACTCAAGGCTCATATCTACTTATTATTTTAATTGTTAATTGAAATAGAAAGAAAGAAAAATCATTTATTTGACACATAAAAAATACAATATAAACAGTTTACGAGTACTCGCTTAACATCAGGTGATCCGTCTGCTCGTCTTCCACATATCACATAAAAACTGGAGCATTTCAAAATGTTGTGCTAGATTTAAACCGATCCAATTATTGTCCTCAGGCTGTATGTCTGTCCGTCCTTGCCAATCTAGACTAATCGTCACAGAACCATCTATCAGAGGCAAATCATTGTCTATTTGAAGCAGAAAATTGTGGGCCAAGCGTATCTATTATGTCGTGTCCATTAGCGATCTTGACAAGGTCACAACAAGTTGGTACTGGACAGCTATGGCAATGAATAGGGCCGACATTTCCCAAGCACATGTACAGCCAAACATCAAGTTACCACAACCTGTCAAATTTCCTCAATTGATATTCAACTTTATATGTTTGAGACAAAGATGAGAACCGATTAAAGAAATTTGACAGTTTTGTGCACTTATATGTGTTGTACGTACAGTGACCTGCAGTAAAATGTAAACTCCTTGACTCTTATGCCAGGACTATAGAGTTCATATTTGAACGAGGTTGTATATTTATTGTTATATTATGTATATTATGTACTCGTATACACCAGAGTATGCAGTTTGTTGCGCCCTTTTAGGGTTTCGAAGACAAATGGCAAAAACGTCATAAATATTAGGTAAACCAAAATTTCCTTCAATTAACTCAAATTTGAAAATAATTGTTACGGAACCTCGCACTTGGCCTTATTTGTTGGTTATTGGATAGTCGTTATGTGTAAGATAAGGGGGGGAAATGGCTCCCACAAATCGTAGGGTCCCATAAATCATAGGGTAAGCGTATCAAATATACATGGGATTTTGCTATTAAAGTGATCAGCTAGAGAGCCTATAACGAAAGATTTGCCGATGTCTATAGAATGTAGGTTTTTTACTCGTATAAATGGATAGAATACATAGTAGGTAATCATAAAAGATTCGCATTTTTACATTTGGAAAAACCGAAGCAGGTAGCTGGTTCCAATAACTCATACCTTTGCCTACTTAGAATTTCTTAGACATTGCCAATTTTCTGAATCGCAACTTGAGAGACATTCTCACGCACAAAATAAGTAAGTAAGTTTTAGCATCAAGTAAAGGTATAAGATGTAGTATGATAAAAAAATCAAGTCATCGCTAAATCACGATGGTATCAAAATAGGTACTTAGTCTAAAATCATCATACAATTTTTCTTTGTAGAACTTGCATTGTTTTAAATCACCAATCGAAAATCTTGATTAGTTGCACAATGGCAGCCCTACAATCACAGATAATGATCAAGTAGCAGCAGGTTCGATTCCAGCACGTATCAGAACAAAATGGCGGTCAATCAGCGCCGCCATTTTTTAACATGACGTTTATTATTGTTTGAAAACGACAATCAATCCATTACACGTTATTAAAGTGCGTGCGCAAAAAACGAACGAATTGTAGGTGTTATTTGTATTGTTATGTTTTGTGATTACCTGTCATTATTGACGGTTATGGGATTGGACTGGCCAGGTCATAGCTATGTGTCTGGCCAGAACATTACTGGTTTTTTTTCATTGTGATTAGTACGAATATAAACTTGTCTTGCAATTATACTTTTATAAAAAACTATGTAAATTGCTTTGAACAGCTAATCGTAATCGTATATTTTTACACTTTTGTCGAGTCTATATTTTTTCTCTCTTTTTATTGCAAAATCTTTATCTTTCCCTCTAACACTTTTACCGTCCTCTCCATGAAGTTTTATATTTATTTTTATAACATTATTTCTATTTTCTCAATCAAGGCTGCCCCTAAAGCTAAATCTTGAAGAATAACCCAGGTATTGTTGAAGCACTTTCAAGAATACGATATTTCTACTTTTATCTGTAGAATTTTAATCCTTCTGTCAGTAAATGTTTTTATTTCTCTCATTGTCACAAAAAGGTAACTGGACAGTGAGTATAACCCTAAAAAGGAAAGCCCATGATTTATTAATAGAAAGATATACGATAGTATTATCAAAACCCCATTATAGTAGCCGTAAAAGTTAGCCTAAGATTACAAAGGCCAAAGCTCTCGGTGTTTATCTATTGAAAAATGCAACGGTAGCCCTTTCTGTCCGTTTGCTTGATATTAATATTCATGTGCTGTGAGAAAAACTTAGTATGCAACCATTATCTCTGCTATCAAGTCGTAATTTTAATACATTATGCATTTTGTAAAGCTATCATATTCGTTCGGAGAATAGATTTTGTTTGAGAAGTTGGCAGTCACATCTTCTATTCTATTTATAAAGAGATAACTTCAATAGACAACGACAAGGTTTATAGGTAAACCGAAAACACGAAACGCTTGCGCGATGTATTTTAGCACAGCGCCATCTATTAGTTCATTTCTGAATTACGGTCCCGAAGCGAAGTGAGGGCGAGCCACTATCTATAATACTTATAATGACACCCAGACACTGAACAAGCACAAATGTTCATCACACGAATGTTTGTCCAGTGGGATCGAACCCACAACCTTTGGCGTATGTCGTAGGGTCACAACCAAATGCGCCATCGGGCCAGTCATATACAACGAGTGTGGTCGAAAGCTTGTGCTACAAGGTTAACTAAGACCAAAAGTTGCTAAAAAGATACAGAAAAAATCCTTATTACGTTTAATTCAAAACACTTATTAATGTCAATCATGTATAGTAAGGTCAGCAAGAAAAGTCAAATTAACAGCTATTGAATCTTATTTCCTAGGGAATAAAATCCATGCATCGCTAAATATGACATGTGATGTTTTTCTTGTGTCCCCACCACCCATTAAGTGTCTTATATTAAAGTTGATTAAGCTCAAAATCCTGTTCACCTACTTACTGAAAGGGGAACTACTAAAAATATCAATTATAAATAAAATAATTAAGTTAAAGTCTCTAATGCCGAAGAATAAAAAATAAAATCACTTTAATTCATTTAGAACATTTGAGGTGACATTCAAAAGAACTAAAACCCATAAACGAAGCCAACAGGAAAGTGTCGTTAAACCTTAAGACAGGTCTTAAAATGCTGTTGTTGTAAAAATAAACCCTATGGTCATGTAATATGGTATCTTTTTCTTGATTTAAAACACAATCCTTCGACGCTTTATGGGCTATTCCGGACCCAAAAATAGTTTGTGGTACATCAATCAAGTAAGTACGGGTTTACCTTCTAAGCCTACCTTAATATAAATTTCATAATTATATTGCTACCGTAATTTTGAAGATTTTCAAAATTATTAAGGTAAAACTTTTTGATTATTTTAATAACCAGAAGGATTTGGAAGGTTTGTTCATTTCTTTTTTAAAACTTAGCTTGCTGATCTTCATAATCGTTAACCAAACAACTGGATATTGATGTCAATTTTAATTTAATAAATATTGGAACCTATAGTAGGTATTTTAACAACGTTAAATACCTTGATTTTAAAACTAGCATAACTAATAAGATAATGAAAGACGATGAAAAAGATTTGTTTAAGAAAGAGTTTAAATTGAATGTGTTAATTATTACTAATTTGATTGGAATTTATGACTTATTGTATATATTATTTCCTTATAATCCGACTTTCTGTTATATTTATTCGCAATGACTGTACTAGGTACTTATATTAAATCAAGACTAAAATTCTAACCACATTTGATTAGAGAAACGCGTAACATCCTAGACCGTATATTGTGGTCAACCATTAGGTCCACAAAAAAAACATATTTGATTAAGAAGAAGCCTAATGTCAAAAGCCTATTCTAATTAGATTGTTATTATACGCAGAGAATGCGCTTTTTTAAGTCCGAGCACGCAAGTCGATTTGTATTGTATAAAAGAGTTATTTTTAGAAGAAGATTGATTGACAAAGACTCAACCGAGTCAATAGCTATGACTCAATTGTAGTCTTGCAAAAAAGTCAAACCGCAAGCTTAACCGTATGTTTTTTCATAACTATACGTTTACTGACGAGATACGATTTCTATACTCATCGCAAGAAAAAATCTAGTAGTTTTTACGAACCAATGACTGCACAAGATTTTCTAAACTGGAAAGCATGTTAAGCATTTGCAGATAATGGTAGCACTGGGGGCTTATTCATGGTGCACTCGACAATGAATATGGATTAGGGATTTAATTTAACCTACTGTTTATATTGTTTCTTACCACATTTTGTAACAATTATGGAGTGCAACAAAGAATATGACCATATGTATAGTTAAATGTCGAATTCAAGAACAATATGAGAGATTTCATACATTCATCCATACAACATTTCTAATTCGACTTCAATGCCGAGTATAGAGAATTGCTCCCCTAAACCACTTTCTCAAAGTAACCGGTCAAAATTATCAAAAATCACACTTTTCATATAAATTAATATCTCTTTCGAAATATTTATGTCAAATATTTATATTCCTTTTGACCACTGGGCACTAACTCTGTCACTCCCAACAAAAATGCTGCCCAAATCAAAACCCCAGGAATCTCTTTATGGGGAGGCATAAAGAAATGGTATACGACCGCAGAGCGCTAAGCCGCTTAAAAATATCTAACCGTAATTGAATACGTTTATGTTAGAATTTGTTTGTAGATTCCCTTTTTTATTGCCATATTATTATTATTAATTTATACAATTATGATAAACATGATTTTGGAACTTCAAATATAAGGACTTCATTCGAAAAATTGGGCTTAGAAAGCTGTTGATTATACTGCAAACAAATAATTTCAAAATAGATGCTCTCTTCTAAATTAAATATATCTTTCAGAAAGTGAAGTGATCAAGATGTGGTAAAAAATAAAAATATTAAAAAAATACAAATGTCAAAACCAGTGACAAGACGAAACTTGGTGTGTACGAATCTTAGGTACGAATCAATCAAACAATCAAAAATTATTTTTTTGTGTATATAGGACGTATTTACTAGTACGTTTAGGCATGCAGTTCCTCTAAAGGTAAACTATGAAACTTATAAGATTCGTGTACGAATGTTGCTAGCTTCAAAATATTTACTAATTTACAATTTTCAATCACTGTATGTTATCACACTATAAAAAGAAAGAACAATTTACCCTATCGGATACTAGACAAGGCATTCCCTCCATTTTCACTTCACACATCTCGCCAGGCTGCGCGCGCGCAGTTCCCACAGCGCCCTCTAGCTCAAGTGCGCGCCATCTGTTCGCCCATGTGTTACCCGCGTATGTACAGATGAATCACTGTTTTTTTACCCTCGTGTTGATTATACAGGGTGGCAGTTCATTCTTTACGGGTTTGAACTTTCGTTGTAAGGCCCACAGACAGCAGACACAATGGAAAATCAATTGTTTTAAGCCTTTTAAAAGGCTTTTGGGTCTTACGACGTTAATACGGTAAAACAGGACTAGGAAGAAACAGTAACAATGGTACTGAAACTTGGCAAATCAATGAACGTTAATAAATACGATACGGGCTTAGCTTTCTGAATTATATTATCTTCCACTGTAAGCAAATTTTGTTGCCCAGTAATTATTGACTGACAGAATCTGCAGATAGATACACATCTATAGATAAGCAGCATTCTTGTTGAAAACTGAAATGTCTATCTAGTTAACTGTCCCTAAAAATATAGGTTGTGTTTACTTCGAATCGGTACACCCTGTACAGATTTTTTTGCTTTGTGAATTTGCTCCAAAAGGCAACCTAGAATCAAATGATTATGATCTAGCGGTGACTCATGTTCCTAACTTTTTTGTGATAATTTGAGATAAGATAATTTAGCTTTGGGAGAAATCTAAATAACCATAGTATACGACAACAAAAAGAGAATTAAATATCCAGTCATATTTTTGTACGGTGAATACATTAACAGCTATCGGCCTAGGCTTTATCAAAGCTGAAACTAATAATAATCAACATAATAATAGGAACGATGATAATAAAGATGTTCCTCTAATTACAAGTTACGTAAATTAAATTTATTACAAAATTACACCACTCAACGCTATCCGCCATCAAATAACTATTATCCCAAAATTTGTTAACGAATCAGCAGTATATTACACTAACAAATCCGTTGAAAACTTAAGTTATTCTCCAAAAGAATAGGACAAATGTCATGCCCAATATATTAAGAAAAGTGCACTTTAGCCTCAAGCGAAGATAGCTTCGATATATCATGGAATCTTAAGCTTTGTGATCACCGTGCGTCGTATATCATAAAGCTTTAATAACCCCAATTTACATTCATAAGCAAGAGACATTAAAAGCCAAATCGGTAATTGTTATGGCCTCTTGGAGACGTAAATCCTCGCCGCGAGTTTAAAATCAACTAACTAATTAAAGTCCTACGGTTGGAAATTAAAATACGAAGGAAGAATATTAATTTGGTAAACTAATGGACCCCAGCTTGGTGACCAATTATTGTGATGCAACGCCGGTGGTAACATTTGAACATCAATAGGTTTGGCTTTTACTACTGACTCAATGAATATAAAACAAACATTAAAACGTTGGTAGATAAGTGAATATGTAATATGCCATTATTATATTTAACCATTTCGGAAAACAATCGGTTTTAATTTGTTCAATATCTCGTATGGTCTTTACAACCAATTCGAAAAGTAATCATCAAACCAATCTGTGCCATCTCTTTTCATACACTTTTATTTCAACCCGATTACGGCAAAGCCAAAAAGGACGGCTTATAATCTACTGATCCAATCATGAATCGAAAAACAAACTCGGACAATCCCAATCATCTTTCTCCAATCAACAAACTGAAACCGTCATCTTAAACCATATCTCTGTATTTACACACCCATTAAAAACCCATTATATCTACATATCATGTTCGGCCACACTTCTTATATCCAGGTGGCGCCGGTTCTTTGCCCTCTCATGTCCTTTACGTATTACTTGTGGAAGATACGACCCTAGAAACTAGTCAGTCGGATCTTATTGGTGAATAAGAATGATTAATTACCGTGGCAAAGGACCGATCTGTGTGGAGGACATTGGGGAAGGCTTATATAGCTAGCAGAAGACATAATTATATTGGTTGAAATGATAATGATAAATTACTGTTGTTGTTAGAGGTATTAAACTTAAGACAGTATAAGCAATTTTAGCGCAATACATCTATGGACGAAATAGTAAGAAAGTAGAAAAGAAACTTATTAGATTTAATGCAGCAACTGCAAACCTTAAACATTTGGAGCAAAAAATGCACAAAGCAACAATAAACAAAAATTCGATCGCTTCACAAAAAACCAACAAAAAACCGTCGGATATTGAACACGTGGCCTTAGCAGGATCTTTTCATGTATAATTTAGGAAAGATCCCCCTAAAGAGATCTTTACACCATACATAATAAGGTTCAAAATATGTAATTAAGATCAATATGGCAACAGAAGCTTGGTAAAACAAGAATATGTATACGGAAATTATGATAATATTAGTCCAATAGCCGATGCAAATAATCGGATCGTGCAGAAACGATTGCTAAACGATATGGGCAGAATCTAGTCTACCTACTTGCATATCTAAATGTCTACTTAAAGCCACATCTAAATTGCTTAATAGATTTAATTAGACTACTTTATGCTTCAAATCAGTTCATATACTTTTGCTATCTAAGATATATTCACAAACAACATCTCCTTGATCTGAATTCGTACAAATTAGCTTAAGCTCTTGTCTCACAGATATCAGACCAACATAGGAACATAGGACATTAGAATATAATTAAATACAAATTATTTTATACCCAGACACTAAACAAACACAAGGATTTCATTTCAATCTAGGGATTGAAATGACAAAAATAATGAATTTTAGAACAATAATAGTAAACAAAATACTTAAAAGGCATTTTTTATGGTCCAATGCTATTGAGGCAATTAATAAAGTAATAGAAAGAGTAAACGATATAGAATCAAATATAACAAAATATATTTTCACAATAACATTACAGTGAGATAAATTCAATATAACACCAAAATCGATATTCTACGAACAGCATTGCGTTGACCGGATGACTGATATGCACCGCGCCATTGGAGGGAGATAGCGAACAAAATAGCCAGTGTTAGAAAGGGACAGGACACGAGTAGAGTACGTTAGCTGCAGCTGCCGTTTACGTCACAAGGGGTCTAGGGGATAATTGGGAGCAGCCGACCATAGAGGATAGAGGCAAGTATAAAAACACTCGTGATACCAATGGCAATGTCATCTTTGGAATAGAATGAATGTGTACAACGAACATGTGGGTAGAAATTTATTCTGCTCCAATTGCTTTTGTATATTAAAATATATAATACATTATGTAGATTGATTTCAAATTTCAGAACAACAAACAGGTATAAATTCGTTTTGAGCATTTTGATTTGATCTAAATCCATCAATTATTCTATGAAACATTACTAAATCGAAAATAAAGAACAAAACTTAATCTAAAATCGCATTGAGCAAGATGTGATAGACACTTGTATTTGTTCAGTGTCTGGGTGAAATATACTTATTAAAGTATTATAATTGTGTTTCCTCTGTTGTCTGATATCTGTAACACTTGTGCTTAAGCTACTTACATAATACGGAGTCACGTCAATGTATGAGATGTGGTGCGAATTTATTATTATCTATTATTTAGTACAAAAAATCCTAACAATACAAATTCTAATCATCCCACACGAGAAATCTCCCAACAAGCTTATAACATCACTTCTAATTACCTTCCGCAAGTATCCCACAAGTTCCCTGAACAATGCGCCGGCGCAGGCTGTGCAGCGGATAAGCAGCGGCTGCGAACAATTACTCGGCCACGTTCGTGCAACATCCGAAGATAAGGTAGCACTATAAATAAGCCTAATTGCTCTGCATGTTCGGGAATAGCTTTCTGGGGTGGAATTTTGATAAATTGCATTGCTAAGTTACTTTGAGACAATCCTCTCCAAAAACTCCGTCTAATTTGAGCTGTACAGTACATACATATATTACATACATCATACTTCCACGCTAATTTTAGTTTGTAGCTTTTAAAATTAGTTAAAAAATCATTAGAATCTTTAAAATGTGGAGTTTAATATGAGCAGCAAATTATAGAAAAGAGTAAAATTTTGAAGAACATATTTGTGACATTGTTAAGTTTGAACAGAAAAAATAACAGAGAAAGAAAATATTTTTGATTAAATATAATATGATAAACGATTTAAATCTTTGTACACAAAATATGAAGGTAGAAATGTCAACAACGCCTTTGAAGCTGATTTGACATAGGTAAATTAAATAATTCAGTTTTTTTCCAAAATACAAACATTTGGTCTAGTAACAGCCTATTATTTACTCTTCTCTTGAAAACATTCAAATTCAAATCAGTTCAGGGAGCACTATTTAGTTCATTATTGTATAGAAGTGAATGTTAGCAATAAAAATAAAGAAAGACTGAAATATTAATTTGTCAATGAACAATTGACGATGACATACAAAGCCTTCCAATCCAAACCACGTAATGATTCGAGCAGCAATAACCCACAACTTGTCAGAAACACAATCCAACAAAGGACTTCGCTCAATCTCCATTCGTCGATTCCCGAGAGATGAGACCGATGCTTCGGTACCCAATCTGGTGCATAAGAGTGAAGCACAATCCATGTTATTATGGCACCGACGAGTCATTACTTCCTTTACAATAGTGTCTATCATCCAGAATAGACTTGTCGAAAGCCGTTATCGGTTGGATGGAGACTAAGTTTGGAGCTGAAGCGGAAATGTTAGTTACCTTTCCTCTGTGCCAAGAATCTCAGTCTCACTATGTACTATTTTAAGTGATTTGTGGCTGACGAACATAATGGTAAACGATTGTCGTCGCCCATGGACACCTACTGACAACACCAATGGAGTTAACGGTACAGCCAACGTTTAAACGCCCTTCCCTCCGGATTGGATTGTCGATACTTTGAAAACTAATTTTGAAGGTAGTATCTTCAGTAGCAGGTATGTTTTTAAGAACGAGAGATCGAAGACAGTGCATACGAAATATGCGGTGAATGATTAAGGATTTTCCAAATGTAGCCAGACTTACTTAGTTATATCATTAGAAAATTTATAAACTTTTGAAATATTGTTTTTAAACGTTTTGAAAAGGAATAGTCCCCTATAGTTATTATAAGACAAGGGAAGGGAATTCAATAAACTTACTACGTTATAAATTGTAAGTTCATCTCTTCCAATGTGTACACATTGGTTATTAGTATCGCCGCGTTTTTACTTAAAACTAACCTCTACATCGCCAAACTTGGACCAACCCAAGGGAACCGAGAGAATAATCTCTTCGAAATGGTTCCGATTCGTCATAACTATAACGATGGAAATGGTACACATTATAGCCTTCTGCAGTTTACACTTGCAAATGGGAGCTTTAACTTTATACTTGTAATGCCCAAGCAAAGGTGAACGTTGCAAATGTTAAGTAACTAAATAAATATCGAACATATAACCCATATCGGCTTGATCCCAAAGTAGCTGAGTCTTATAAAGTCATCAGAATTTCCTAAGACTTCGTTAACAGTTGAAAGTTCGTTCGATTCACATTTTCGTCCGATTTTATTTATCAAAGCATTACTTTTAACATTCTAATGATAGACCCAAAAGGCCAGTTTTAAATTGTATGGATAACGTCACAACTAATACAAAATATACTACACAAAATGTAAGAGGCATAAAAGGAACTTTAGATGTTACCGGGAATGAAGCTATGATGATGATGGCTTTAAAAAATTGAATCCTACCACCATGACTAAAAGTACTTCAAATCTCAAAGTCAAATCACTTCACATTTATACAGGCTATTCTGATTCGAGCAAGAGAGTTAATAAATAACGTTCCTACATCCACTAGGAAAGTACCGGTACTGATAGTTTAATTAATCACAAAGCCCCGAATGACTCTCAAATCGGATTATTAGAGGCAGTGGCCAATAAATATCACGAGCTGCGCCGGCGCAGGTAGTGTAGATAGTAACAGTAAACCCACAGCTTAAGAAGACAGATTGTCTATTAGACAAGACAAAAACAAAATACGAACTGTAAGTGTAAGAAATACTTAAAGGTTAACATTTTATGAATGAAATTAGATACGCTTACAAAAGCAATATCATATTAAACACGTTATAACTACTAAATATGAGTAGAATAATTCCACAAATACTTTAAGATGTTGGTAAAGAAGCTGTTTACTTTTTTAAATTTTGCTAACTTGAAACCTTATTCCTATAATACAAAACGGAGACTTAATAGATGGTTTAAAAATGATGTTGTCACTTCTATAAAAGTTACACATGAAATTGATACTTAGCATCAGTAAACCAAAACTTTAGACCACGTTTTGAAGGGAGTAAAGGTACTGAAAACAAAGTTGATGCATTTCAAAACATTAGGTGTTCTAATGATTACTGCAAATTTTAAAGATCTTTCAATATCATTTGCTGATCCAGTTTAGTAGCTCGTATGGAGAAGAAGAATATGCCTCACGGTTTCAACTACACTATAGAAACACAGCCCATGTCGGCTGGCATCATCTGTCTTACGAGCCCGCCATTGTGGTCCGCCGGTTCTGATGACCATGTAATTTTTCAGAGTATTGAACCCTAGTGTTTTATTAGTTTCGATAAAATTTGGTAGCCCCGTCTGCGGCTATCACAACATATTAATCACGACAAAAAGGCAAAGATTAAAATTGATATTATTGATTGCATGTCAATAAGTATGAAAGGTGTATCGTATCCAAAAATGTTAGTTGTCGTCGTATAATTTTTTAACCGTGTACTGTAATGATATGTCATTTTTTGTGTCATGAGGTCTATTGTTGATAAATGTTTGATTAATTGTAATCCTCAAACTAATATCAAAACATTTACTTATTTTATTATTTATCAAATGAAAAATTTTCGTTTATTAGGTATGTCATTTATTACATATTAGGCAACTGTTTAATATGTATTGACTAGAAAAAACCTCTGGAAAGATACAAAATGTAATAAAAAATAAAAAATGTGAATATTTTGCTCATAGGCTGATATAGATACAGCATTTTTGTTGCGCGCATGCGACGTTGCCGCTCCGTTGGTGGCGTATTTGGTCCTGAAAAGCCGCTGCAAACAAGCGTGCAGCAAAAGTATCAATACTAATTAGATTCAGAGAAGCAGCTACATGTGTCTACGAAATTATAGCACAAAAATATTAACATTGCATTATTTTGTTTCTCTAGCATTACAGTGCATCACAATCACACACGACGCGACTTATCATGTACCTACGTTTGAATCAAAGAAACGAGTCGAAAAGTTATGATTCTTTTGATCTGAGATTACCTAATGCTTAGGCCTACTTATGCTTAATTTACAATCCTAAACTATCGACATGAGAACAGCAAGATAATTTCCTATTAACATAATCCTAAAAATCGAACATTATTTGTTACTTTGTTCATTAATGCAACAGATGTGTTTATTACAATCATCCGACGTATTTATGACGAGCCCAATGTATGGAGATGTATGGCCTGTGAATCAACGACTTTTGTAATTATTGAACGGTGGTTTAGTAAATGAGCGAGAATATATGGGAAATTAACAGGCGACTGTATAAAGATACAGTATGTGTACAGAAAGTTACATCATCATCGTGAGGGGACAACCATTACTGTTTTTACACCTATTTACTTGTATCTTGATCATCTTCTATACTATTTATAAAGAGATAACTCCTATAGACAACGACAAGGCTTATAGGTAAACCGAAAACACGAAACGCTTGCGCGATGTAATTTAGCACAGCGCCATCTATTAGTTCATTTCTGAATTACGGTCCCGAAGCGAAGTGAGGGCGGGCCACTAGTATTTAATAAAGGACAAAGATTTTAATCAGGTAAACTTTTATGATATGCAGATTCAATAGAACAGAGGCCTCCATACTATCACAGACTTCTATGCTTCTGTACCAGACATATAAGTACCGTAAAGTAATCCTGAGGCCCTCATAATAGGTAACACGAAATATTACCCCTTTAGCATTAAGATCATCACAATAAGCATAATAAAAATGTGCGGTTCTATAAATGTTTATAAATAATGATTTATTGCTTGTAAGTATGTATATTCTTGTTTGTATGGAAAACAGATTTTTATTTTGCATAGTTTGATGATGAAACATGATGAAGGGGCTTTATTTGTGATACTTATAATGAGGACTAAAATTAAAGGTATATTTATTCGTATTTCGAAAACAATACATTTACTTCAATGCAATGCACTTACCGTAAATGGCTGCACCAACCAAGCGACATAATCTATCAAGAAATTTCAATTCAATTACAATCCATTATAAAACCATGGGCATCCATTTCTGTATCATCCTTTTACGGTTTACCTTTCGAAATCGCTGTCTAAACAAGATCATCTAATTACGTTCCATGAGGTTGTCCAATTTTCTGCTAAAGGTTGGCAATAGTTGCCGACCCCGGGTATTAACCCAGGGAAGAGTGAAGTCGGCTTAAATATACCATATAAGTCGCGGACAATAAGCGTTCGCGTTTCACTGTAATGTTGGTAAGTGATTTGGATCTAGGGTTGCCATTTATCTGGGGTTCCCCGGATTTGTCCTAGTTTAGAGGGCATCCGGGGAGCGTCCGGGGAAGGTTTCATTTGTAGAGCGGGTTTAAAAAAATAAATAACATTGAATATGTTTAAAAGATTTTGTTGACATGTCCGGACACTTAAATCCGGGGTTTCACGCGTCTTGTCCTGTTTTCCAAATTTTAGAGATGTCAACCCTATTTGGATCGGAGGGTAGGAGGGATATGCCTCCTTAGTTATATGATTAAGGTTTCTTATGCAAACTAGCGTCGAATCGAATTCATGATCTTGTATTAGTTTAACTAGAGAAAACGCAGTTGGTGTCAGATCATAATGAATTGAAGGTGAAGTCATATTAATCTAAGCAGCTGAATAATCTAAATCATATACACACTCAATGTTTCAAATCTAACTACTGGCGACAGCCACCCTGCATACCCAGATTCTATATGCAAACTTTGTGTTACCCTGACCGGGTGCTGAACCTTAGCCACCATGCCATCTATAAGTAGTATTTCATCATAAATATTCCATTTCACTATGACTCTATATTAATGATTGACTGATCTTCATTGAATAAATATACATATATCCCCATATACCTATTTGGGAATATTTAATCAATTCATACAATACATTGCATAAGTTATAATATTAGGCATATAATATCTAGGCACTTGTAAAGTTACCTGGGCAATAAAATGATGCTATTATAATGATGATTGATGATTCAGTGATTTATTGTCCATAATGTTAGTGTCATAGACCTTTATTTAATGCCAATTAATTGGAATCCGATACTCATAACTATTTTATATCTATTGAATAAAATGAAGCTATAAAATGTGACATAAAATACTCAAATTCATTTCTGATTTGGGATGAGTAAAATCAGATATCCATGAAGTAACTGTAAATAGAAATATTTAAGTGCTGCTTATTGTGTTTAGTATATTCTCAACGATTACTGAAACCTAAAATATCATCATCATTATTGCAGTGCGAAAATAGCTCTAATTTCTCAGACATAAGGATGTTCTAAAGTCCAAAAATAATACCTCTAACGCCCTGTGTACGTACATGTTGTATGAACAATTTGCTTTCTATTTATTCCAGTCTCTTACCATAATAGTATGGTGGAAGTGTAAGCTAAATCATACTACAATCATTTAACTATAATGAAGAGAACGGTCGCGTGACTTACTACAGTGAAAGCTACTCCAAATGACGAGCTTAAAAACACTTTGGAAGTCTTGAGGAGCCTTCCAACTGTGCAGACACAGCGCCGGATATCAAAAATAATATTCTGAAAATTCCAGCTAAGAGATTTAGATTCGACCGCAAACTAATTTGTGTTACAGTAGAATCAGGAACTTATTGTTTTGGAAAAATTCCAGTTACACAAAAATCGTTCTTCTTTAGTGATGACTTTTCATAAGTAAGGGCTCAACTCTCAACTTCGATCACTGTATCTTTTACCGGAAAATCAAAATGCGGTTAAGCTGCTGTGGAGTCGTTAGGATCATGTTTATCATCACATTAAGCTCAAAATTCATTAGCTTAAAGCAGTTAAATTTTTAATTGCCTTCGTAATAAAAATTACTCAAAATAAAATTTAATTTAACATAGGTTACTTAAATCAGTCAGAGCAGTAAAAAAATATATAAAATCATAAAAAATAATCTCGTAATACCACATTTTTATAATAATCCGGAAATTACCGCATTGTGTTCCGTCAAATATAAATCTATATGCCATTTAGTTCACAAACTAACTCCGTTAATTAGCTGCAACACAAAACTGGCCATCATTTTCATAAACAGCGGATTATACAGTTTAGCTACAACATATAAATCATAGTATAATCCGACTCACACGCGAGGTGAATCACGGTTCCAAGAAAACGGAAACGACAAATTCTCCGTTCTTTTTTATGGAGAACCGGCTGAGTGAAGCATGACACGGTTACCATGGCTACGGGGGTCCTTGTTTTTACGAAATAGACGGTTGGTATCGCCGCGCGCCGCGCACCTGCGCCCGCGCACCCGGCGCAGCGCAAATCTCGGAGGGTGCGATGGGAGAAGGGATCGGAGCAGGTAAACGGTCGCTTAGACTGAACTGTTTCATAATTCAACACGAAACTGGTTTCCTAAATCCCTTGTTCTGTTATATTAGTTCTGTTGTGGCTACATTTTGTGAATTGGCAATTTTTATTCAATGATTAAATAATTATGTCAACATGATTTTGAATGTTATACAATCTTACTTTAATGTTAAAGTTCTGTTCCATTAAACTGTCTTTAGTTTGTCCTTGATGATAATCCTCATCCTATTTGATCTTACAGGATTAGGTACCTAAGAATGATGAAAAATAAACATCATACTCATTATGGTAAACGTTGTCCATATGGTAGTTATGTCTACAATCCACTCACTTATTTACTTGTACACACGAGAGGTCATATTTTTCTGGAAGTACATCAATTAGCTAAGAACTACCGGTTTAAATAGACCCTTCGACATACGCGTTTTCGGATGATCTCTCAGAAACGGCCCAAATGAAAGTAATTGCATGGTGTGGCGATGTAAATTGAGTTAGACATTATGCGTTACGAAACGCGCTCGGTCTTGCTGATTGGACGTCGGAGGCTAATTGTCGACACAAATTATGAGCGACAAAAAACAAGACTTCGTGTAGGGCTGGTAGGGATATAACATAGTCGACTGACTATCTTTGCATAAAAAATTTCAACCATCATATTCTCAGTGTGTCTTTTACGGGTGTGTCTGAAGCCCGAGGTCGGCTTAATTTGGATTTGGATCCGTACTTTGGTTGAATCCAGTTATGGATAGTATTAAATACTTATGCTTCTTGGTACAAGCTATTGAACACGTTTTTTTCTCTTGGTTCCCTTGTCATTGATAGATTATTCAAAATGTGTAACATAGTATGTTAGTTGAAACATTCTATAAGAAAACGAACTTTTACTTTTGGTCAGGAGATTTTTCATTATGAGTTATCTTAACTTTTTATATTCAGCGAGTAAATTATGTTCGTTTGATTTACTTACTAGTTATTATTGCCTGTTTTTTTAAACCTCTCTTAAACTATTTTTTAAACTAATTGCATTAGTCTTAAACATTTCCTTTGATTCGACATCAGATAGTTTCAAACTCAGCTCCACAACATCCCTGAGTCAGAATAGGTTGAAGGTATTAATTACCGTCAGTCTCGGCGCGTATTATATAATTACAATTGCTCCCAACGTAGTGTCGAAACTCCGCTCGGCAGTCGTATTATTCATTAGCCTGTCACACAAAGATGTATTTTGGAATATCGCTTGGCCCCGATAAAACCAAGTGCTTGGCACCGACGAAAATGGCCTCAACTGTAATGAGTTTACTTCGATGATACTGTTACCGGATATTGCTGGACTTAAATATTTAGTAGACTAGTAACCATGATTTAAAAAAACCTTTATCGAGAGTTTAAAAGGATGTATATAGTAAGTACGATAAATACTTATCAGTAAAAATGTCAGCATACATCCAGAGAGAACATTAATATAAATCCGCTTTCTCATCTCCAGTCTAATGAAAAAGTCCATATAACTGGTGGAAAGTCGCACGATTCCGCAATGCTAAGAAATTAGAGTGATTTATTATATCAACTTTAGTTCCTTTCTTGGCAGCTCCGAGTTCTAATTCCACATAAGGTTTACCAAGCTTAGATTTGTATTTCACTTTAACTTCATAACTTTTTATCAATCACGAGATTGGATTCTCTTGCTATCTTTATGATATTTGTTTTCTTAATGAAACCTCGTTAACTTTTGAAGAGTTTAGGTCTTTTAGGCTTTTCAAGATTTTACTTTTTGGAGGTCTACGTGTTCAAGCAATATCTATAGTCCAACCAATAATATCTTCCAACGCATTCGACTACGGCGGTCGATCTTTGCGGTCAGCCAGATATGCAGGATATTTTATTGTGCTGAAGTGTGTGCGCAAACACAGGTGCACTCTCTATGATAATAAGACCTATATAAACAGTTGTTGGTACTACCTAGCTGATGATGATGATAGTACACTTCATTATACTTCTGGGCTTGTTTCACACTAAAGCGTTTGTCTTACTTTTTAGTAAATTGGTGATCTTTTAACCGACCATTAAAATCAGGACCGATGTAAATGCTCTCACGCTCAAGAAACATTAAAAAGACTAATAAGAATGGCCTTCTGGATTCAGTAGCTTTATAATAATACTCAAGTAATTACGCCAGTCAACCGCGCCCGCGGACCACATGTCGATTTATACCGTACCGTTATTACCGGCCTGCGCTTGCGCACAGAGAAGGATAATCTAGAGATGTGACATTGTAAGTTCTACAAAACATTATAGCTACTTAACTGTCAATTAAATCTCACTTTTCTATTTAAAACATTAAAGTACAAAATCAATAAACTAGTTTAGACTGTTTATTGAATAATGTTATGTAGCGTAATGTTATTTAGCCTATAGCCTTCCTCGATAAATGGACTATCCAACAAAAAAAGAAATATTCAAATCGCACCAGTAGTTTCGGAGATTAGCGCGTTCAAACAAACAAACAAACAAACAAACAAACAAACAAACTCTTCAGCTTTATTATATTAAGTATAGAATATAACGATAGTGTTACCCACGCAGATGATACTGAATAATTTATTTTTCGCATCACTACGGGCCACGCTGCGCTTGAGCATTGCAAAGGATAATCCGTAATTAAGTGGTATTGCTTCATCAGGATCTCATAGCGTGGTACATTTGCATTCACGTTTATATTATTAACATTTACATCGTTCCCTTTATCAGATTTGTTTATAAAGTTAAAAGTTGATCATTAGGGAACGAAATGCCATGCTGAGCTGCAAGATTGTCATGCTATTTAATTCAAAAATTAAGAAATAACCGTTAATTTAAACTTTTAACCGATTTTTGTAGAATTGAAATCGTAATGTCAATGACTTTTCTTAATGCTAAAAATATTAAACACCTATAAAGGTGTTGTGAGAATCTCTGCGACTATAAAACATGCTTCTTACACAAAGTATTTTTAGAATTACCTGTTCTGTTACTTGATTCAACAAGTACAATTCATTAAGGTAGATCTCAACAGTTTTACTGAACATTAAACGTGTTATTTTAATCAGTTGGCATTACTGCAAAATTATATGTTTGAAAACACGACAGAAACCAAAAGAAGAATAAAATGCACTCGTAGTTCTTAACAGATTTATCTCCTTAATTTTTTCCCCATGATAAATATCAAAAAATGCATCGCTCCTTTCTATACAGTTGTTAGGTTGATCGAATAGACCATGCTGATTTCCTAAAAACGATGTTTAATTTTAATAATTCCGCAATAAACTAGAACTCTTGTCTCGTTTCCTACTAGTAGAAGCTATTAAATGGTGTTTCAAAACATCTCGAGTCGATAACTTCTAGAAAACCCCCGAACGTGCTAATCTGAAGGAGCGTTTAAAAGTTTTTAAAACAATAAAGAGCAGGTAGTTGGCGCAACAAGTTGAAACAAGTGCGGTTTACGGCGCGTCGGCTTTGTTTCGATGGAAATCCACCTGATGCTCAAACATCAACGAGCTGAGTCTTCCGGCATCGGCCTTTGTTAGGGCACTTTGCAGGTATTGATGAGTTAACGGTTTATTGGGGTGTCGTTAAACAATTTACACTTGGGGTTACAAGGGCAAAGATGTGCCTAATAGTGTCTTGTAAACCAATACAAAATGCAGACTGTACAGGACTGAAAAGTTGGGCACTCTTTGAAAGATACTTAATTTCAGCAGTGTACGATTAAACGGTTACAGTTGTATAATGGCACATGTGGTAGTAAATGTATTTGAGTGTCTAATATTGTCTGTCGTCTTATATTTTATGTCGTCTGATATTACCAGTAATAAAAGAGCTTAAGCTACTTAGTTCGGAATCAGTACAATGAATATTTAAGGAATTAACCTTCTAGACATCAAAAGATGAAAAGTCTTATTTGTGTTTCGAAAAATAGTTCCAAATCGTGTAAGTTGACTGTACCTACACTTAGCAATTACATATTTCAAACAGTTGACTTATTCAACTGTCAACTAGTGCAACCAATCACGGTCTAGGCGAGTATTTTTTCCAAATCCCACATTCGCAGACCCGGAACAAGCGTTATCATACGGGCCATCGCCACAAAAACGGCGCGCGCGCAGTGACGGCCGCGCAGCCGAGGTCACTGCACAATGGAGCGCGCGCAGGGTGGTGCTAAAGTCAAACTAATTGAATGAAAAGGTAAACAGCAATGGCGACGCGTATGGGATTTTAACGGATGGCCGCCATTTTAGTACTTTGACAGTTCAGTCTAATGATACTAAATCCTGCAAACCGATATTTCAGCTATGGCGATCAATCTTCTCGATCAGCCATTCGACCTAAGACATTTTTAGTGCACAAGTGTGTGCGCAGACATAAGTGCACTCTCTATTACCCTTACCCACATATTTAGATCGTAACACAAATCCAGAAAAGGTGTTACAAGTTTCGCACCCCAAGAAGCAACCTAACGCCTTGCGGTTCGGAACCGCACGAAAGGGCTAAAGAACCTGCCCTTTGCTAACAACATCTCACCCTTTACACAGTGACACCCAAAGACGGAAACCTGGTAAGACCAGGTCCGTTCACACGGTAGCCCGCTTCCGAGCCCTCCGAGCCCTCAGGGCCCTTCCGTCGGGACCAGGGCTATCGCTTCCGCCGGACACCGCAGGATCGACAGCGATATTTTGTGGCCCTGCTATTGATGAATGTTCGCCCCTGATTCTTGGAGAGATTTCTGTGTTTTCGACAGACATTGACGCGACAACGGATATGAATATTCGAAATGTGATGCATATTCTTGAAAAGAGCGGTTTACAGTCCAATGCGAGTGTTCTACATTGACTTCTTAAAATATCCGTGTATGTGAATTTATGTCTTCTTTCTCAAAAGTTAAATTCGTACTCAAAAGTTTTGACAAGGTATAAATTTAAATACGCGGGTGAATTTTTAACAATTAATTTCTCTCTATTCTATTGCTTATTTTTGTGACATACTCAAAATGTTGTTTCTTCTGTCATAAATTTGACTTAGAAAGAGATAACTGAGGGAGCATACAGCAGATCTCAAAGCTAAAAGCCTAACTAATTTTGTTTATTTTCAATGTTACATTCTTTTGAAAACCTCTCGTCCTACATCTTTTTGAAATTTACTGGAAAATGTTTCCCACGCCACAATCTACAGGAAACGAAAAGACCAAGAAATCAAGGCCGTCATGTTTGCATAAAAAAAGTGCAATGCACACGCATTCAAAAAATGTGGTTCAGGGTGGTTAATCGTTGAGAATGCAACTGATTTCCGATTCATCCTGTAGTGTGCATGTGAGAAGAAACATATGTAATGCCATAACCATATAGGTAGATATTGATAGTGATTTAAGTCCATTGATTTTTGATGTAAATGAACTTTTTTATTTTCACTTTGTAGTGACTGACGCTGACACTCGGGAAACGGATGCTCAGAGAAATATGACGACCCTCCCAAAAATAAATGACAGTTTATATTCATTGATTCTTGATGTATATTTATTGGCTGTGCCTGCACGGTTTGGTCTGTCCTACTTTCAGATGAGATATCCCTGCATTGACACTTGGTGAAAGGAAAAAGGTGTGTGTATTTGTGTACATACTGGTGTGTACTTAAATATGTGTAGGTAATAAGTACCTGTCAAAATACGAGTTTAAATGAAGAATTTATGTTATTGATTTCTTGAGGTTTTTTGGGCAATTCTGTTTACATATTATCTTATTTCAGGCTCTTATTTCACCTGTTGGTAAGTGATGTGATGATATTGACAACAAGTTTTTGGTCTCCTTTCCTCTTCTCTCTGAGATTCAATAACGTTAGTAAGAGGAAGACAGAACTACACACTATTACTACTATTTTGTTAAATATCGTTATGCGATTTAGCCATAATGTGAAACATATTAGGTTCAATATCAACTGAAGAATTCTGACGAACTGTCTACCTCACTCCACATTTTTCCTGAGAGTAAAATAGTCTAGTACTCCCAGTAGTAAGATTTATATTGCAATTAGCTAAAAGGGAATTATCTCGACACAGAACAATAGCTAAGCTTAATGTGATGTAAATGTGGTACACGTGAAACGTATAATTTTAAAAAGGTCCCATTACTTTAGTTGCTGTAACAGTAGTGGAATAATTCTCAGGCCAGAAGCACTTTCGTATTGTACACGGCCCCATAACGTTTGACGGTAAATAACAGAACAGGTTAATAGTGGATGTCTTGCGAAAAGTTTGAGCAAGGCAGGGGAAATAACGTGGTTTCCGGTAGGTTTCCGCAAGATTTTCATATGAGCTCCAATCGTTATGAGCTATTTTAAGAGCACACATAGATATTATTGCAGGTGTATATTTTTTTTTACTGTATAATTTATTATATACTTTTGGTCGTAAATAGGTAACACTATGACATTTTGAAATTATTTTCATACAAAGTCTGTCAAATTTATCATTCCGCATGGGATGTAGAAAATTTGTTTGCCGATTTTCCAAAAGTCCAATGGTAGTAGCGATGTATATGATGCCTATGATGGAGACCTTTGCCTTGTAGTGGGACAATATAATTTAGGCTCATACATTTTTTTTTTCAAAAAGTTGTAGGATAGGTAAATGTTATTCAGAATGATTTATAGAAAGAAGGCTTGGTTAAAATAATGTAAATATGTACAGATACAACCAGTACGTGTGATTAGGTTCCGAAAATAACTGACACAGTCTTCAGAGCTAAGTGGCAGACAGATACCGCCTATAAAGAGCAGTGTTAAGCTCGATCGCATAAAATTATAGTACTCCATTACTGTGGCAGTTTACCAGTTCTCATGGAGTCCAGTTAATTACTTTTAGCCCGCGGCCATCAGTACTATTGATTTAGTCTATTGTCAATAGTAAATCTCGAGAGAATCATGTTCAGGCTTTATCGTAAACTAAGCCTGGTATAAAATTACGCAAACCAGTAGAAGCACGGGTTAGGATATATTTGTAAATGTTTAGTAGGTAATGTTTCAACAGTTTGCAGAAAGCCGAATGTTTTATTCGTCTATATTTCAGAGGAGATGCCATTTTAATTAGGTGGATCACTTCTCTCAGATATTTTTGATATTAAAAAAAACTAAATTGATAATAAGATCCAAAACGGAAAAATATGGTTGCATCCCGACGAACTTGACGTTATGACCGAATCAGAATTTCTGTCCTTTTCACTCGTCTTTTGTTTGAAGCTTCATTATAAGCCACTAGGAGGAATAACCTAACGACTAAGATTAATTTTTGGTTTTATTTTATTTGTTGCAGCTGTAGTTTAAATAACTGAAAATACTAAATTCTAGGCATTTCGATTATATTCACATCTACGGCGTTACACAATACGTTAACTGTTGAACTTAAAACAATTACCGTGAAGAGGTTACGGTAATATCAGTTAACAATTACTTTAAAGTCAAAGTTCAACTGTTGATAGATTCGCTATACAGATTAGAAGCGTATATCGTTGTATAACACAACTTAGGATGCAAATTTTCTATGGTCGTACGGCCTTTATATATTGTTGATTGAGAGCCGATAAGTATTATAGGCAAAATATATTGTTTGTTTAATCATAATTGTGGTTTTGGGAGCGTCTATCCGAGTGACCGATCATGCATGGTTGATCGATTGTGAGATATGTTTAATCATACCCCAATAGTACAGTTAGCATCAAATTGATCTTCTCATTCAAACTTACCAAAAATATCTGAGCATTTGGCAAAAAATATATAACAGTTGTTATTTCAGTGTACGTGTACTACGTATGCCAAGGTGCATTTCCATTTGTTGTTTGAGAACAAATGACAACCTTAAGGTATTGTGCTAAAACCCTTAGAAAGTGTACCTAGCAACCAACCAACTGGTTAATCATTGCAAGCTAAATAAAAGCTTGTAAAAATATTTAAAGTTGATTAGGACTTAAAACCTGACATACGTAGATTAGCGACCAGACTTTACGCACCAATAACTTCTAATGATTTCATAATCCTATTACCTACAGGTGGCAAGACGGCGACCAACCTGATTGCACTTATGACACCTGAATTACTAATGCATGTCTCTCTGACAGCATGATTAGTATATCTGAATAACTTATACCCGACAAAGGTTAGGCGTATTGGCAGTTAAGGGTATGGAATGATTTATCTAGTGTTTGCGAATAGTTCGCAGTATTGGCAAGAATTTAGTTCAGATTAGTAGGACATAATGTACTCTAATGCTTGATTTGAATACTTATTTATGGTCTAGGGTAGTATAAGTGAGTATGAATCTATTTGGATTAGATACTTAGTGGTTCGCCCTCTCTCCCTCCTCGCTTCATTTCGGCACAGTAGTTACTGTCTACCAATAGCTTTACCTATCTATCTTCTTAATGCTTGACTTTTTGGCTCGTTTGAGACTTGTGACCAACGAAACGTGAAGCAGTAACCATAAAGAAGTTACTTATTTTAAACAATAGCACGTTATTTGCGATTTATATTTGACACTAACGCAAATTTTATTGAAGCGTGGTGATTAAGCCTAATCTCATCATAGTAGCGATGACTTGATTTCCGTGATGGAGGCCTTTGCCCTGCAGTGGGTCTCTATATAGGCTGATAGGTACTTTACGTGTTTCTCTTAACCCATACTTACTAAGGATTACTAATCTTCAAGTATTTTATTTCTTTACAACGCACACAACTTCCTTCATCTCGCCTGATAGAAAGTATCGATAAGCGCCGAAGCTTCAAAACCAATATTAATCTTCCTAAGATCTGAGTAAATATGATCATCCCCTAAGGTCATTCTCATAAACTAAACGCAAAATCGCCTCTAAATTTTAAAAGCCATTATTGTGCAACAAACAAACTTGATATTCAAATAACGGTGTTCACCGTTAAAAGTGTTCCGAAACCATTTCATAATCTATTCTTGATCACCTTTGCTTTGAATACCGCCATCTTCTGCGACTTCGGCCATTTTGGACCAAGCGAAACAATAAGGTAGCTAATAATGTAATAATCCATCATATACAATAGTCCACCGATTGTTATCTTATTTTAATTCATAATCCAATCACAGGTGGGAGATATTTCAAATTAATAAACATAAATGCTTTGGTCTCACGACTTTCTGAGAACAAAAGGAGTGTAGCAATTTGTGAGACGTAAATATTTTTGTATACAAGATTTGACTCTCTGACAAGATAATCCTTAGAAAAAAAATCTTCTACGCAAATAAACATGAACATATTAAGAGGAAACGGAAGCTAATCATATTCCATTCTGATTTGAAGTTTATGACATTTCATTTCCGGCAGAGCGCAAACAAATGACACTAGAAAAAGTGGTCTTGTTACGCAAAATTGCACATAACAATTTTAAAAGCAAGAAGCATAAAAAATATACAACATAGAATAGGAGTCGACAATAGGCATGGTTAATTAGAGACCACACAATCCTACTTAGAAAATCCTACACATCGTAATGAAATTTCGACAGCATCTCTCATCAAGGAGATTTAGTGGCTTAATTATTAAATTCCCAACCTCCGTCATTCCCAAAAGATCCGATCCACTAAGAAACGTCTTAATTAGAAATCCATAACTATTATGGATCTTTTCCGGCTCACATGTGCTGGTTGACTTTTCTGTATATCTACTGACACAAGGTTGATTATTGGACGAAGTCTCTGTGCTATTATGATGGTTACATCCAGTCTCCCAGCTTACACCCAAAGAGGTAATAGACAGGTTTACTAAAGGTCGTTTCTGAGTTTCCCCAATCACTCGTTACGTGTTTTAACTAATTTAATAGAAATAACGTTGTGGGCGAAATGTTTGTAGTTTATTAGTTAAGCTCTTGTCTTTATAGTGGTGAAGCTTTATTTTGTGTTCTATTTCAGATTCAGTTGGTAACGTCTTGATGAAAATCTACATTTTATCTTCGGTATTCATTATTAAGTATATTTCGTAAAGGGCATTTATCACTATTGCTCTTTAAAATTACAAATAGCTCAACCTAATTTTCTTGAAATATTTTTGAAAAGCGATTTTTTTTGTTTTTACTTCCACGTTTATAAGTTTTGCACTCAGAAAATCAGTTGTCTAAAACAGTTTTGACTGTTCCATACATACAGATTCGAATCAGGTTTAGCAAGTAGCTCAATATTACTAGTGAGATCATAAAGTTTGATAGTAATGGCGACTCGAGATACAGATAAGCACTTTCACAAACGTCTGGGAGGGCCGGAGTGGCTCTGCAACGGCAATTATGAGGTGTCTAGACCCATGTTTGACAGTTAGAAACGCTAGACTAATGTGAGACTAAGTATTGGAACCTAGTTAGTACACTTGTGTCAATAAATGCTCAGGAACATTTAGCACAAAATTTAATTTCGCGTTTGACTACGACATTATTGAGATTTTATAAAATGAACATTTTGATGTGATTGATTTTGAAATAAATCTCAAAATACAACTTGCACAGTACATCAAAAACACCTATATAATAAAATCAATTTCTCAATATCAATATGTATGAAGTCCAAGAACAAATTACATAACTGCATTTTGAATCAAAGAAAAGAATCCTTTTAAAAACCCAAACATTTCTATACATGATCCATAATACAATATTGACTAACCTTTAAATCACAATTCGATCAGATAAAGACCGTACATATTGAATTAACAAGACAAAGGCGTAATCAAGAGAGGACATCACAGTAATTAATGAATAATAAGATTGATTCAACAGCCGTATGATCTTATGATTCAATGATCGTTTTGACATCCATTTCTGTCTGGAAACATACTTGTAATATCCTTTATGCATATGGCGCAAACTGGAAGAAGTTAAATCTTTAAAAATCTAAGACATCATATGATAAAAATCCAAATTATAATAAAAACTAATCATGTAATAATATGCCTTAACATATCTAAAAGTATATTTTTAAGTTCGCAAAAATCTAATAAAGACTCCAGAGAAACATTCTTCATTTTCCCTTATTAATTAAATTATTCATCAAAGATTTTCTCAAAAACGACTTACAAATCAATTCTAACTCTTAACCCAAACTATTAAAACATCAAATTAGAAAACATGGTTACAAAATCGATGACTGGTACATCAGTGAGTGTGGGAGAAAAATTCGATACTTGATACGTGGAGTCACATTGTCCCGGGCTTAAAAGGTTCATAAAATTGTATAAATAGACGGCATTGCTAACCTATTTACTGGTACGTATTATCGTGTTACTGGATATATGAATGGGTCAACTTAAATTGCTTACAAATATTTGAATGTTAAATGTGTGGAATTGCATCAGTAAGATGTACCTTACTTAAACCTTTAAACATACCACTACTTATGTTACTTTGTAAACGATACTGTTCATATTCAAATTCTGATGAAAATTTAAGATTATTTGTTGTTCGAATACGTATATAGTGTGTGTAAATTTTCAATAACTTTATACCAAAAGCAATTTAACTAATATTGTAGTACGAACTCCTGAGGTGTTCCA
Source organism: Cnaphalocrocis medinalis (assembly GCA_014851415.1). Classification (NCBI taxonomy): domain Eukaryota; kingdom Metazoa; phylum Arthropoda; class Insecta; order Lepidoptera; family Crambidae; genus Cnaphalocrocis; species Cnaphalocrocis medinalis. The sequence continues at coordinate 16,305,938 of CM026276.1, read as the reverse complement.
CCAAGCACAAACAAAATACAGACATTAAAAATGGCGTCGAATGATTTTTCGAGAATGTAAGTTAAGGATAATTTATGATTTTAAACTTTCGCATTGCATTTTGCAAAACAAAAATATTTACTAAACGCGAAAATTTATTAAAAAGTACACTTTATCAGGACGTATGTTGAGTTACGTGTGGCGTAAGTGTTACGGTAATCAATTCATTTTAGGTGTGGTAGTAAAAGCACTTTAACTACACTTAGGTAAAAACGGTTTGAAATACAAGTAGCAGAGCACATTATTTGAACTTTTCCTTGAACACGAATAGTTCTCAAGTTCTCAACTCCAAACGACTTTTTTTCCGTTTTCTAAATCCCATCCCGTCGTAGCCCGAAGCGATGTTTGGTGTTCGTGACACCGACGCAAGCGCAGGCTTATTATTAAAGCAAACTGCGGACGGACGGACCGATAACCGCTGCGTATATGCATACAGAGATACTATGTAAACACTTCTTGAAAGTGTTCATTACGTTTTGAGAAGAGCCCCGGGATAAAATGAACTTTATTACTAGGGCATAGAATTTCATCCTGTTTAAACAGTCACTGTTGAAGGTGGAAATTTACATTTTGAGGATGAATTTAAGTTTTTATCTCTCAGCTTTGGGGACATGCAATGACACGATCTTTTATGCAGATATGAAGCTGTGTCACCTCGTAAACTTGCGCTTTGCAAAATTTCGTTAATGCAAGCGGAAAACATTCTTGAACTCTCAGCACCTTATTCTGGATTTAACATTTGTCTGCTTTTAATTTATGCTTTTCCGGACATTTATGGCCTTACCATAAAATAATGGGTAACTCCTCATGTCTCTGTCGAACACTGAATATATCCTTGCTGTTTGATTTTTTATTTATCCTTAGGATAATAGGTATCTTAGGGCCTATTTTACAATGGCACTTAACACAAAAAGATACATGTGTTCACATAAATTATTTTGAGGATAAAAGTTGCGATTTCTCTCTATCAAACTCACTCAAATTCATGGACGTTAAGTGACATATAACGCTATTTGACAGTCGTAAAACGCAACAACAGTGTTTATGGTAGCAATAAGTAGCATAGTTTATGTAGAACTTATCCGTATATTGTGAAACAGGCCCTTAATTTACTCGTAGGTATTATCTCCATCTTTGTCTAGTTTGCCTTGATTTTTTTCACCTAAACATTCTAGAAAGGCGAGTTCGTGCTCAAGTCTCGAAAGCTAAGCCGAATATCGTTTTACCGTGAACGTTATCGGCCGCTTGTTTGCCTACAAACAACGCCTTGTCCAAACATGGACCCCACGGATGCAGGACAGGTTCCAACCCGTGGAGTGGCTATGACTTACAGGAAATATTTTTAACTTTTGGTAAGATACTGTATAATGCCTAAATTTTATATTTCTTATCAACTGTTTCATTGTTAATCTATGTTTTAGTCAATTTCGTTTCCCATGTGTCTTAATTAAAAAATAAAAGTCTATTTTACTTCATTTGTTAATCATCCACAACAGCAGGAGAATTATTATCTCAAGACTACCGATAACCTAAGAGACTGTGTTAGCAAAAATAAGATTTATTAATTGTTTTTCTGTATGCATCATAATTTCAATTCCCGCTTTTAAGATAACAAAGTCGTTAGCTTAATTGCTTTGACTGTCAAAAGCTTTTATATTAGTTTACAAATTAGCATGATCATGTGAATACCTTTCCGCCATTCTGTTTATAGTTCCAACTCTGCCGCTTCTAATTGCCGCTAACCCTAATTAACTTCAACTTTTATAAATACCTTAACATCTAACCAATGGCGCAAAATATTACCTATATACATCGAGTGATTGTAGTTCCAAACAAAAACAAAGACAATAGTAAACTTTCGCATGAGAAACTAAATTTTCCCAGACAATACTGTGGCGAATGCGTAATAAAAACCTCATGTTTGTCTCAGCCATGTGATGTAAAAAACCTCAAAACTATTATTTTACATAATGCTCCCGCATGCTTAGCGCGGTGTCGATCGTAACTTCTTAAGATTCGATATCATCATAATGCTACTAAGTTTCCTGCAACCCGCAACTATTAGTTTATTAAAATTTATCTAAAATACTACAAAGTTTTTTTTCGGAATTTGCAATTTGAGTTTTGATGCTGGCAGTATTCTTTTGGAATAAAATGTCTTTCTATTTAAATTTTCATCACAATCCACATAACATCTGCATTAACTACGTAAGTATTTTTCTGTTATAGTTAACAACCGCATTTATGTGTCACTGATGTCAGTACGAGTAGTAATTATAAGACATTGTCGATATTCACACACTTTATACGTTGCACTAAATCTGTTCACATTCTCAAAAGCGAAGCTCATATTGATGAACTTGAAAATGTTTTACAGTTTAATGATATAGACGCTTGGATGAATGAAGAGAATTAAGCATTAAAGGTTGCAGGGAAACATTAAGTTTTACAAGATATAATCGTTGCGGAACCGCTGGTTAAGAGCAAACTTTTATGTTAGTCAATTACGTTAATTTCACGCCACTACGTTTCTCTACACACAATTTTATGAGCAAAAGTTATAATGTTGCAAGATAACACATGTGAAACAGTGCTGGGATTTGTGAGCTTTTAATTAACAAGGTAATTGTAAAATATGAACATGGAGTCAAAATAAATGATGACATGGAAAAATAAATCTACTTATTATAACATTGATAGGTACTAAGATAAATTAATAATGTCAATAATGAAGTACTTTGAAAAATTATTAATAAGCTAATAATTTCAAGTCAAAACCATAAGATTTGTTAAAACGTAATATAGAACTCAATGCGCTAGAAACCGCCAATGTATGACTAATACCGGCTTGCCAGACTACTGTATGAACATTATATCTGTCATACGACGAGAATTGAAAAGTATTATTAATGTTTATTACCACTAAGGCTACTCGAAACTGGTCTGTTCAAACTGTTTCATGGACGCCTAAGTCCGAAAAAGGCTAAATGCCTAACAAATTACAGTGCACAGCTATTTGCTGTGTGTGGTCTGAATTTTTAAGACGTATATGGTTTAATATGGTATAGCCATAGATCTTTCAATCGTTACAAAAACATTGTAACTACAAAATAATATCTAGAGTGTCTTTTGCTTTAGTTCCAAAAGAAGCTGCAAAATATATGGAAACAATATTTTATTATATTGAATCCATTTACCACAGTTTCTAAATAAGAAAATAAGCGATTTTTTTATTTCAATATAATATAGTTAGGAATAACAAAATTATTGAAAATATCATAAAACAAAATCATTCAAAACTATTCACGAGCACTGATGATAACAAATATACGATCAAATATTCAGTGTTTCTCAGACTCAGCGAACGCAATTCCCAGAACAATTTCTTGTCGCGAACACTCGATTGAAACACGACAGAATTAGTTAAGCTTGGGTTGCATGCAAATTTATCCCCTCCCACTTATGTAATAAGGACCATGGTGGACGAAGATGTTGATGAAACGGTGAGTATCGGAGGAGCAAGTGAGAAATTGCATGCAGAAGTCTTAGTTGAGATTTATACGTGGCAAGCTCAGTGACCTCGGGACAACTGGCCTCACAATTGAGCACTAATTGCTACTGTTTATAAAAGTGGAGCAGACATGTTTAAACAACACTACGACAGCGTTGGGATTACATTCGAAACGTTTGAAGACAATTGATTTGATGATGGTTCAATAAAGCGTCACCGATCATAACTAGATGATTGAAATTGTTGAGATGTTTGAACCTTTACTGTAACTTGTACAAAGAAATAAAGTGCACAAGTCAACGTTCCGAGTAAGGCAACGTGTTATCTTAGTAAGTACATACATGGACAAAGTATCGGATGGTTTCAAATGACTTGTACTTAAATGCTTTAAGCGGAAACCGCTTACGACTCACACAATATTTGATCTCAGGTTTGTATGACATTCGCATTCGCTTATCTGTGGGAAGAATACTGTTAAATAATGTGTGTTTAGGCAAATTTTATAATTTTTAGTAAGAATGTTTAGGTGTACAGAATAACTTGGATTACTCATAGATATTTAATAAATTAGTTCTTGAAAAAACATAAAAGATATTCACCAATCGCAAAACGTAGAAAAAAAAGGTACCTATTTATTTAATATGAACAATTTTGTACACAACCAACAGATTGAGATTAAAAGCTTTGCATTGAAAATGAGGTCTTTATGCTTAGGTTTTCCCTTTTGGTCTCCTTGCCAAAATACATGAAATGCTTGTGCTAAAAAACTACTAAGTATCCTTGATCATCACGGTACATGCATACAAAATTTAGTAAGACTTGGAGTCCTTTCTTCAAAACTGTGATGTTATAAAGTGCTTACAAATGTCTTCAAATGAGATAAAACTTTATGCTACATTACATTCGAAAAACAACCTCATTATCAGTTTCTAAGGAAAGTAGATAGAAATGATACTAAGGACCAAAAAATATGTAATTTCAATATTTTGTCATCCATCGACTTAATTTCACAAAAGTGCGTATTGTTTGCTTTAGTTTAAAACACATAATTAGCACTGTTAAGAAGATTACTTACAGCAGAAATGAGAATTAGTAATCCTATGTTATACCTACTTCACCATCAAAGCACAGATTAATATAATAGTTGCAAAATAAAAGGCCGAGCAGGAATTCTGGTTTTAAGAAATCAAGAATCCTCCTGTATTTTGTTCATCCATTTTCTCATATTATATTTCTCGTAAATTTTCCTTTCTCTGCCCAGACTGGGGAATAAAATAAGTTTGTATTACATGATCAATATTCAAAAAGTAAAGTCGTGGTCGCGACCACAGAAATCGTGTGTTGGCGCCTCGAATACTAATACTGGCCGTTCTCGATTTGTATTCCTCTAGATGGGTTTAGCCGAAGACATCGTGTTGGCCTATGCATGGAATTAAACTTTTGCTTTATCTCCAAAGATCTGCTATCGCAAGATGGCCATTAGCGGTTGTTTGTTTAGGTTTGAGATTGAATATTATATGACGCGTGAGGGTAGAAGTAAATAGCAACAGAACCTAATGGTGTTTTCTTTTCAAGTTGTGTCACGCTTAGCTGTTTGGGTCTGTTAGTTGGTTTGTTTAGGTTTTTAATTTTCTGTCTTTATAGGTGACAGTTGTAACATGTTGTAGTTTATGGAACAGTTTCTATGCTGACCGAATCAGAAGATTCTTGCATCTTTTCTCACTTAACATTATCAGTATAGTTTACAATATCTTGTTAGTTTGAACTTTCTGTACTCCCATCTAAATGTTTGTGTTATCATTGTTCTTCTAAAGCTGAATGTGATTAATAAAACTAAGTACCTGAAGCAATTAGATCTGTGAGCAGATTATAATAAAGCAACTACCATATTCTACTTTAACATCGGAAGCAATTATATTTTTCTCAAATTAAGTAAAAAGCTCTTGAATCTACTGAGAAATTTAATACTTCCACTTGTACCTACTAATTACACAGAATGAGATCAACTACTGCTAACTAAAAAACAACAAGCTGTAAAAACTTGACTAGCGTGATGGGAAATAGCCTGTTGTAAGCTTATGAGAAAGATTTGATGATCAACCTATTATTTTGAACGTGAAATTACAGCCAGTAGCTAACGGTCGTTTTAATATCCACTATGCGAAATGCGAGCCGATGTCATAACATTCAACGGTCGTCGCGTCAACAAACGCGCTACAATTATAAAACATTATAAAAATGCGATGCGTTGACTAACTCCAGTTTTAAAAAGGCTAGTTTCACAAGTCTGCGAGTGTGAGAACTCAGGTAAACCGACCGGTGTGTGACGATCGGCGCGCACGCAAAGCTCGAAGCGGCGCGGCGACTCTTTCCCGCGGTCGCTTTGCCCACCGCGCTTTCATAAGCTCTACTCTCAAAAACCTTACCTTCAGCACCATCGATCTTCAGCGTCGACAGCAGAACAGCCAAAAGCACCAGCTTAATCCCATAATCCGGTATAAAGTTTCTAGACCACATTTTGTAACACAAAACATTCACACATGGATCACACACATTTGTTTTACTTCTGCTGTGTCGTTTAATCACACAATAATCAACACTCACGGAACTAAATGTAAGAACTGACACTTCATTTTGTTTTTGAACTGTTGTTACGTGGAAAACATTGCGAATTTGGTCATTTTAGCGGTAAATAACGTTCTAGCGAAACGTACAGTCCGGTTGGACACGCGCAGCCGCGTCCCGCTCGCATCTGACGGCTTTGTTCGTGGTACACAGTACACAGCGAATCAAAATGGCCGCCGCCGCGCCTGTGTGCGTGCGCGCAGCTTACAATGCAACTTATGCTTCAATCTAGACCCTTTCTACACATTTAGGAGACAGTTATTGAACTAGAATGAGTGATAAGAAAGTATTTAAGTCACGATAACAAATGTTATTTGGTAAATAGGCGTGAGAACGTGCGCACGCACACATGGATGCGTACGCGCAGGAATGTTGATTCAATGGAGAAATCAAGCAATTCAACACTTTGTGCGAGCAGCCAATCGAGAGCTTTCGAACTTAGTAATGTGTGTGTTGCGATATAGATGGCGCGGAATGCTATTTTGCGTTAGGGGAGGGTGAGCTTTTGGAGGAAAATAATAATAACAACATTGATAAATGATACTCATTCAGAATTACTCGCATTTGTGCAACTGCACAATTGAAAATTAAATACAATTTTGTTTCCATCTGTTGTCGTGGTTAAAAATGTTTTATTTTATATTTAAGACCAGATTACCTCGAAAGCTTACACATATCAATAGTTTCAAAATATACCTAGACAGGTCGCTAATAAATACCACGTTGTATGTACGTTAGGTAGTTTTTTTTTTGTAGTTCCACAGTATATTGGCTTACCTCAGACTGATGATAAGCAAAAGGATAAGGTAAGATTTCTGTAGTGAAGCAAATCGCATTGTAGCTTTAGGTAATTTATAGCATTCGAAATGAGCTGTTTATTAAATTCTGTAACCGTGTTTTTACCGATTTCAATTTCCCTTATTCATATGTACTTATCGTAGACTGTTTGTACCAAAACTGGTTGCATACCTAAAGTGACCAAGGATACGTCCGTGACGGTCCCATTTTTTGGTCACCTGTCCCGTTGTCCCGAAACAAAGTGCCGGGACGCCAATTGTTCCGTTTTGTGAAAAATCCTCCCTTTTTGTAGAAAAACCCGTTTATCGGTATGATGAGCCGCTGGGGGACCATCCCCCATCGGACGAGCTACCCCCTATCGTAGACGTAAGACGAGCCCCCCGCCTCGTACCTATTGGTCATTAAAAACAGGGTTTCTTAAACTTTATGCAGTCACGGACCACTAACTGAATTCAAAAACCTCTACGGACCCCTGTCAAAGAATATTTTAGGAAAAAAAAACCTTTTATGTAGTAATCAGTTTTATTGCACAAAACTCTTTTATTGGTAGTTTACTAACACTTAGGCACTAATACTTAATTAGGTTCTAAATTAGTGAGAAGGATGCTCTTGTTTGAGGGGCCCGGGCCCCAGTAGTGGGGACGTAAATGGGCTGATGATGATGAGCTGCTGCGGACCCCTGACACTCATGTTACGGACCCCTAAGGGGTCCGTGGACCCCACTTTAAGAAACCCTGCCTTACAGGTACATACCTAATCCAGTCCTAGCAACGTTTAATCGATACTCCAGTAACCAAGGCCCATCGAGAGATGCGTTAGGCTTCAAGAAGATAAGTGCAATATTGATACACAATGGCGATGTGCTACCAAAAACATCCTTTCGAGGTGGAGTCCGAGGACCGTCTCACAACTATAAATACGAAAATATTTGAGATCAAAAAGAAAATACAGCTCTCAGGTTTGTGTTGGCTACAGATCCTAAGACATAACAGTTACTCGTAGATTTATATGCCTGATCTATTATAGTAGTGTTTATAGGTAGATAGATAATAATTAGTGCATAAAAACAAAATACAGTAAAGTAGATGATATTTTTTATTATAGGTACCCTTACCCCTTGCACTCTTGTTGCACCCGACACTATTATTACAAAGCAGAGACTAAATGTCAAAGCCTGATTTTGGTGCATTTTTTTCGCTGTTATATAAAGAAATACCTGCTTATTATTTTCATTTACAATAGTGTAAAAACAAAATTTTATATGACAACTATTAAATTAGATTGTTACGTTTAGTTGGTCATATAAAAATTTAGTTCTTAACACAGTCCAAGCAAAGTTATGAAGGTTGGAAAGATAATAAAACTACGAATTTTTTTTCGGTGTTCAAACTCGCACGTAAGTTTAAAAAAAAATGCGGTCACTTTTTTAAAAGTAAAGAAAAAATTTAGTGATCCATAACATAAAATTTTAACGTCTACACCTAAGGTCTACACATTTTTAGAAATACATAATTTATTTTGGTAAATAAGGATAAACTTTCATACATTTTATTTCCCAACGGCGGAACCATTCGTAGCTTTGATCTAATCTCATGAAGTAAGTAAGTTTTCTAACAACAATGTTGGAACTGGAGCTTCAAAATGGCGAAACCTTAAATACTGCAGTACTTAGAGCATCTAGACTCCAACTTGTTCCTTTACTTAATTAGTCAACAAACAAGATACACCAAGAAAGCTCTAACATAATACCCGACCCGACAGCATTCTGTAGGCTAATGGCTAATCCATGCAACAATATTATTAGTCCAAGTCATAGCTGCAATTAAAACTGACCCGAATTCATCTCCCATAACTATGTGCAGACGTCGTCAAGTTGAGGTACCCCCCGCAGTGCAAAAATAGGACTTCGGACTCAGATATTAAGGATGGTCCTAAGTTTAAAATAGGTAATTCGACGTGACTGGGAGAACCTATGTATTCGAAGAGCCTAATTGGTGCCTTAGTCAATGTGATTGACTGAGGCACCAATTAGACTGACTAAAGCTTCAAATAAAATTACCTATTACGAAACTTTAACGCTTCAAATTATTTGAATCATAAATAAATACAAATGCAAACGTTTTAGTATCACTAAACCCATGGACATTCGGTATAATATCTCATAGCGAATGTCCATGGGCGAGGGGTGATCACTGACAAACAGGTGACCCTCTTGCTTGTTTGACGCCTAGCCGCCGAGCTAATAAATAAAATAAATAAATTCACACATCTCATACATTAGAAAGAAAGAAAGAAAGAAAATACATTTATTAATTTGGACGCCACAACACGTCATATTACATGCTACATTAACCTGTCTCCGTACTAACACTTGTGTTACACATATCAGACAACAGAGGATTTGCAAATATAATAATACTTAATATATAAGTACAGCACCCAGACACTGAAAAAACGCGTACTCATCACACGAATGTTTATCCAGGGTGGGGATCGAACCCGTGACCTTTGGCGTACGAGTAACAAACTATTGATGTAAACAACGAAAGCTATGTAGATTTCTGGATGAATAACCCATCTACCCATCTACCTACAGGTTGTCTGGAAGAAATCGCTACAAGCGATAAGACCGCCTTATTGTACTGTTTATTGTTTCACTCATGTATTCTGTTTCTGTGCAACAAAGAATATCTATCTATCTATCTACATCTCATTAGGCTGCACTGCACTTCTATCCCAGACTCATATCATACTCATCCAACAAGACAGACAGCTAAACAGTTTTACTCATTAATTCTCAGAGGGCCAAAGGAAGTCCTGCTACGAAGTCAACGAAGTAGAGAAGCAGCAGAACAACGAGCTGATCGACACCCTCAAGAAGGAGATCAAGTCGCGTCTGCAGGAGCTGGTGCGCGCGCGCGCCCTGCTCAGCGAGGAGGAGGCAACCGTCACCAAGTACCTCAACGAGGTCTGCCCGGTGGGGAACAAGAACTCTGGACAGGTACAGCCTCTTAGTCTTGTGTAGTACGCGTCATCATTATCATCATCTGCCTGTTGCAGTCCACTGCTGGACATAGGCCTCTCCAAATGCTCGCCACTTTGATCGATTTTCGGCTACTCGCATCCAGCTCCAGCCTGCCCTCTTGCGCAGATCGTCACTCCATCTGGCCTGAGGTCGTCCTACACTACGTTTACCAAGACGCGGTCTCCACTCCAGAACTCGTTTACCCCAACGGTTGTCTTCTGCGGCAGATATGGCCACTGCCACTTCAGCTTACTAATCCGGTGAGCTATGTCGATAACTTTGGTTCTCTGCCGGATCACCTCGTTTACCGTGGAAGAGCCACGCTTACCAAAGTGAATGGGCCCGGCTGGTTCAACCGGTCAAAGGGGGTTAAAGGTTGGCAGCGTACTTGTGACTCTACTGGTGTTGTAAGCATCCATGGGCGGCGGCAATCCCTTACCATCAAGGTAATCCGTCTGCTCATCTACTTAAGTAGCAGGAGATCACAAAAAAAAAACAAAAAAGAATAGTAGCTAAACGCGCCTTACCAAACATTTTATCCCGTACAATAACATACACCAATTAAGAAAATATTAAAATGAAGCGTTAATTCCCGTTTTTAACCGACTTCCAAAGAGGAGTGTTCTCAATTCGACCGGTATATTATTTATTTTTATATTTTTTTATACTTAAATGCAACGCGAAAATCTAAAACCAATTACGAACTAATGTACAGTCGAGTTCAAAAATATGTATACACTTAAACACCATGTACCATGTGGCATGCAAAATGAATAAATTAAATCCCAATTTAAAGCTAAAGTTACCTTACTTTGTCATTAGTTATTACACAATGTGATCTAAATAGGTACTACAAGTTTAATCAAACACGTCAATCTAAACTGAGAATGTATTCCCACAACCGTCTGTTCCATCATTCTGCGTTGCGCCTGCGCCGCTATTAGTGAACCTAGCGACGCTGCAGTCATTTCAAAAGCTCGACCCGTACCAGTTTTTGCTATCCCTGATTGGCATCTCAGACGATGCCCAAGCGCAGCTATTTAGGGATGCGACGTTCCGCATGATAATCGATTCAATTATAAATCGATTTTTCTCACGCATAATTAGGATTCACCTGCTGAGTACCATGGGGTCAAAGGAGACTCGTCAAAAGACCGCAGATGCGATGGAAGGACGATACTGTGGACACAAACTAGATCCAGGTTGTTAAAAATAAATCAGAGTGGAGAAAATTTAAGACAGCCTATACCAACTTGGTAAAGAGTGAGCTTAGATGATGATGAATATAGTATTTTTGAGAAGCGAGCCTACCTGTTCCTAAATCCCATCAGCATTCTTTCTTTCTGGTGTAAGTAGCAGATTTATCATCCACCATTCTTACCCCATTTGCCTATGGCTGTGTGTCATTGAAATGCGGTGGAGAACGAATGTATGTATGTGTATGTCACCTGTCGAAGGAATGAGTTGTTCGTATGCCTCTCTTTTCTATTTATAGGCAACAACGTATTGTCTGATTTTGCACAAGTGTGAGCACAAACACCAGTGCACTCTCTATTGCTTGACTGCCATCTTCTGGGAAGACAAACCGAGTTACGATAAAAATCGATTACTTCTTCACATCTCTACAGCTCCTGCAAGAAATTACGTCGTTATGTAATACGACAACATCGGACCGATGTGGGTTCAGTATGCGGGTTTTTGCCATGACAGATCTATGGGCATGCTTTTGCGATAGTAATATAAAAGTTTTTGTAGACATGTTTGGCGAAATTGAGTCTTAGAGGTTTGTCCTTGTGAGATGCAGAAAGTAACATTTGAAAATATTTATGAAGATGCTTCGGTCTTTGTGTGAATAATATAATATACATACTTAGAATATAATATAATATGTAATAATAAGCATTTGCAGTCCATGACTAGAGCACTTAGTTGGAAACGTAAAGATAAATCTATTGGTTTGCAGCAATGACCCTTGTTTCAAAAATTAAGCTAATTCTATATTCAAGTTAGGTATTAGAAGTAAATATAATAGAAAAGAATAGAATAGTTTATTTGCTTTTGAACAGGGTGTATAAAAATATAGCGGCCGCCCGCGACTTCGTCCGCGTGGAAAAGTAACTTTTACCCCCCGTTTAACCCCTTACAACCGAAACTAATAATAATGACAAGACACAATACAGTAATACCAACTAAACTTCTGAAACAAAAATCAACTAAAACAAAAAATTATCCAAATTAAATTAGTTCGCTACCACAGAAGACTGCGCAATTTAACTTTTAAACGTCATTACTCAAAACAAGCAATGTTTGGGTTAAAACGTTTTTACTAATCTACATCCAAATATCCCAATTAATATTGTTTCAGATAATTCACAACCTAGACCTGAAGGTGATAGAACAGAGAAAAATATTAGACCTCCTGAAATACGAGAAGAAAAGCAAGAAGACAAAGCTAACTGACCTAGAGAAGGAATATGAGCATTTGCTCATAGAAAGCACAAAAAGTGAATTAGTCAAGTCTAAAACTAGTACAAGGGCTAAAAAGGTATTTAAAATGGTAGAAGGGAGCATGGCATGGCTTCGTTTGTTGCCGAGTGGTCAATGCGACCATATTGATGGCATGGCTTACAATAATTGCGTTGTTAATGTAGATGATGTATTAATGCTTTCTGATTGCATATCATCAATGCGATCAGCCAGAGGAGCAGGTATTCTTTCTTATAATGAGTGAGAATGCAAATGACATATTAGTTTGGACATCTTTTAACTTCCCGTTCATATGATTTCAGCATGCGTCGCATCTTGAAAACGAAATCCACAAGGTTTTGATACAATGGACTGAAGCAGAATTGGTAAAGAAAAAGTACTTAACAATACGGTAAGTAAAAGGCCACTGGTTTGAGCTGATGATGAAGACAAAAGTATAAGCTTTCCGTCGTTTTATAATAATGTAAATGTTGCTATTATTTTCTTACTAACTTTTTAGTAGACATCCCCTTGCGAGGAGATGGAACAAGGCAAATGAGAACGGTAGTGCACCAATCTGGTATAGTAACATGATGTCATATGTTTAGACCCCACTAGTATGAAACGTTGTAAAAACCATTTTGGAAATGACGTGTCACCTTAGAGTGGTCGATATGCGTAACACAGCGACCTCAACTAGCGCCACGGTCAGGTATCAACTATGGAGTAGCCGACGCGTCGTGCTGAGGTCGTACCACAAATCAATATTGATATGGAACCAATATTAACTAGTGGAACCCTCCATTTGAATACCCCTCTTTGGGCTGTTAGGTTTAAATTTTTTTTCCCATATAAATGAAAATCAAGGCTCAAACAAGAATCAAAATTTACAAAAACTCAACTTTACAGACAAGCTCTAATAGACGACTCTGTCAAGTTCGAAAGTTCACTATCAAGAATCGAAGACATGCTGCTAAAACAGAAAGAAGAAATTGTAAAGCTGGAGGTAAGCGAACAGGTTTTGATACTACGCGTGACGTGGATCATCAGTCGGATACTAGTGATTGGACTAAGTACCAATACAAAAAAGATTAGGTAGTACAGCGCAACTCCCAAACAAACGGTACATGTTCACTCATTGTATCAGGTAAGACGATGGGGGTATTTTACGTCCGTACTTCGACCAACACACACACAGAAAACCGGCGTGAAGCAGCCCCTGTGCTGTGTTTCGCCGAGTGAGTGGGAGGGGGGGGGGGGGGCGAAGATCATCATGCCAGCATATCTGGCGACGCTGGTAAAGCATAAGAGTGCGTTTCCACAGAAGCGGAGCTGCGTGGAGTTGAGCGGAGACTTATAAAAATTGACCAATCACATTGCTCATCAGAGATGAGATGAGTAGTTTTGAGCAACGTGATTGGAATTTTTACAAGTATCCACTCAACACCTTAGTCAGTCCTTATTCTGATATCACACCCCTCAGACTGTTCGAGAAGAAGCAGCAGAGATGCGCGTGCGAGCCACAGCGGCCACCACAGCGGAGGCTGCGCGCGCGCACGACGCTGAACACGCGCGCGCCTCCGAGAGGGTCTACTTCGCGCAGCGCTTCGCAGAGAGGAAGAGGGAGTTGGAGAAGTTGGAGAAAAGGATATTTCCTCCAGCAGGTCTTTTTAAGTGATAAGAGGGAGACGAGCTGATCCATCATCTGATAGTTAGCGATTGCCGCCAGCCTTGGACAGATTCAGTTAAATGACAAGTACAAATCAACAAGAACAGAGAACCACAGCATCGACTCCAAGTGACTTGACAATAAACAGGGCAAAGATGACTTTTGTCAAAATGGTCTTATCCCATTTTTTACAATGGAAATAAAGACTAGGTACCTATGATTACCAAATAAATTATTCTATTCTATTCCATTTATGAAAGTCAAGGCTCAAACAAGAATCAACTTACAAAAACTTAATGAAAGTAATTAAACTTTACAGACAAGCACTAATAGACGACTCTGTCAAGTTCGAAAGTTCATTATCAAGAATCGAAGACATGCTGCTAAAACAGAAAGAAGAAATTGTAAAGCTGGAGGTAAGCGAACAGGTTTTGATACTACGCGTGACGTGGATCATCAGTCGGATACTAGTGATTGGACTAAGTACCAGTAGAAAAGCATTAGGTACAGCGCAACTCCCAAACAAACGGTACATTTTCACTCATTGTATCAGGTAAGACGATGGGGGTATTTTACGTCCATACTTCGACCAACACACACACAGAAAACCGGCTTGAAGCAGCCCCTGTACTGTGTTTCGCAGTGTGAGTGGGAGGGGGGGGGGGGGGAGATCATCATGCCAGCATATCTGCGACGGCTGGTAAAGCATAAGAGTGCGTTTCCACAGAAGCGGAGCTGCGTGGAGTTGAGCGGAGACTTATAAAAATTGACCAATCACGATGCTCATCAGAGATGAGATGAGTATTTTGAGCAACGTGATTGGAATTTTTACAAGTATCCGCTCAACACCTTAGTCAAGTCCTTATTCTGATATCACACCCCTCAGACTGTTCGAGAAGAAGCAGCAGAGATGCGCGTGCGAGCCACAGCGGCCACCACAGCGGAGGCTGCGCGCGCGCACGACGCTGAACACGCGCGCGCCTCCGAGAGGGTCTACTTCGCGCAGCGCTTCGCAGAGAGGAAGAGGGAGTTGGAGAAGTTGGAGAAAAGGATATTTCCTCCAGCAGGTCTTTTTAAGTGATAAGAGGGAGACGAGCTGATCCATCATCTGATAGTTAGCGATTGCCGCCAGCCTTGGACAGCTCCAGTTAAATGACAAGTACAAACCAACAAGAACAGAGAACCACAGCATCGACTCCAAGTGACTTGACAATAAAACAGGGCAATGATGACTTTTGTCAAAATGGTCTTATCCCATTTTTTACAATGGAAATAAAGACTAGGTACCTATGAAGTAACAGTTTCGGCTGCACTATGCCGTATACATGGAGTGTCTTTACCTTAGAACCTCATACTCCCAGTGATCGAGCCTACTATCTGAGTGAAGATTTTGAGTTAATTCGAAAAAAGTTCACACTCGTACTTATAGCTTGTCATCCCATCCTGTTCGTTCGCTTCGACCGAAACAACAAGCACGAGGTACGAATGTAAACTTTGTCTGGATACTCAGAATCGTCACCTTAGATGCCATAGGTCCAGCCAGACCTCCACGGACTTATGTAATTAATCATCTTGTCCAATACTTCAAAGATACGTAGGTATTTGAGTGTTTGCAATTGTGACGTTTCAGCTCGAGCAGTGGTTCGCCAGGACTCTACCAGGTCTACCGAAGGGGACGCAGTCACCGAGGAGTCCTCAGCTGCCGCACAGATGGAAGAGATCTTCCAAAGGCTGATGAAACTTACTGGTACCAAAACTACCGAAGACAAGTTTTTACTTAAAGGACTGATGATAGATATCTAAACAATGTTTTTGCACCTGAATTGGACATAAATAATTAATATACTCCACTCACTAAAACAAACACTGACTTTTTTAGCCACTCTGAACAGTTGTTGATATAACATAAGTTCTGGGCTGATATCAACAACTGTTAACAATACAATGCAACAAATACAAGTAACAATGGCCGATCCCAATCTACAAGGAAATTGAACATAATACTTAGATTATTAGAGATCTATTAGTTTCATGGTTTAAATTAGAACTTAAACGAAAGTTAAGGATAGCAGAAAGTTCATAGTGAGTCCTTCACTTCTTTCTAAAGAGAACATTACCTACAAGTTACAATATCCTCTTACTATTGAAACTTTCCACCTAAAAGAACTAGTCTCACAATAATTATAGCACTATACCCAGCTGAATAACATACTTATACCGAACGTGGTGGCAAATTCCTTTAGTTTTCAAAACTTGCACTCACCATGTTGCTGCAGCTAACAAATTAGAGATAGATATTCTTTATTGCACAGAAATAGAATACATGAGTCAAATTAACTCTGTCTCCAGGAGTAACAGACACCGACGAAGTTTTCGATAGGTTCAGAGCGCAGCGAGAGACCAGCAAGAGACTGAACTACCTGCAGCAGACCACGGAAGAGGAGAAGCTGCAGCTCGAGGAGAGCCAGACTGCGCTGATGGCTGAGCTGGAGGCGTTCAAATTTCGCCTCGGTCAAGGATAAGGATGAGTATGTGATGTGACAGGTGGAGCAGAGTTATGACCGAATGGTGTCCTAGAAACGGCAGACGAAGTCCAGGTCGTCCGGTGGCATGATGGCTCGACGACATCGCCAAAATTGGAGGGGCTACATGGATAAAAACTACTTTATAAAAAAATGTGTACAATTTATCTTGTTGCTTATACAACATTATTTTTATTACAGAGGTCAGGAGCAAATCAACGAATTGAAAGAAGAAATAAAGAAAGAAGAAGAGATGTTTGCAGAGCTAGACGATCAGCTACAGGAGATAACGACGGTTCTACTGGAAATTAAGCGGCTTCTCTATGATCTTTGCAAACTTCTTGATGTAAGTAGACATCCCATCGAACAAATATAATATGACATGAGAGCTGAGTCGCGTAAGATCCCGTCCCATCAAAATTATTTTAGCGTTCAAACTTAGTTAGGTACCAAAAATATATAAGCATTTGATAGAATACAACTGATATATTTAAACGCCAAGATGCATTTTCTTTTGTTATTTGCGAACAATAATGAGAGAACACCTCATGCGCCAAAAGTCGTCGGCTCGATCTCAACCCTGGACAAACTTTGTCTGATGAACACTTGTGTTTGTTCAGTGTCAGGGTGTTTTAAATGCATTATTCCTCTGTTAATTGTTTCCTCTGTTGTCTAATATCTGTAACACAAGTGCTTAAGCTACTTTGAACGGAGTCAGGTCAATGAACCTATGAGATGCTGTGAGAATTTATTTTATCTATTTATTCTATCTACACTTCCAGGTGATTCCAGACCCGGCAATGCCGGAATGGACAGCCGAGGCGCGTGACGTACAAGAGCTGGTCCAAGTGCTGACTACCCGCTATGAGAAGGCGTGCGTACGCGCAGACGAGATCAGACAGAAGCATGGGGACACTACTGTTATTGCTGTACCTTACTCTACTGTAAGTTTAGAAGGCGACGCTTCGATGACGAATGACCGAGAAGAATGGAATAAAGAGAAGAAATTGAAAGCTTTGTCTCTTCTTTCTACTTAGGTCTAAAAGGGTTATTCTTCGAGATCTAACTTCAGTGCTTAAATCCATTAATCCTATAAATATACATCAAAATCTTAAAATGAAAGATCAATTTTTTTTATGTAATAGGTGGAGATTTATGGAAAAAGCTTTTCATATAATCGGTATATTTTAAAATTCTGATGTAAATTTTGGAGGAATATCGGATTTGAGTACAGCCACGAAGGTTAATTTGGTAGGATTCTTCTACAAACTACAGTTATCATCGAACTCAAATGGGGCAGCCCCTCAAAAGTGACAATGTAATTCTAAATCGGCTACTTGTAAAATCTTTTGGACTAACAAAATAAACAAGTCACGTGACCGACTTTGTATGAAAAGTTGAATTTCCATTATCAAACAAATGTTGCTCAGAATGGTTGGTAAGAAGACGTGGTCAAAGTGATGTATGTTCACAGATATATCCTGTATCTCCTATTAGTTTCAGCCGACAAGCCGACCCTCGTCAGTAGCAGGGCTAAGCACCAGCACCCCCAAAGAAGTTGAGAAAGCAGTCCCTACATACAAGGAACTGGTGCAGAAGGAGCCGGTCAAGCCACCAGGTGAGCCTTCCTGCAATTTGTTCAACCTACGAACCTCTGAGACTAGGGATTGGATTAAGTGACACCAGAGATTACCGAAGTGCTAAGTACAAATCTGAGGTATGCACCTGTGTATGTGTGTGTTCGTTCTAAGCTGTCACTTTGGAGCTCGGGACACGCTTAGATCATGATTCAGGATTGAGGAGTTTGGTAATTTTAATGAAGCTGCTACCCTCTGACCTTCGCAAACCTTTAACCTTTTAAACCTACAAATATTTCAGTTTATTTCCTCCCGCTCCGGCTGTAGAAATGAACTCGATAAAAGTACCCTCGAAGGCCTTTAGTATAAAGTCCTACAAAAATCAAACCAATAAAGTCCTCAGATTCTGAAAAAGTCTGCTACGCGTATGCAACTCCTTTGGAAATGCAGGCATCCATTTGCTGGAAGAATCGCTTACCATTAGGCGATCTGTGCGGTTGTATCGTATGCCACTGTCGTTGTATAAAAAGTGCCTACATTTCTGGGAATTCAATCTGAGTATAGTTCATATTTAAATCGGATTTTTACAGGATGCTTTGATAAATCGACATCAACAGGATGTGGATGAAAACCACAATTAGACTACACGCTTTGTTGATAACTTTTATTGACTATCTTTTGACCTATAATTTCTAAAAAAATAACTTGTTCACATTTCTCCATCCCACATCCGACTTAATTATAAACAAGTAGCCAGTCCATAGAAGATATAAAAATAGGTGCGTAGAAATATAGCTGATTTATTTAACCGTGTGAGAGCCACGCTTCGGCATGAATGGGCCGGCTCAATTATAACACCATTTCCTCACAGAAGACCGGCGTGAAGCAGCGCCTACGCTCTGTTTCGTTGTGTGAGTGAGGGTACCTGAGGCCTAATTGGGGGAAAGAGGGTTAAAGGTTGGCAGCGCACATGTGAGTTTACCAGCTGTTGCAGGTGTCTATGCGACGCGACAATCGCTTACCATCAGGTGATCCATCAGCTCGTCTGCCGCCTTTTTTTTAGCACATTGTCCCACTATTGGGCAAAGGCCTCCCTTAAAAGTCTCCATTGGTTGGTATTTATTGCAATGGTTTGCCGATAGACGGAGAAGTGTTCCAAGTCTGCCACCAATCACGTAAAAAAATCTGAGATGCCTCAAATTTTCAACTCTTTGAGATAGATGATATAAGATCATTTCTTTCTCTTTCAGCCTCTGATGAAGAGGAAGACGTGCCATCTCGATGCTACCTGAAGCGGCAGGCGCAGCTGATCGTGGACACCAAGTGTAGGAGGAAGGGATTCCGAGCCTTCCCCAGGAAGTGAACAACTAAACTGGAGTTGGAGCCAAGAAATTATCTTAAGTGCACATTGCCTCACTAATTTAATAAATTGTAGCATTTTGCTGTTGGCCTTTTAATTTACCTGCCATTTCACTACACAAGAAAGGCAAAGGAAACCATTCAGCTAAAGTCACATGCGTCATACAAAAGAGGACAAACGTGTGATGCCCTCAATATGGACGTTACGAAAACCAAAATGGCAGAACTCCAAATTCCGCCAACCGATCAACTTTTGAATCCGAAACGAGCGACGAAATACTTTAAATTAATCAAGACCATGATGGGTAAAACAGCTATTTATTCAAATATGTGTAAACTTAAGAAAACAAGGCAGCTAAAAATTTTGATGTTTAGACACTTGTCTAAATACTCTCAATCCTTATACGACTTCCAGTTGATCGCTTGCAACAAATGCTTCTTGATCTCACGTAATCTTTGCAAATAGCTGTGCACATTGACTACCAGCGCATTGTCACCAAAATCGTTCTTTATACACTCGACTTTCTCAATACACATCGTCCTGTAGTTATGTCCAGTCTCCAGCCCGTAACTGGTCGTCTCTGAGGTCCCATCCCATTCCTCGTGAGTCCTTATTTTTATACCTATCACTTTCTTCTCCCAATGCATTTTCATATGATACCTTATATCTGGACAGTCACAAAGGTTTATCAACACTTGCATACATTTCAACTGCAGCAGCGGCTGGTTTGGGCTGTGACATAAACCGACGAGCTTCTTG
This sequence comes from Cnaphalocrocis medinalis, assembly GCA_014851415.1. NCBI lineage: Eukaryota > Metazoa > Arthropoda > Insecta > Lepidoptera > Crambidae > Cnaphalocrocis > Cnaphalocrocis medinalis. Next base: position 16,285,587 of record CM026276.1, on the reverse strand, counting down.
GTAATTTCTGCGCAGCGTTCTTTAGCTCTCCATTTAGATCGAGTGGTAAGGGTAGGTATAGCACATGAGACCTGCTGCGCTGATGATGACCTCGATGTTAGGGGAGGCGAGGAACCTTCGCAGCACGAAGGTCAGGTCGTTGTCATCGGCCAGTTTCCTGCCGACCTCGTGTTTGCACAGCTGAGCCATGCAGTCCATAGCCCCACTGACGATACGGGGGTCTTGGTTCTCGAAGAGTTTAAGCATTATCTGGAAATTTGATGACGCAATAAGACACAAGCTATCTCAGTCACATGATCCTCAGTTTTGTGGAATTTTGGTTCAACGGTATTTTTTGACCTATTTGACCTTCCAGAAATGAGGTCACACTTTTCTACAAACCGGAAATGCAATGATCACCATCAGGTGACCTCATTTACCGTCTCTAAAAACTATGAATGTTGGTAAATATGATATATACGATAGATGCCCATCGTTTAACAGTTGTTTACCTGAAACGCATTTGCCTTGAGTGGTCGCACCGGGTCCCATTCTGCCAGATTGGCCATTGTTTTCAGGTGCAGAACCACTATACCCGTGTGATCGTTCTTGATCATCTTCAGAAGACTCTCTATTATTTCCTCGTTCTCCATTATCATTTCACAGGCACATCTATGGAAAAATAATAAATATGGACCGAGTTTTTGCTTTTTAAAGGTGGTTAACAAATGAGAGAGATAGATTAAATTACGTCTGATGTCTCATCTAGATGTACCTATCTGCAATTCATGTGGTGTGGTGGATTTCCATAGCGGTGGCGATTACTAAAATAAGGACCCGCTTTCTCTTGATTCCTGTGATACGCACAGACAGATTGCCTGATGGTAAGCGATTGCCGCCGACCATGGACACCTGGAATGCCAGTGGAATCTCAAGTACGCATCCAACCTCCCCATCCCATCACACCGTTCAAGCCGGCTCATGCCAGAGGGTGGCTCTTTCCGGTATTTATGGTCCGGTTACGGCACGGTCTCTCGTCCCTTTCACACAAAATAGGCTTGTTTCATTATACTTACTTACTTACTCCGCTAAGTCAGCGACCCGAACCGAGTCTTGGTCTCCGAAACAGACAACGCCACATTGGTCGATCCTGCACTACCTACTTGTTGCCAGTTGTGACCAAGGCAGCCGCAAGCGGGCGTGCAACGCGTGGGTCGCACGCGGACGGCACGGCCAAGGGGCGGCAAATTGAGCGACTTCTCAGCAGTAGCGTAGCTAGTTAGTAATGAGACTAGGGCGGCATAATCGGTGCTGAACAGCTGGTGGCGGGCCTGGTTGTGACATTATGTGAAAATCCTTTTATACGTTGACAAAAAGCTAACTTACCTGTCTCTCGCTAAAGTCCTCAACGTGTAACTAGCCGCATATCTGATCTCCTTCCGATCCCTCATGATCAGCCGCAGTAGATTGCTCACGATGCTACCGCGGGACATAATCCGCTTCCTCCCCTGGTAGTAAGAGGCCAGGTGCGTGAGGATCAGGCAGATCTTCTCGCGGATCACAGGATCACGGTCCAGCATGAGGTCGATGAGGCGGTAGACTACTTGGATGTTGATGAGGAACATTGCGCATTCTGATATTTGTACCTGTGAAAATTTATAAGATCAGAGACTCAGATATCGGATGGAGCCGGGACAAAGTCAAGATATATTGTGTACGCTAAGCCCCTAAACGTAAGTCATCATCATTGTCATAGTTTGTTTTTCCCAGTTGCGTCCATAGCTATAGCTTTGCCAAACCTGGAGCCCTAGGTACGCTTGAACCAAGTTCTAGGATTAAGAAAGGCTAGTGATAACAATAAAACGTTTACAGTCACGAGATCGTCGGTTCACCTTGTGGGGGGCCTGCCACAAGATGGACCGACGATCAAGTTAGGGTCGCGGGAGTTCATTGGATGCCGAAGGCACAGGACCGATGTGTGGAGAACATTGGGAGAGGCCCATGTCTATGTATTTGAAATGATGATGATGATGTTTACATTCGCAAACCATCGACAGGGCAACCAGACCAACTGGATCGTGGTTACCCGGTTTTCTCACAATGGTTTCCCCCAGCACCGCCGAGGAAATGATAAATAACATAAATTTGAAAAATCCAGATGTCCTTGCTAGAATGAGAACGTAGATCCGCTTAAGACAGCGCATATTCTTATCCACTATGCTACAATTGAGCCACGGAAGTGCCATATCTAATACCTGGTCCATAATAGTATGAATAGCTTGCAGCTGCACCAAGTGGTCAGGGTTGTGCAAGTCTCTGTTGATGATCCTGAGTCCGACGCGGCCGAAGCCGAGCCTGGCTCTCGTTATGTCCACGTGGGGGGCGTACAGGGACGGCTGCATGGACTCCAGCCGCTGGGCTGGTGGCATCTCTGGAAGACGTTGTCAATTAGGTCAATGTTTTTTACATCCTCAGGTCGAGAGTACCTACCTACCCCATCAAGCGGTTCGCTTGTGACCACGGCTGTTGTAACGCAGTCGAAACGTCAAGCAGTAAGTGCTAGAATGTACTTATTAAATTACGTCGTGTTTAGTCCCGGTTATATGAAGTATTTGTATCATGCAACGCGAAAGTTTTAAAATATACCTACCTACCCACTGGTAATACCCTGACTGGGTCCTCCTGCTCGGGTCAGGGTTTCGGTATGGCCACACAGAAAAGCAGCGTAAAGCAGTGCCTCTACTGTGTTTCTAATAATGTGTAGGGTCCTGGCTATTCAAGCCAGCTTAACTCCACCCAGAAGCGCGCAGTAGCTTCTTGGAAGCTTCACAGACTTTTGTGATCTGATCTGATCTTCAGTTATGCCCAAAAAAGGGACATAGTGTCACACATCTCATACATTGACCTGACTCCATACTAAGTAGCTTAAAGCACTTGTGTTACTGATATCAGACATCAGAGGATCACAAATGAATGAATGAATGAAGCATTCATATAATACTTAAATACATATCTAACACCCAGGCACTGAACAAACACAAGTTTTAATCACACGAATGTTTGTCCAGGATGGGGACCGAACCCGACCTTTTGGCGTATGAGGCAGGGTCACTACCAAATGCGCCATCCGGCCAGTCATTGAGAGATCAAATTCTGACCTGTATGAGGATCGAAGTGCGACCTCTCCATGGCCTGGTCTACTGCCTTGTTGATCACGCGAGGGTTCATCGCGCAGACCAGCTGCAAGTACGAGTTCTTGTGTGGGCAGAACATGATTTGTTATTCCATTCTACAAAATAAATAAAAACCTTTGTATACTACGAAAGCGTTTGACTTAAACAATGACATGACATAGTTTTTGACGTGTGAATCCTTTTTTTTACCTGACAAGCATACATCTTATTTTTAAAATGTTGATCTAAGTACAACAAAAAGGTTGGTTTCCGAGGCTGGGAAATCTTATTCTACTCAAAGAGCGATATCCTCAAATAATAATCATAAGGGGACTTTCATTGTCCTACCTATTGGCTTGCCTTGCCCTTAGCCTGATAGGAAGTAAAACGTACTCCACGGACCTGGTCGCCCATGTAAAATGAACCTTATTAACGAAGTTCTCTGATACTGGCACATACCTGGTTATCTTCTTCTGACGTCAGTCATAAAACAAAAGTTCCGCATCAAACTTCATTTAGAACGTGAGTCTCGTCCGGCATGTTGGAAGATTGTAAAAGTCGGAAACAAAATTCTATGTGAAGATCTCGTGATATTCGGCTAAGGATGGCAACGGTGTAGCGAGCCTCGCAGGCTTGGAGGCATGGAGGCCAATGAAGAGGACAAGCAAAAGAAGATCAATGACAACGTCATAGTGTTCCTGCGGAAACGCAGTGCGACCGAAGCTCCCAGGTACAGTACCATGTTATTCTTACACCGATGGCACAGAAGACAAATCTATACTATTTATAAGGAGATAACTTCTATAGACAACGACAAGGCTTATAGGTAAACCGATTTGCTTGCGCGATGTAATTGGACACAGCGCCATCTATTGGTTCATTTCTGAATTACGGTCCCGAAGCGAAGTGAGGGCGGGCCATTCAAGATAAAGACAAATAATACAATATCAGGATCATCATCAGCCTGTCTTAGTCCACTGTTGGAAATAAGGCTCCCCGAATGTTCGTTATTTCACCCTGTTTCCAGCTACACACATCCAGTATATCTATACCAGTGGCTTTTCTCAAACATCACTATCAGGAGTCACAAGTTCGCTGGCTTTCACTCCATCCCTCCGGATTAGGCCTCTGGTATCCTCTCTTACTCACACACACAGAGTCACAGCGAAGTTTTATGTGATAGATGGCAAACGAGCAGCAGTATCACCTGATCAGCATTGTCTCCGCCCATGGACACACCTGCCGCCCATGAGAGGGAAAAGAAAAGAATGTGAATATTACTGCACTAGTGTAGAATCACGGCGCTTTTAGTTTGAGGGGCGAAATCATCATCATCATTTCAGCCAATAGACGTCCACTGCTGGACACAGGCCTCTCCCAAAGTTCTTCACACAGATCGGTCCTGTGCCACCCGCATCCAATGGACTCCCGCGACCTTCACCAGATCGTCGGTCCACCTGGTGGGAGGCCTGCCACGGCTGCGGCCTCCTGCGGCTGGCCTCCACTCAAGGACCTTTCCACCCCAACGGCCGTCTGTTCTCCTCGCAATGTGCCCTGCCCATTGCCACTTCAGCCACGCAATTCTTTGGGCTATGTCCGTGACCTTAGATCTCCTGAGGATCTCATCATATCTGACACGATCACGTGAAATACGTGGAAGAAAATAAGGCGGTACAAATAGTCTTCCGCCCCGAACAGCCGATAACCATCCTACACCACTGCTTCACGGGCGAACATAGGGCACGCTAGTTTTCTGTAATCGGGTTGAGAGTTATTTGGTTATTCCAGATATGCCGCTCGCCTGAAGACGTACGTCGACCTGCAGTACAAGCGACGCCGCGCGGCGACCGCTAGGCGCAACTCGGAGGCCACCCTCAGGAACAAGTATGCTGATGGCGCCTTGAGGAAGAAGAATGAGTTGGAGCCGAGCACTGGGGAGGCTACAGAGGGGCACCGCTGCGATGAAGAGGAGGATCAGGTTGGGCGAAAGCGGCGCGGTGATAAGGTAAGGTATTTCTAGAGTTACTTACTTACTTCTGAGTCTTGATCTCCGAAACAAGAGAACGCAATTGGTCGATCCTGCACTACTTGATGCCAGATGCTTGATTAGCCTTAGATTACCTACCAATAATATAATAAGGTAATGCATCATTCAAAATCAGTAACCCTATCGATAAAGTAACCTTATCGATTAGCTTAAATGGCAGACGAGCAGACAGCCCATAAACACCTGCAAACACCAATGGAGTCACAAGTACGCTGCCAACCTATCTCTTTCCCCCCGATATTGGGCCTCCGGTACCCTCACTGACTCAACGAAACAGCGCAAAGCAAATCCGAATACCCCATATTCCGATCCCTGCGTACAAGTTCAAATCAAATATTTTTGAACATTTCACACATTCACAACAATTACCATTTATACTTTGGTAAATCTTACATTTTGGGACTTAATAAATATAAAACCTGTGATTTCCTGACCTAACCTGGTAAACAATAGGGATTACAATCGGAAAATGTGATGTACGGTGGCCAGCACATCAAGTTACTGCAATCTGTCAAATTTCGTCAATCGAACCTCACTTTTATGTCAAACGTGTTTGGTTCAATATCAACTGAGGAAATTTGACAGATTGTAGTAACTTATGTGCTGGCCACTGTACATTATAGTTCTGCTTTTTGGTATGTTGTAGATCTACTGTATTAGAGTTGTGTGAATTCCAATTTGCAACTTCCAAAAACTTGTGCTACTTACGAAAATCGAGACAATTTCTGCGAATTGAAGCTCTTTTTCAAAATGACACTAACCGTTTTTTCTTTGAACAGACCATGAAGACTCGATCCTTCTCCCGCTCACGATCGGGAGAGCCGTCAGACAGGTGCGGCCGGCGTCGCAGGCGCCGCCGTCGAAGCTGCGGCCGCCGCAGACGCCGCCGTCGTCGTAGCTGCAGACGGCGACGCCGCCGCCGTCGTAGTTGCAGGCGACGCCGCCGCCGCCGCCGTAGCTGCAGCCGTCGACGCCGCCGCCGTAGCTGCCGCCGTCGTAGGAGGAGGCGCCGTCGTCGCCGTTGTTAACCTCACGGGATTACCTTCGCTTATTGTTATCACTTGAATAGCGTAAGGTAATTCCTTGTGTAAATTCGTGTTGTATGTTTGTGTTTGTTGCGTTTTGAATTTTGGTAATTTTGAGTAGCTGCCATCTTTGGTAGCTTTATCTAAATTATTGTAGTCTTATTAGAAGTAAGTATCTATTGTTTTATATTTATTACGTCTGTCAGTGTTTTGGTATTATTTTTTTAATTTAGGCACTTTACTTTTATATTATTTTTGAGTTATTTTGACCTCAAGACGCATTTTACACTGTTTTTTTTTTATTTATATAAGGCCGTGTGGCGTGATTTTTACATTGTTTTGTATGTTTTGATGTTGTAGCCGCTGCCCTCAACAGGGCTTCGGTTTTTCTTAATAAAATATGTACAAGAAAGTTATCTTTCATTGTAGCTATTCTTGTCAAACACTTACATAGACATAAGGAAAACAAATGAACTTATTATAAAAACAAACAAGCCTACAAATTGTAAACGAATAAACCCACCTTTCATCTAATGATATTCTCTTTTATGTTCACTTGTTTTATATGAAAAAAAACAAATGAACATCGGACAATGAACTTATCGTAAACTACGATCAGTTCATTGTTTTTCCGATGTTCATTTGTTTTTTTTTATCTAGATAACCTAGTTTTATAGGTTACATACCTATTTATTACACTTTTCTTCCGATACATATTCATTGGATTTTTCTGAAGTTCATAAGCCCTAATTTTTTTGTATACATATGAACCTATCGATGAAATGTTGTCTGTTACTCACTTTCAAGGTACCTAGGTATTATTTTCAGATAAACATGAACCAACATTCTAAAAAAATAAAACAATAATAATATTTAGTAAGCATTTTTATTCACTTTCGAATAAAAACTACAATATCATACGAATAATTACACTAATTGAGCTACATTTGGTTTTGTTTTAAATACGCGATGTTTTGTGCCTCGAGTGGCGGACTTAAAGCTATGACTTCAGTCGATCAGACTAAATACGCACCAAGTATTCTAGTATTTATACAAGGTGTATCTGTGAACATTTACATCCCTTTACCCACGTTTCCTACCAACCATTATGAACAATATTTATTGTTTAACTAGTGGCCCGCCCTCACTTCGCTTCGGGACCGTAATTCAGAAATGAACCAATAGATGGCGCTGTGTTCAATTACATCGCGCAAGCGTTTCGTGTTTTCGGTTTGCCTATAAGCCTTGTCGTTGTCTATAGAAGTTATCTCTTTAAATAGTATAGATATAGATGACTTTTGGACATTCGCATTAAAAAAAATAATTTTCATCTAAAGTTGGTTACGTGACATGGTCATTTTGTATGGAAAGTCGGAAAAGTCTTTGGCGAATTTAAAAAGTCGTTGAACAAATATTGCTTAGAAAGGTTGGTAAAAGACGTGGTTAAAGTGATGTAAATGTTCACAGATACACCCTGTATACCGTGACATTAATATCCCGAGAAAAATAACCAGCTTATTTGAAACCGTTAATTTAAGTTACATATTTTTTTTAGGTAAAGACATGTAGGAATGTCCATCCCAGAAAAAGGTCTGCTATTTCTCTCAGGATGTTAAAAAAATATATGATCTAAAGTCACGTAAAATGAACGTTACGTTATTTTATACGTCAAGTTTTTCTGCTTCCTTTCATTTTACATGACGTAAAGTTTACATACAATTGCACATATTTACACATTGTATCCTATTAGAACTAAAATAGTTCAAAATACAAAGTTCATACTCGTACATACTAACTAAATATTTAGTATACAATTAGTTGCATTTTTGTGCAGCACCTATTATTGTAGGTATTTAGAATTACACACATACTACATGGTGCATTTTTGCATATCACACTTTTTAACAACTACACAAAATATCCAGTATCTGTAGTAAGTATTTATCAGCATTTATTATTTTTTCAAAAATAAAAATGGAATATTGAAACTCAATATTTGTATGCTTTGGCCGATAATGTGGCATTTCCTGACGACAACATTCTAATGTTAGTCATCAGAAATAAGGCATTTACATTAGTCGTTACCGTAACCGCATGCGGGGGCTCGCCTGGGAGGAACAGAACCGAGCGGAATGGCTAACATTTAAGCCAACAACTAACTTATCAACCGAAAAGAAGAAAAAATATCTTCTTTTCGGCTGCTACCGTGTCTAGAGACACTCCTAATTCTGCTAATGTCGAGTGATTAAAGAGACACGTTATTAAGTATTTTGGAAGATTGACCCGTGTGATGAGTTGCTCATATTGCTGTATTTTAACCGAGTTATCGAAAGCATCTAAAACAGAACCAACGATAACCAATGTAAATGCCTCGTGGTATCTTCTTGGAAGTGTCATTATTGACATTGCACTGTTTTGACAGATACCCATAGACAACTTGACAACGCCCCCTTCTCAATGTCAATTATCGGCTAAAACAAAATGTTCAAACGATACCATGACCTATAATAAGGTATTTTAATAATGAAATTACGCATAACAAATTTAATAATTGGTAATTATTAATTAACAATGTACATTCAGTATCAAAAGTAGGTTAGGAGTTCGTGGATTTTATTACGATGACATAAAAACTAAATTCTAAATCAATTTTGAGGCTGACCATACTTTACAACGTAAGCATCAAATGTACAGATGGTTAGATTATTTTTTTTTAATTATCAGCCTAGTTTTCACTGGTTATACATTAATTAAATTATATTATTATAACATTCGCTATATGTGCCTAATTTTCTTAACTGTGTATCTATGGCACATAACAAATCAATGAAAATTATTTAAATATTTCACTGTAACCCTGTAGAAGCAATTTGAAAGTAAAATAAATGTTTTACTATCATCATGTTATTTTCAAATCAAAAATCATCAGTAACGAAAACAAATAGTCCTTAGTAAATTATAAAATTACTATTATTTACTTTTAAAATTATATTAACGATCTATGTACTTTTTCCTTTACAAAGGAATTGTAATTATAAACAAGTTAAGTATGATAAAAATTATTTCAATTTAGTCACATCGATAATATTTTTTTAAATAATAATTGGTTAATCCAAACAAATTCAGAAAAATATAAAGTAATGAAACATTATTACATAAATAATTATGCAGACGCAACGCTACGTTATCAGGCGAAAATAATTAAGTATCAATATTAATAAAATAATTACAAAGTTACGCAAATAGACATGGGAGTATCTTACCAATAAGTAACAACCCATCGACCGTTATGCTAGATGAGCGAAGGAAGAAAAACTATAGCTGGACTTGGCGGAGGCACTGCCGTGCCCCCCGATCAATATCCATAAAGAGTCTTCAGATGTGAAACTATCATTTCACAAAAGTAAATTAATGTTTGCTGAAAATAAATAACATACAAACACATACATCTATTAGTTGTTCAGTATTTATAATTTTTTCGTCATAATCTTTGCTCATCCAGCACAAGGGCCTAAAAAAAATCCAGTAACTTAAAATAACAATCACAGTACGTACACTTTGGAATACAATTTACATAATATAGCAAGAAGATCCCACGGCAGCCAGACTTCCGTCAGCTTTTATATAATGACGAAAGTCTGGCCGACATCGTCTCTTAGACTACAAAGACATGACACAGATACCCTGACTTATAATAATATTATTGTCTAATAAATTATAACTTTTGGTAAATGGAGATAGTATCCTTATTTGTCTAAAAGTTTATGCTGTAGCAATTTTATATTGGCGATATGAAGTAAGATGCCTAATCAGAAAAGTGGCTACAATGATTTCGACTTTGTTACAAGTGAATAAGGTTTATATAATATTGAGAATGTCTGCTCGTATGGACACTTAGTTACAGACAGGACGAGATGATATGCAAGGTGTATTAATGACATTTTCATCCCTTTAACCACGTCTTCCACTAATCATTATGAATAACAGTATGTTCTACAAAATTTGAAAATTCGCCGATTTTTTTTTTCGACTCGACTCATACTAAATAATAGTCACGTGACCAACTTTGTATAAAAGTTGTTATTTTATGGTTGGTAGAAGACGTGTTTAAAACGATATACATGTTTACAGATACACCCTGTATACATGAGACTCTTCTAAGAGGTAATTGTAATTATTTGTAAACATTTAAGATCTTTTACAATATAGGTTTATAATAATTATTAGGATATTACTTAAAGTGAGTATACTATTTTTAAAACGCATAACGTTTACAAGTCTAAAGACACGATGAATGGATTTGTCACGTTATTCAAGTAAAGAGGTTATATTGTTTTACAAGCATTTGTAATACCATTCACAGTATTAGAAATTATTATGTAGGTATTTAAATCAATAGGATTGAAGTTCCATTCTGTCGACGATATACGCCGTTTTTTTTTCTGCACTAAAATGCGACTAAAATTCTCAATGCGACTTCAGATGGGAACGGTAGTTCAGTTGGTAGATCAGTTAAGAGTATGCTCGTGAGTTCCAATCCCACCTATAGACGCATAGATAATTTTTAAGTGTATTATATACTTGGGTATATCAATATACACGGCAGACCATTTGATGGTCAATGTTTCGCTAACTCAATATGAAATCGGACATTAGACCCCTGGTAAAAAAGTCATCTACATACATAACATATTCACTCACCAGTATAACTGTTAGTTACATTTTCTTAGTATCTTCTTCCCATCACGAAGCTAGCTATATACTGGGTCACAATTTTCCTAATTCGGGTACATCACCCGTCTCACTCAGTCGCTCGAGCTGTCCCGCTCGCTATACTGTACGAACTGATACAGGGCCTTGCACAGGTCGTGCAATGTCGGGTCTCACCTGCCCCCTCCTCGTTTGTTTAAGGGGTCGTACATCTCGGTTTCCGAGTCCATCTCGTCTTCAGAGAGTGAGAGGCTGCCACCGACACGGCGTGTGCGCAGACCCTCCTAAAAATATAATAATCTATTTAAAAAACAACTTAAAATACAGGCATTGGCTCGAGCACTTCAATCATACGAAGTTTCTTTACAGTTTGGCAGATTTTCGTAATAAATACTGTATTTGTATTAAAAGGATTATGCTAATCAATTGAAATAAATGTACCTGTTAAAATTACGTACATTTTCAATCTTATTTATGGCAATAAGAAGTCTGTTTATTTTATTTCTTAATCGACCAATGCACAAACCAGATTAATGCCTGAAGTACAACATTTTGAATTATTGAGACATAAAACAAATAATAAAATAATTATTGTCAAAGCACTATTTAACAGCTTCTCTGTGCAAAGTCACATGTATAAAAAGCGTGGTTTCATGATTCTACAACACGCTTTTTTAGAAAATCAAATATTAATGATGAAAAACATGTAAAGAAGAAAGAGAAATACCTAAAACCATATATTTTTAACACAAAATAAAAGTAACGATATTAAAATATCTGTGCACATGCTTTGACGTGTAAAAAATATGTATTTTTTAAATTTAGCGATAAACCAAACCAATTAACCCATAAGCTGAAAGGTAAGGAAAATTAATAAGAGCACAAATAGGATTCCCAGAAGCAAGCTAACCCTTGAATCGTAGAGCTGTTCAAACATCATGCCATCGCTTTCTTAGTTAACTTCATGGGACAGACACTATGTATGAGCAGCTCTCGAAGTTAAGAAGCGTTAAGTATACATTTTTTATAAACCCAATAGACCAAGAGCCAATGATGGCCAGACATTCGTCATTCTTATTATAACAGACGAATGTCTGTCCCTCGTGAGCTCTTAAAGTACAATAGTTCGCTTGATAGGATTCAAATATCATTAATAAAACAATAGACGTACAGTAGATTAGCGTGTCCCCAAAGCGTAAAGAAGAAATGAAGATATTAATGTCAAAAATTGGCACCTCACATAGATTTCTTATCGAGAATTTGGTAAGGGTACTTGAGAAAATATTCATTGGTTTTGTACGATATGTCTAGCACATAGGGTTCAAAGTATGAGTGTCTAATATGTATATCCCATATTATAGGTTTAAAGGGTAGTAAATGTCTACAGATACAACCTGTAGTTACGTACTTCATATCAACTGATGGGTAGCTTTACATCTGTCAAATGAAAAATCTGACACTCTACCAAATTCTAGATAAGACACACCCGCACCCGACGGCCACAATGGAAATTAAATCAAATGTGAACCCGGTACTACTGTACAGTGCGTGCTCAATGTGTGCCCACCAGTTCCGTGTCACTGATCCACGCCGCGCCGTCCTCTACGCTGGACGACATCTGTCGGAGTACACGCACCGTTAAAGCTTTCAGATGTTGTACGTTCCATGCTTGGAAACGTGACAAAAAAAAATTCGGACAATTTTTTTTGCCATATTATGTATGGGCCTCTGACATCAAAAGTCTTAAGGACACTTATAAAAATTTACCAATCACATTGCTCATCAGAGATGAGATGTGTATTTTGACCAACGTGATTGGTCAAGTTTTACAAGTTTCCGCTCAAGTCCACGCAGCTTCAAGCATGGATCGTCTCACACCTTTTTCCTGACTCATACATAAATACTTAGAAATAGTAAATAAATCAGAAAACCGTCACAAAAGTAAATATTTACAAGGATTGAAAATTTTAAATAAATAATTTAAAAGATACACCCAAGAGACTATCTGAAATACAGATAATTTTTATAGGGTTAAACTATAATATAGATTGACAGCGTCAGCTTCACTTGACTAAAACTCCAGACCACCCTCAACGACACCAAACCAGAAGACTAAATACAGGAGACTGACTACAGCTTTAGAATGAAAAGATTTATAAGCTAAAATCGTTAGAAAACATCTACCTTAATATAACACATCTGTAGTAATGACCGTTGTCATGCATATTAAGCTTGTGCTATTTTACGTTTTGTTACGTCGTACCCTTGTAAGCAACGCCATATTACGGAGCAGTATTGCGCGTTCTTGATATTTTAATTTGACATTTTAAAATTTTAATTTGTGCAAGAATTAAACGACGTAACTGTTTTATTTCAACTAGACTGACTGATGTCAGTCTTGTCTAGTCTGCTCTAAGTAATTCAAGAAAGTGTTTATAAATTAGTATCTTATTTTATTTTATTTATTTAAATGAGTTACATACAAAATACATGAAGTATTCTTATGATAAGACAGTGTAACATAAACCAGCGTTGAAATGTTGCCAATAGAGTTCAGGCGTCACAAAATGGCGCCCTAATGCGGATCACAAGCCGCCGTCGTTAGTCAATATGACAAGCTGCTAGGGTTCACCCCCTCTCGTAGTCAATATGACGAGCCGCTGATTCTGGATGCCGCTCTTTGATGATCATTTTATTCTGAAAACGGCCCTAACGAAACTCCTCTAGTTTAAGCATTAAAAGATTGCCCACTTACATCCATCCGGCCGATCCCAGCGCTGGGCTCGGAGGCGTACCCCTCGAAGTGGCTCTGGTCCTCATCGTAGTCCGATGAAGAGGACGAGTCGTTGTCGGCGTCGCGGCCGGTCCGGACTGCGCAGCACCATCTGAGCTAGGTCCGTAAATGTGTAGCTGGAAGAAGATTATTAATAACAGTATTTTGTCTCCTAGTATTGGTAGACCACCTGCTCGTTGGTCCGACGATAATGTAAGGGTAGTGGGGAAACAATAGATGAGGCTGGCTGGTGACCGTAGGGAGTGGCGTAATAAAGAAGAGGCCTACACTCAGCAGTGGGTGGATGTAGGCTGACATGATGATGATGATGGATCTCCTATAATGTCTTTGCTTCTATTCTATCCACTTAGTGTTCACATCCCTATATTTATATGATAGGTGGCAGACTAACCTATTCCACCACGATGACAATTTTATTGTGGTCGAATTCATATGTTAATTAATTTGTTAGATAGGAGACGTGCGTCAGTCCTTCTTTGTGCCATTTTGAACTTGTAACGCAAATCTGATATAGCTACTACAATTCTACAAACATGTCGAATAGAAATAATAATTCTTGTTTCAAAACACTATTTTCATACACACGGTTGTATAATCTCGCTGGTGTATCCATGGTAATGTAATGTTTGAGGTCGTCGACTCTTGGACTACCTATTCCGATCACTGGATCTATGTAAACATGTGTACAAGCAAGTGCGAAAAAGAGCGAGTATCATCGCGCTCTTTCTGAATCTCAACTCAGCGTGTGATTCCGTTTCAGAGTGTAATGTCCATCGCTTCGGAGTGCAGGCCCTTGGCCTATAATCCAGGACTTGGTAAGTCTAGGTAATAATTACAGAACCGGCGTGAAGCAGCCCCTGTGTTATTTTTCGCCAAGTGAGTGAGGGTACCGGAGGCTCACCCGGGGCTAAGGGGATAAAAGGTTGGCAGCGCACTTGCGACTCCACTGGTGTTGCAGGTGTCCATGAGCGGCGGCAATTGCTTACCATCAGGTGATCCGCCTGCTCGTCTGCTACTTATCACATAAAAAAATAACAATAGTGAAATGTTTTCCACGATGTTTTTCCTCACTATATAATACCTACGAAATAATGATCTGAAAAATGTTACATGGTCGAATTTGAATTTACGATCTCCTGTGGAACCTACGAATTATAGTCTGTCCGTGCGTATTTTTTTTACTTTTCATCTCTAACTACAGAAAAATATAAAAAAGTAAGTTAAAATAGACAAGAAATATTCTGTTTATTTCTTCTACATTTCTTCATCGCTGCCTCTCCTCACAATTCAGCTGGGAAGGGCTGCCACGGATAAGCTTCGTTACTTTTTATATCCAAAGTCCCGGAGAGCCTGAAGACAAAGGTATTTAACCAGAGTGTACTCCCAAGCTTATTTAACGGACTATTGGCCTGCCTTCACTTTGTTTCGGAATTCCTATTATGTAGTTCCAAACATTGCCATTAGATGGCCCTAGGTATCGAATACATCGCACAAGCAAGGCAAGGAAAGCGTGGTGATTAAGCCTAATCCCATCATAGTACCGATGACTTGATTTCTATGATGGAAGGGATATGGCCCTGTAGTAGACAGTCTATTGGTTGATACCACTACTGTCAAAAAGAGTTTACATTTGAGTTCTCAATTTGAAGATTATGTAATGGCTGTACATAAACTACCTCAGGCCTCTCAGCAGGTAGACCAACGATCTAATGAAGGTCGCGGGAGTCCCTTGGATGCGGGTGGCACAGGACCGATCTGTGTGAAGAACGTTAGGGGAGGCCTATATCCGGCAGTGGACGTCTATTGGCTGAAATGATGATGATGACATAAACTACTATTATTACTTACTCGGTGAGTGACGGCTGTACATCAGGCCTCCTCCCCTCGGCCGCCGCGCCGCTCACGCCCCCGCCGCCGCCGCGCCTCTGACCTTCGAAGTACGCAGCCCCGTGCCGGTATCCCACTTCTCGGATTTCGTCGAAAGACCCGAAATTGCAGAGTCTTGTATGCGTCAATGGGCGGCCGAATGTATTCACAGTAGTCGGACTTTTTCACTTCCTGAAACGTGTTTTTTTAGTGTTGATTGGTTATCGCTTGGTGACGATAGATATGACAACCAAAATTGCTAAATTCTTTGGTAATCTGAAGGACGTTTATGTAAACAATTAATTTTAAATTTTCTTATCAAATAATTGCAAGTCGACCTTTTAAAATCCGGCGAGAAAACCCCAGTGTCATGGCATCGCGTGTGACGTCGTCTAAGTTTTGTCGAAGTAAACAAGACTCTTGCCTTAATGATATCCAGATTTTAATGTTTAGGGAACAAAGATTTTGACAACGAATGACATTGTTAAGGCTGCGTGCGTGCAGGGCCAGGGGGGCGGCAAATTGAGCAGTAGCGTAGCTAGTAAGGAGTGAGGAGACTATGGTGGCATAATCCGTATTGCACGCGGGCGCCGAAACAGCTGGCAAGCGAGCCTGGCGTGCGTGCTAATGCTGTAGAAGTAAGACATCAGACATTTCATCTACGCCATCTGGCGGATTTTAACTAACGCGATGCCCGTATTGGGTAGGTACCACTTACCTCTAACTGTCTGTTGCATGACACGTAAGCCAGTCTGCTCTGAATGTCGGGCAAGTTGGGCACTTTCACTGGAGTTGTGAATGGGTTCCATCTGAAAAAACAGAGATTGAAGTTAGTCATGAATTAAAAATGAAGTTCAGCCGGGCTAACATGCGCGCCGCGAGATAATTTGTCGACACTCGTATTGTGTTGGCGCAAGTTGCTTCTCGCTCACCTGACTGAGCGATGAGCGGGATAGAAGGATGCGCTCTCGCGAACGAGAGTCGACAAAATTTTGTCGCGGTGCGCATGTTAGGCCTACAGGCTTCAGTCTCTAACAATCATTAAAAACATACCGTTTCCATAGCAACCACCAGCCTGACAGATCATCACCGTAGTTAGTGAGATCGACGTCATCCTGGGACCCCACGTCGATCGCCAGGATGTGCTTAGCGCCCAGTGACCTCATCACATCCGCTGGAAAGTACAAATGAATGAACATATTGGTTACTTGGTAAAGAAAGCAGATTTTAGTACGGAGTCAGATCAATGTATGAGATGTTGTGAGAATATTTTTTTTATTGATTGCCACGGGGGCTGCTTCACGCCGGTTTTCTGTGAGGCAGTGGTATCACTTAGGGGTCGCAAACCGGGATACCGAATTTCGAAAATACCGGAATACCGGGCCAAATTTAGGTCTAATTATACCGGTAGTCATTTCACAAAAACCGGGGATATTCGGTATTTCGGTTTTAGTAAAATAAATAAAAACAAATACACATAAGACAAAGTTACGTGCCATTTAATTCAAATTACGCGCGCGCGAGTTCGTTCACCTCGCCTTACCTACTACAAGACTGATGAATACCGGCGACAGCGAGTAGCCGAACTTCCCGCTCTCTGTCCCGCGCAACGATTAGCGAACGAGCCAATAGCGTGGCTCGAACGGTGCAAGTAAGTGAGTGAAGTTAGTTGCGACCGATAAGTGTCAAATTTCCTATTTCAACTGTTTAGTTACCTAACCTAGGTATGTAACTAGTATGAATCCTACTTCTAGTCAACTACATTTAATTAAGTATTTGAACTAGTTACCTCAAGTTATTGTAACGGAACATTAGTAAATTATTGCTAAGTACTAACTAAATGGGTGATTGCCAACAATAATAATAAACCTTGTGTCAATGAAAATTTTGTTTTATTTAGAAGATGAATTCATTTAGGTTAGGAACCTACTTACTATTCCTCCGTAACTAACTTTATTATACTAAATTTGCTAACTTAGGTTAATCCCGGAAATATCGAAAATACCGGATATCGGTATTGGTCTGGGGCCAATACCGAAAATACCGGTTTTGGTCAAATGATTCGGTATTGCGAACCCTAGTATCACTCCGGTCGAGCCGGCCCATTCATGCCGAAGCGTGGCTTTCCCACAGTTACATCTGCTACATCAATATTATTGTGGATGGGTTGCAAATAAACTTGTTCCTATAAAATGCATCGAGAAAACCAGTGCTGACAAGCAAGCGGCTTCGTTCATTTTGTATATGTATTGTTAAATTACAAATCAATTTCACAAAAATACAGTACGACAAGGCTGTTTTGGCCGAAAAGTGATATGGTGTTGCACTAAAAACTTTATATGGAAAATCGTTCGTAGTTCGTATCAACGACAGTCGATACGATGGCACTTAGAGTAGGCTCCGACACGATTATTGGCACGATATTCGTTTATCGTTCGGCGGAGTAGACCCCCTGATGGTATCGTTAAGAGTATCGTCTCGAGATATCAAGATTTGACGTTTGTGAAGCTGTCAAATTCAATTATTCGTATTTTAAGCTGTGTTAGAGTAGGGTTTTTGTATGAACTGACGTATCGTTACGAATAATTCGATATCGTTTGGCGGAGTAGACCCCAGGCTTCAGTCTCTAACAATCATTAAAAACATACCGTTTCCATAGCAACCACCAGCCAGACAGATCATCACCGTAGTTAGTGAGATCGACGTCATCCTGGGACCCCACGTCGATCGCCAGGATGTGCTTAGCGCCCAGTGACCTCATCACATCCGCTGGAAGTACAAATGAACATATTGGTTGGTTGGTAAAGAAAGCAGATTTTAGTACGGAGTCAGATCAATGTATGAGATGTTGTGAGAATAGGGTATTTGACTAATCTCGATATAGTAAAAAATATTTATACTTTTCCAAAATACTGGTAAATAAGAACCAATGGCCAAAATATTCAGTTAAAAATATAACGTCTAGCTGGTTTTATGAGCATTCAAAGTTTCACGGGCAAGTCCATTTTTAAAGTATTAATTTTTTTTTTAAATTATCTCATTGAACTACCCGTACATTTTCCACCAACTTTTATTATAAAACCATTTACTTAAACGAAACATTTAATATAGCTACCAAACAAAATTTACTAGTCGCGCGTACAGGATACGAGCAGGTGACGTCACTCGCCTGTAGCCATTTGTATAGAGCGTTTTTGGGCTTGCCCAAAATATGTGCTCTTAAAGTTATGATATCTCAGGTAATTCAAATCAGAATCGAGTTATTCTTTCAAAAATGTTTCTTAAATTGAGAGGTCTTTTGATTAAACACATAAAATTTAGTCAATACCCTATTCATTTTTTTTTATTGTGGGATTGCCACGGGTGGTTACATTAACCGACCGATTGGATGCGGGCGAAGAGGAATCAGGTGGCGAAGAGGAATAACTGTGGGAGCCACGCTTCGGCATGAATGGGCCGGCTCGACCGGAGGATACCACTGCCTCAAGGAAAACCGGCGTGAAGCAGCCCCTGTGCTGTGTTTCGCCGAGTGAGTGAGGGTACCTTATATTCCCGCGGCAAGCAGGCGGCGAGCAGGCGGATCACCTGATGGTAAGCAATTGCCGCCGCCCATGGACACTTGCAACACCAGAGGAGTTACAAGTGCGCTTCCTTAATTTGGTCGGTTGATCTGTTCTATCAACCAAACGTCCAAGTGGCTGTATTTAAGTTTAGAAGGGACTCACTCTAAGTCCCACATCGTAAGAAGAGAACATTTTTAGTTCCGATTTAAGCCATCAGCCAGAACAGACTTGCCGCAAGTATTTACTCTATAAACTCTAGATAACTATAAAAATCCACCACAAACCTGGTACATTGTTGACGTAACACCCATCCAGCAGCAGATGCCCATCCATAGGATCGCATATGGGCGGGAATATCCCCGCGATGCTCATCGACGCGCGACAGTACCGCCACAAGACACCTGCGCGCACGCACCGTCAGACGAAGTCCGGACAGGGCGTTGCCAGCACTTACCGTGCGCCGAGTGTAAATATCCAGACGTAGGTTGGTTTGGAATTTGGATCTGCCACTGTGTGTTGTTGCTCGACATATTTATGTATAGACGCTGAGGTAAAGATGGGGGTGGGGGCGGATTGGCTTTGGCATTCGGCATTGATTAGTCGGCAGGGCTGTCGCAGCACTGACGTCAAAGTCCTTCAAATTCCTGAGTGAAACCTCCGGGTTTTCAAAACAGTTCATTATTACGAAACGTGGTCTAAAGTATTGGGTTAAATTTGGCCGTCCAAAGTATTATTTTATTAATTTAAGTATTGGTGTCTATACCATGGATGCTGCAAATTTTATTTGTCAGTTATGAAGTAATCACCGCCACCAATTAATATCTGCGTTGCTAACGATCGATGCGAACGTTGCTGCAAAATCGCTTTTATTGCTATGGCTTCTAGAATCATCTTATATTTTTGGATAGAGACCTAACCATAATATATAAGTTTATCTCTATATACGATTGACACTGTAAATAAAAAACCAAATATACTATGTTTATCTACTTCAATTTACCTTGATCATCTTCGTCGAGTAGTTTTTGAAGAATTTTTCTGTATAGGTTTAATGTACCCAAGGCACTCCTTATGTCTACAAACGTATGCATGGAGATATTCTTCTAGTACTGCGGGAATAGTACATGGGAGTACTCCTCCTTCAGTGTACTAGTACTAATAGTACAGGGACTGCCTTTATTCAGACTAACGATTTGTGTTACCAGTCTGTAACATTTATTATCTAAGGCAGTTTTTACTTACCTAATCATAACTCCTTTAAAAAAGACAAAAAGTTAATGAGAGAGAAAGCATGAAACATTGCATTTGTGACTATTGTTTTTTTCTACAGTGTTTCATCGCTATAGAGAATAAGCTTTTGTGAGATTATAACAAGTGATATCGCATAACGATATTGCGTTATGAAAACAGATGAAAGGGTGCAAAGAGTTACGGAAACATTTCTTTTATTTCAATAACTCGTGATGAATAAATAAATAAATATCAGCCAACATACATTAGCATTTTAACACCCACTCAACCAAAGTGGTGATCGACAAATGTTTGTCTAGAGTGAGAATCGAACCCACGATCCTAAGATCAAGAAACAGTGGTAGTGCAATATGGTGGTGAAAATTAGTTGCCGTGACAATTTTTTTGTTAAGTAATATTGTTAAAATTAATTCATAAATTTCAAACAAAATTCTGTGACGACAAATAATCGAATTTACCAGTTTTGTAACTTGAAAGTGCCTTTTAGAAATCAAAGAGAAATCCGTCCATATTAAAAACAAAAAGTTAACACAAAGTGATATTCTTTACCAACCCACAATCACCCTCTAGTGCCTATACAAAAGCTTAAAACAGTGACCCAACCAATCTACATCTAGAACGAGAAAAAAAACATATTTACACTCGGCCTACACCGTTCACTAACGTGCTTGAGACTATCCAATCGCGTTCAGTGTTCATGACGCGATAGAGCAACTGTGCTTTGTGATTGGTTTACCTGGCAGGTTGTTGACGTAACCGCCGTCCAATAGGAGGTGGCCGTCTACCGGGTCGCACAGTGGCGGCATGTACCCGCTCAGAGACATCGAGGCGCGTATGTAACGCCAGAGCGAACCTGCGACGCGCCATATACGTTAGACACCGTTATTTTTTTTTGGCATTATGGTCTTGTTGCCTTTGCGTTGCTGAGGTATGTAGAAGAGTAGTCTATGAAATAAGATCCTCCCCATATACAAAAGTCAGTCAAATGGTGTTTTTTTTTTACTGTTAGGTATCTCAATTCGCCTGTGTTATTTTCTAGGTCTTTATTTTTTTTTGTTAGTAAGCGAAAACGAGAGATAAAATATTGAGTATTGAAAACACTTTCATATCCCAGTTTTAATAATTTAAAAGATATACCCAATTTCTTGACATAACTTTGTGCTATGGGAGCAAAAAGCTCTACGTAAACTACCAACTATTTGAAGACATAAAATTTGTAGCTATGGTTAACAGAGTATCTGTGGAATGTTTACATAATCTGTGTATGTTAGACTAGACATAGACAACACAGTCCATGGAGAGGAAACGGTGACGTGAAGCAAGAATTGTGCAGTCTGTGGCCGACTTGCACCATCACTGAAATCAAATTTACAACCATCTGACACATTAAACGAATTCTAACAATACTATTAAGTCTGTCACTTTGACAGTCATCTTTCATGACAACTGTCACTTTGACATTAGAGAAATACAAAATTGAATCGTTTACATACCAAGGTGCAAGTCATCCTGTCAGAAACGCATTGAAGACAAAATTGAAAATAAAATCTTGCATTTTTTTTACTTTAAAGCCAGAAGTACAGCCAATATACATTTTACTATGAGACACACGTACACATTTTAAATGGAGGCATAGGAAAAGCCGATACCCTAGTGTTATCTTATTCACCCTCGCCCTTTAATGTCCGCTAAGCCAGATGGTTTGCAGAGCGTTCCTGGTCATTTAGGAAGCAAAATTTTGATGAGTGACAGAAATCCACAGACCGCACACAAATTCTTGTAATGACCCCACCCAACCCATGTGTAGATTAAATATAGACTTTTTTGCCACATAAGTCATTAACTGCAGTTTTTTTTTTCACTATCAAGCAGTCCTAGCTTATGAATCAAATTATTTTCAGAATTTTCATATAACTTTTGAGCAATGACTGGTCCATATCTAAAAGGTATCGTTAATAGTATTTTTACTGGCGAATTAAATGGGTAGTAGGTACTTACTATAATTTGCTACTCACTTGAATAGATTTATTGAATTTTAACCAGTCTCAGTATCAAGTAATTAATACAACTATTGAAATACATATACAGAGTCGTTTAGTATCTAGTTAATGAATTATTGTACGGAAAAAATAATAATCCATCATACCTATCTCAAACTATCGAAAGTTTTTTTTTTTTTAAAACTGATTCATAATCACAGACTGCAAGATAGTAAAATTGTGTCATTAACTTATGTAGCAATTTGTAGACCTGTGTTATTGTAACATGTTGCACCTCCTTGTTAGTAATAGTTGATAGAAGTTTCACCAACCCAAAACTATTTTAGGTAGTTTCTAATAGACATGGCGATATAAAGTTAATAAGTTTCTCCAAGTTAAGTTATGATCTAGATACGATGATCGCTACAGTATTTCACATGCAAGTCATGCTAATGTTTGTTACTGGCCATTCAAGTTCTGATAAATCGCAAATGAGACGCATATCAATGATAACATACTTATAATACAGGGTTACTTCGGAGACAGTGCGCATATTTTTTTCTATACAATCAGTATCGTTAATCAGACATGTTTTACGAAAAAAAAATTTAGATTTTTGTTTGAAACTACCATAAGAATAAAAATACAGGTCATCTTGTTAATAACCTACTCCTTTTTCTGCCATCTATCACATAAAAAACATACAAAAAAAATTGCGCTCTGTCACCGAGATAACTCGATATAGTCTGTCTATTATCTATTTTGGTAGAAATTGACATTCCAAATCAGCGGTAGATTACAATATATTTGTCATAAACGTTCTGTATGGGTTTAAATTGGATAATTTTTTTTAGGCAGAACTTTGTGAAATAGCAAATTACCTTAAGTTTAAAAAAAAATAATACAGTATAACGTAGAACAATTTTGATTGAGACTTAAAAATGTTGCCAGTACTTTTCTTTTTTGGAAATAAAGTATCTTAAGTTATACCGATTAAAGTCATGCAATTTTTGTTTATAGTTAAATTATTTTATGTATAAAATATGTCGATATAACACAATCGCAAAACCACGGGGTCTAAGACCCACAGAAGGCGACAGCTAAGTTTTTGTTTTTTTTTTCAAATGAACATAATATTCTATCAAGCATTTTATGACTAATCTGCGTTCTATTGCGATTTACAGAACATCTACATGACAATGAAAGGAAAACGATTAAATCAAACATAATTAAATGGAGGAACTAAAAACCACACTCATGCATATACATGGAGAAATATGGAAACAAAATACGGATGATTATGTATGACTTGTATGAGAACGACCAATACATACACCATTTGTTTACTCACATACAACCCGACATTGTAAGACGCACTGGCTTTTTAAATTTTTATTTCAAAAATGGAATATTCAAGCGTTATTCGGTAAACCAATCACAAGCGCTCTTTTTTGATTTTTTTTTAAGTAAGTAATGGCAACAACCCAAAGCAAATGTCGGATTCGTATAAAGATATAACATTGATTATAAAAAAAAATAGCATTGATTAGGAATAAAGGAATGTGAATACACCGAGTGAGGGACGGGATACACATATAAATATTTTATATAACATAGATAAATATTTGATACGAACATACAACACTTCGGATCAAACAAACACATATAAATGCAAGTGAGTGTGGTTGTAAAAGGTTAAAACAAAACACTGTAGCGGACAAAAAACTATATAAAATAGCAATAACCTAGCATGTTACGTCATACCATGTACAAGAGCGAGACAAGCGTATCCAACGAAACGAGACAGCAATACCACTTGTCTTGCTATCTTAAAAGTGACGTAACATCCGTGTCATAGCCACCATAGATATTTATGATCGTATGATGGCATAGACAATCCGCAAAACAAAAAAAAATCAAACAACATAAATATTAGCTTCAACGATTTCGATGAAGCCGTGAATGATACTGATATAAACATTAAATATTGTTGATATATCAAATACCTCGTTATATCTGGTCAGCAGATTGGAGGCAAAAATACATTACTACATTTTACATGACATATACCATGCATTTCGACTTCCATTTTGAAACTTGTCTCTCGGCAATTCTATGCTTTATTCAACAGCTCACAAAGTTTACTTCCGTTTGGACGGGACCAAAAATATGTTTTTAGAAGCAAAAAATATCTTTGGGTTAGTAAAAGTGCAAAGAAAGCTTTAAAACTGTTATCAAATAATAAAACACAATGTACCATAAATTTCCTGTCCATGAATGTGTTGTGTTATTGTCTATTTAGATAAGAAGTTGGAATGCACATAAAATGTTGTGTTTATAGAAGCTCTGTGTATATAAGCTTTTCTTTAACCCTTTGGTACCCTTTGATACACAAAAGGTTGTTCAAATAGAAGTTACAGAGCGACAAGGCCGTTTTGGCTGCTTTTACTGCGAATTTTCAATAGATAGATGTCAAAAATCGTGTCACTAATTTGACAATTTCAAGGAAGACACAATATTGTCACTGGCTAAACAGACTTTGTCGCGCTGCATTAAAACAAATGACTTATTAATTGGTATACATTATTTCTTTTTGACAAGTAATCTATCTATAGTCAATAAAAAACGAGGTGTTTTCGTGTGAAAAGTCCACTAGCTATACAGGTGGTTGGTTATTTTTGAACATGTGTCAAGACTGCAATTTGACACATCATGTTCAAAAATAACCAATAACACGTTTCAAGTCCGTAAAAAAAACAACCAAGTACGCTATCTAGTGCATTTTTCACACGCGATAGCCCCATTTAGTGTGCGCTTCACGGTTAAGGGCCATCCACAAAACTACATCACACGTTATAGGGGAAGGCCGTGACTTTGTGACGTCAAATTTTTAATTTCATCGATTCTTCGAGTTTCTCTGGTTTGATTTTATTTAAATTTTGTTATAAAGCCATTTATTATAGAAATCATTAGACATTAACATTTATAATCTACTTTCACTAATTATGAAATAATTTATTAAATGGTATAAAACCGCTATCGCCGGGGGTAAAAAATGAGAAAGGACCTGCCTGGGCTGCAAATCTACGATCAAATGCATTCGTAAATGGAATAACAATTTTCATTTCCAAATAGCTGTTTTAATACTTTTAATTAAATCATTTGTAGAAGTTAAATGTCAATATATGTGACGTCACGGTAGGTAGGGGGGGTCTCATAAATGTGACTAACTGTGACAAAAGGGGGAGGGGGAATCAAAAAAACAAAAAAATATGTGTAATTTATGGATGGCCCCCTACGTAACGCCATCCATCGGATGTCTCATTCGATACCCCACAGATTGACGTCGTAAAGCCCAGACAGCAGACACAATAGAATATCTATTGTTACTCTATGACGTATGCGGCAGTGGCGCCATCAATTAATTTCATGATTTTCTTAACGCATTATAATATCTCTACATTCCAGCTCATTCCCTCCCCGTATACTGGCCCATCCTCACCGTGTCTATGCACCCTCATGCAGCTGGCGCTGATGTCGGTGGTGACGGTGAAGTACGGCAGCCACAGGTCCTCGATGTGCACCTCGCCGAACGTGGAGCGGATGGTCGCGTTGAACTGCCGCCCGGAGAACATTGACGTCGCGGGGTAAGTCAGGTCGAGGAGCTGTTTGCCCCATTGGGTCATTTTCTGGAAGAGGTTATAAATGTTAAAGTGTCAGCCTATTTACTGTCTAATGAGGGTTTTTGTAAATGCAAAATCCGATAGATGGCGTTACGTTGACGGTCCAACTTTGACGACATAGGTCGTTTTGTACGTAACTTAGTAATTATGACAAGATACGTCAAAATGGAACCAATCCACTCGTTTTTGGACCTGACGTCAACGTAACGCCGTCTATCGGATTTTGCATTGGCTAAAACCCTTATTGCAGGGCTAAGGCCTCCATCATAAAAATCAATTCATCGCTACTATGATGGGATTAGACTTTGAACTGCCGCCCGGAGAATATGGACGTCGCGGGGTAAGTCAGGTCCAGGAGCTGTTTGCCCAATTTGGGTCATTTTCTGGAAGGGGTAAGACGTGACGGGTGAGAATGAGATTATACTAAATGCAGACAGCAGTGCCAAAGAGACGAAACACATCATTATAACGACCTGATGAAACTGAATGGATATATTGCCCAAGTGTTCATCACACGTAATTTTGTCCAAAGTAGAAATGGAACTCACGATATGGTGCAAGATCAGTCAAATGAGATTATCTTTATTATTTGTGGAAAATCGAATACCTTTGACCATTCTCTAGCCTTCTGCGTCTGTGTGGTGATATTCCTCTCCATGCACCATAGGGCTCCCATGAACGCGCCGATGCTCACTCCACCCACCATGTCTATAGGGATTCCGGCTTCCTGAAGATTAAGTAAAAAAAGAAATAAATTAAATATAAGAGTCAAAGTTGGTACCTCTTACTAGAGAGTAATAAAAATATATACGTTACACATATTTTTTATTCTTCCCTACTTTGTTGTAGGCATCCGTATAGCATCTAAGAAACTCCCGCGACCCTCACTAGATCGTCGGTCCACCTTGTGGGGGGCCGGCCACGGTTGCGACTTGTTGGGTCTCGGGAGCTCCTTGGATGCGGGTGGCACAGGACCGATCTGTTTGGAGAACATTGTGGGAGGCCTATGTCCAGCTGAGGGCGTCTATTGACTGTAATGATGATGATGATTTGTTACTTTGCTTTTATTAGTAGTACAACCATTTATTTATTACACATACTTATTTATGTATTTATGCCGGCGTTGAATCATTACAGGGCTTACATTACATCAGCGCTATGATCTAAGTTAACCTACACCTTTGTTAAGTTGTCGCTTTAACTTGGTGAGCTACTTTTTGTGACGCGCGACGACATGACAAAAAATATCTTTTGCCCAGCCAATGACAATTTGTATTTTTCTTCGTCTTTTTTTGTTCGTTTTTTAGTTATAATGTTGAGCGTGTCGTGTGTGCTAAACAAATACATGTTTTTTTATCTTTATGATTAAAATGCAAAGAAATCATCATCATCATCAGCAACCCACGCTCGTCCACTGCTGGTCATAGGTCTCCCCCAATGCACGCCACCGCTCCCGATTTTCGGCCACTCTTATCCAGCTCACTCCAGCCAGCCTTCGAATGTCGTCATCCCATCTTGTAGCAGGGCGTCCAACACTACGTTTACCGAGTCGCGGTCTCCACTCAAGGACTTTATAGCTCCAACGGCAAAGAAATATTTATTTATATAATTGATGATGACCTGTATGGCGCGGATCATGCCGACGTGCGCGGCCCCCCGCGCGCCGCCGCCGCCCAGCACCAGCCCCACCGACGTGCCGGTGAGCCAGCGCGCCAGCCGGGAGAAGTCCGAGTGGACGGACGCCTCCGACATCAGCACCTTGCTGTACAGCTCGCTCTGTGACTGCGTGTGTGTGTGTCTGTGTGTCTGTATGTCTATATGACTGTGTGTCGTGTGTGTGCCTGCATGCCGTCTGTGTGTCTGTGTGTCTGTGTATGTGTGGGTCTGTGTGTCGTGTGTTACTGTGTGTCTATATGACTGTGTGTCGTGTGTGTGTCTGCATGCCGTCTGTGTGTCTATGTGTCTGTGTGTCTGAGTGTCTATGTGTCGTGTGTGTCTATATGACTGTGTGTCGTGTGTGTGCTTGCATGCCGTCTGTGTGTCTGTGTGTGGTGTGTGTCTGTATCTGCATGTCTGTGTCTGTGTGTCTGTTTGTCTGTGTGTCTGTGTGTCTGTCTGTCTGTGTGTCTGTATGTCTGTGTCTATGTCTCTGTGTATGTATGTGTCTGTATGTACCGACACTTTCCCATCTATAATATTAGTATAGATTGAGTTGTAGGCACCTGTATGGCGCGGATCATGCCGACGTGCGCGGCTCCCCGCGCCCCTCCGCCGCCCAGCACCAGCCCCACCGACGTGCCGGTGAGCCAGCGCGCCAGCCGGGGAGAAGTCCGAGTGCACCGACGCCTCCGACATCAGCACCTTGCTGTACAGCTCGCTCTGTGACTGCGTGTGTGTGTGTCTGTGAGTCTGTGTTTGAGGGTGTGTGTGTGTGTGTGTGTCTGTAAGTCTGTGTCTGAGTGTCGTGTGTGTCTTGTCTATATGACTGTGTGTCGTGTGTATGCCTGCATGCCGTCTGTGTGTCTGTGCCTCTGTGTGTCTATGTGTCTGTGTGTCTATGTGTCTGTGTGTCTATGTGCCTGTGTGTCTATATGACTGTGTGTCGTGTGTATGCCTGCATGCCGTCTGTGTGTCTGTGCCTCTGTGTGTCTATGTGTCTGTGTGTCTATGTGTCTGTGTGTCTATGTGCCTGTGTGTCTATATGACTGTGTGTCGTGTGTGTGCCTGCATGCCGTCTGTGTGTCTGTGTCTCTGTGTGTCTATGTGCCTGTGTGTCTATATGACTGTGTGTCGTGTGTGCTTGCATGCCGTCTGTGTGTCTGTGTATCGTGTGTGTTTGTGTCGAGTGTGTCTGTATCTGTGTGTCGTGTCTGTGTATCTGTGTGTCTGTGTCCGTGTGTATGTGTGTCTATATGTCATGAGTGTCTGAGTGTCTATATATGTCTATGTGTCTGTGTGTGTGTGTGTGTACAGACACTTTCCCATCTATAATATTAGTATGTATTGTCCCACACGCACCTGTATGGCGCGGATCATGCCGACGTGCGCGGCCCCCCGCGCCCCTCCGCCGCCCAGCACCAGCCCCACCGACGTGCCGGTGAGCCAGCGCGCCAGGCGAGAGAAGTCCGAGTGGACCGACGCCTCCGACATCAGCACCTTGCTGTACAGCTCGCTCTGTGTCTGCGTGTGTGTGTGTCTGTGAGTCTGTGTCTGTGTGTCATGTGTGTCGTGTGTGTGCCTGCATGCCGTCTGTGTGTCTGTGTCTCTGTGTGTCTATGTGCCTGTGTGTCTATATGACTGTGTGTCGTGTGTGCTTGCATGCCGTCTGTGTGTCTGTGTATCGTGTGTGTCTGTGTCGAGTGTGTCTGTATGTGTGTGTCTGTGTGTCGTGTCTGTGTGTCTGTGTCCGTGTGTATGTGTGTCTATATGTCATGAGTGTCTGAGTGTCTATATATGTCTATGTGCCTGTGTGTCTGTGTGTGTGTATGTACAGACACTTCCCCATCTATAATATTAGTATGGATTGAGTTGTAGGCACCTGTATGGCGCGGATCATGCCGACGTGCGCGGCCCCCCGCGCCCCTCCTCCCCCCAGCACCAGCCCCACCGACGTGCCGGTGAGCCAGCGCGCCAGCCGGGAGAAGTCCGAGTGCACCGACGCCTCCGACATCAGCACCTTGCTGTACAACTCGCTCTGGGACACGCCAAAGTAGAAAACGTTAACTAAAGTATGTATATAAAGTAGTAACGGGACCATGAAAAGTATTATGTAAGCTGATTTTTTGGGAAATTTAACTTTCTCTTCCTGAATTTATCAAAAGTAAGCAGATTTGTTCTAGGGACTAGCTAGGACTAGGGACCGGCTGTAATAATAATAAATAAATAAATAAATTGTTTATTTAGTAAATGAGGGCAGATATCATTACAATACATAAGAACTTAACAATATAGTAAAACCAGAGTATTTTTGCCTGAGCTAGGTTGGACCTGTGTTTCAGGCTATACAAATTATACAATATAAAAGTTCACTTATTTAACAGTTATCTATAAATTTAAATAGAGACACAAAGAGAAGATATAGTGGAAGTAAAATACAATAAGAAGAAAGAGCTGTGAATCTTAGTATACCCTCACGCTTTCTCTTATAAAATCTAAAAAAATATTTGCGATTCTAATGGTCTAGCTTTGCAAGAATGATATGCTGAGTGACTCACGATGCGGTACTGGCTCTTCCTAGTGATGTAACGAATGTAATTTTTCGCACATTCGCGAATGCGGATGCGAATGCGAATATCTATTAGGCATATTCGCGAATGCGAAAATTATTTTTCTGCAAATTCGTCGCCAATGGGAGTTGATAATAGAATAGAATAGAATAGAATATTTCATCACATACATTGGTCTGACTCTGAGATAGGTAGCTCAAGCACCTGTGTAACAGATATCAGAACCAACAGTGGTATTACAAATATATACGTATAATACTTTTCTTTTGTAAATACATACTTATAATACATAGAAAACATCCAGACCAATACAAACAAACATGTTCATGCACACAAATGTTTGTACTGTGCGGGGATCGAACCCGCAACCCTTGGTCCAGACGCAGCATTCACTACCACTGAACCAAACAGGTCGTCTAATAATTCCGATAGATGGCATACTTAGATCCGACAGTGATCGGTTATTTTTGATGTGAGATATCAAAACGTCAATAAATAACCAATGACGTTAAAATTGAACCTCAGTCTAGCAGTACGCCATCTAGCGGATTTTTCACGCGATAGCCCCCATCATCTTGTGAGCCAGTGCACTGTGCCCGCGAGGTGGCAGCACCGGCCGCTATAGGCTAACTAGTGTAGTATATTATAAAATTTGACATTCATAAATGTTCTGTAAAGGACTTAAATTGAATAAAGAGATTTTGATTTTGATTTGATTTTGAGTGACTCACGATGCGGTACTGGCTCTTCCTGGTGAACATGCGGTGCGGGCAGCGCACGTGGTGGTGCTGGCTGACCCACGAGCGCATGTTGAGCCAGTGCACCGTACCAGCGGGGTTGGCGCCTCCCTCACGATGTAGCAGTACTAGCTCCTTCTGTGTGCGGATGGCTAGCCGCTCAATCTCCTTCTCGATCTGAAAGTTTATAAATCAAGTAAAGTCGAGTCGCTTGTGCTGTGGTGTTTCACGCCCCATTTGGAGAGAAGTGACATTGAGATGGGCTAAAGACACAGACTTTGTTGGGAGTGAAGAAACGCGAACGGGGAAACAGCCCTTAGCAAGTACCTGGTGAGCGTCTCCCAAGATTCGGTCCGTATGCCGAGGCGGTAGGAAGGACCATGGGCTGGTGGAGGGACCTGTGTCTAAATCAAGTAAAGTATCACCCCATACTGTCCCACTGCAGGGCAAAGGTCCCCATCGTGGAAATCAAGCATCACTACCATTATGGCATTAGGCTTAATCACAATGCGAATTGGTGACCACAAACCCGAGCTATATCGAAAAATTCGAAACATACTTTTTGATCGACCTGGACTTTGAATCCCAAGATAGCGGATCGGTACTTAAACTTTACGGCGTTTAATATACATATTCAAAGTGTTTTTTTGTTATTTTTACACTAGAGGCGGAAAACGAGCATGCAGGTCACAGTATAAAAAAATACTTACTTTGCCTATACTAGGTTGTTTGTCTCCCAGAGCCACTA
Source organism: Cnaphalocrocis medinalis (assembly GCA_014851415.1). NCBI lineage: Eukaryota > Metazoa > Arthropoda > Insecta > Lepidoptera > Crambidae > Cnaphalocrocis > Cnaphalocrocis medinalis. The sequence goes on along the minus strand of CM026276.1, from coordinate 16,253,806 downwards.
TGAGGATGCAGTCTGCTTGACGGATGCACCGCTGGGTCCACTGCGTGAGGCTTGGGTCGCATTGATACAACGCCACCTACATGAAAATAAAAAACGCAAATTTTATTTATTTCGTATATCGGTTGGAGGATTTATTATTAGGACAGCATTAGGGCCGGATCTACCTATGGGCCGCTTGCAAGGGACCCCCCAGATCCAACTACAAACCCCTAAACGCTATTGATCCCGCTATACAGCAATAAGGACGCCCTGTCTACAGCTAATACTTTCGTAGGTTTAAGTATTTTATGTTTTTTGTGGAATTAGAAATTTATATGTATAAGAATTATCATCATCATTTGCCTGCCCTATTCCCAGGTTATCTGGGGTCGGCGCAGTATGTTTTCTTCTTCCATTCGTCCCTGTCATTCGTCATCGTATCATCCACCCCCTTTTCAGTCATGTCATTCTTCACACAAGAATAATATATCATTATAGAAACAGTTTTTTGGCATGGCTATTAGTTGAGTACTTATATAGGTCCCCAAGTAGTTTCAGCCCAGGGCCCCACATATTCACGATCCGGCCCTGGAGAGCATCGTATGAAACGAACAGCGTTTGGTTAAATAAACCACTCATACCTTGTGCTTATCTTCTTGTTGCGCGAGCCACGAGCTCAAGCGATACTCGTTGTTAGGGTCCATGATGGTTAGGCCGAGCAGCTTTCTTATCACATCGGATGTCAGGCGAACTGTGGGTCCTATAAAAAACAAATAAATGTGTCATCATAGGCCTTCGCATCTTTAGCAGATGATTTAAGCAACATCACGCGTGACCTTACAGCTGCGCTCGTGACTGTTAAGTCCTATCCATTTGCAGCAGGTGAATCGACCATTCGATTCATTATGCTTTTCTATGACCTTCGACACCGTTCTCCTCCAGCCGGTATAACATGCGCGGCACGAGATAATTTGTCGAGATTCGTATTGTGTCGGCACAAGTTGCTTCTCGCTCACCTGACTGAGCGATGAGCGGGATAGAAGGAAGCACATGTTGTCGCGGTGCGCATGTTAGGCCTACAGAACAAACGTTCAATAGTGAGTTCCTGCCACTCTGACAAAGGGATGTCAAAAGTATATCGCGCTTAACGCAATGTTTCCTTTCGTAGCATCGGCCTTCCGATGGGTTGTTCGGCGTTAGCTATTTCCCTTCTTAATAAATTTGTAAGACGTTTGTTATTCCAATTAATTTTCTTATGACACACCTTCCTTACAGGGGTTAAAAAGTACACCAAGCTCACCTATAGCGCCGAGCGAGTGGTACAGCTCGTAGGTGAAGGCGGTGAGCGGCACGTCGTCGCTGACCGGCACCACGGCCACCGTGGAGAAGTTGTGCTGCGACGGCCGCGGGTCGATGGCCGCGGCCGCGCCGAGACCCGCCGTCGGCTTTTGCCAGGAACCTGGTGACAAAAAAAAGTTGTTTTTTATATTCTTTTTTTGTTTTAGCAATTATTGGAAATTGATTCCTAAGTAACTATTATTATGATTTTTAAAACATAAGTTTTAGCTCTGCATCAAAGATAGATACTGGTTTACTGAAATGCACGGGCCTAAACCAAGTGTAATTCAGGGGGGTTAGTGCGTGGTGTATGATTGGTTTGTGTTTGATTGATTGTGTATATTTGACGATTGTATGTCTGTCTTTAAGAACTTCCTGACTATGCGGCATGTATTCAGAATAACCGCTTTTTGCATCAAAACGTAGATGGGTTTGGGGAGAGATAAGGTGGCTATTGAATCGTGAAGTTGCTTAGGGATAACTCCTGTAGCTGACAAAACCATGTCTCACTGCTGGGTAAAGGCCTCCGTAACCCTCCTCCATATTTCACGATCCTGGGGGACTACGGTCCAGTTGGGGCTATAGATGTCGAGCTCATCCCGCCATCGCCTCCTCGCACAAAAAGTAATGCACTTAAAAAAATCATCGTAGGGTTCATATGGGACTCGAACCTTCCACATTTCGAATGGCTATTCTACCTTGGGTAAGGGTGCGTTTTAGACAGAAGCGGAGCTGCGTAGAGTTGAGCAGAGACTTGTAAAATTTACCAATCGCGTTGCTCAAAATACACATCTCATGTCTGTTGAGCAATGTGATTGGAACCAAAGTCTCCGCTCAACTCCACGCAGCTCTGCTTCTGTGGAAACGCACCCTAAGATTTGTAAATAATATTGAAATACCGTAATATGGAGTCGGTTTTAGTAATATAATGGTATGAGTTTTATTCATATGGAATTGTGGAATAAACTGACAGATGTCAACGAGTAATCTAATCTATTACTTTTTGACAAACTGCCAAAATATGGAAAACTAGCTTTTGCCCGCGACTTCGTTCGCGTGGACTTTAGGTTTTACGACCTCACATTAGAAACCTCAAAAATTGTAGCCTATGTGTTATTCTGATGTATAAGCTATATTGTGGTAGAGTATCATTCAAATCCATTCAGTAGTTTTTACGTGAAAGAGTAACAAACATCCATACTTACAAACTTTCGCCTTTATAATAGGTAGGATTGACATTTGCATTTGTCAATTTCGTCCATAATTTAAAAATCGGAGTCCCTTTACATAATTTGTTCTGAACTATATTTTACTACTACTGATATCGCTCTGAACCATGATGGCAACCATTATGGGAACTGTAATGGGAACCATTACCATGGATTAATTCCTATGCTTTTACGTTAGGTGGCGCTATTTGACATAAAGTGCTTCTCTAGTACACCGCCAGAGTTCACTACAGGATATGCGAATCATCATGATTAGTTCTCATGCTTTTTCACCAGGTGGCGCTGAGCGTCCAAATGCTACCATATTAAACTAATAGATGTCGTTAAATGACAGAGCGCTCTACTAATTCCTATACCGCGATGACGAGATTTTTTTCCATTTCATGACCCTCCGCAGTAGTCGCTGCTACGGTATCGCTTCTCGGCCTTTTGGCTAAGATCAAAGTGTAGTATCTGTTCTTTTCAGCTTAATATCTGAAAGTTCCCTCATTGAGGGACCAGTATATTAAACTGATTTTTGTAAACCGACGGGATGTTCGGGGCTCGCTCCACTCCCGTCACGGGTCGGCTCGGCATTGCAGTGCCGCCGGGATTGGCCCACAAAATACCTATGAATCCAATGATACGCTCTCTAGAGCTACTTAATGATCTTGAATATTATAATTTCAACATCATCTTCCTGCCCTGATATGGTGCCCTTACACAAACGAATGTTTTCCAATATCTGTTATACGAGTATTATAAATTTACTTTCCTGTGTTTTAGACATGGGTCGTAACAGGTGAATTTAAATACTTGTTACCACTGTTACTGTTATCCAAAAATAACAGTTCCAAATACCTGTTATCAAATACCAGCCTGTTATTTTATGTATAGGTACAGGCAGATACGTCTTATTTTCTACAATTTAGTCAAGTTTTTGTTTGAATTTAAGGAGAAAGACTGTCGTAAAGACGAGTTAGAAGTGCAAAAATAGTACTTGAGTCTGAGATATAAGGACGGTTCAAAGTCCAAAAAGGGTTAGGTACTCCACGTGACGCCGTGTATATGTCGCAGTCGGATCGTCTAATCCGCCGTACATTACAGCTAGCTGTTTTAAAAAAAATGGTATTTTTGAAATGCGGCGGCACAGCGATAAGCCGGATTAAATGCGGCTGAATAAAAAACGGCCGAATAGTATTCAGGCGTCATACGTCATTCAATAGCTACAATGTAATTATATTAATTTTGATAACAGATATCCTTAATGTAATACGTACGGCACATTATACGATCCGGTTGCGACATATACATAAATACTTCTACTTACTTCAGCGGGTTCTAAATTAATAGACAACATTTTAAAATTTAAAAAAGATATCTTTAACAAAATGATTGTACCTACCTAACCTACCTATTTTCAACTTTGGCGGCGTCAAAAAGTTTGAACCGAATGAAAAAAAAAACGATCACACATTGAAGTCCCTTCTAGTGTAAAGTCATAATTATTATACAAATATATGTTTTAAAGTAACACCATAAAGTTCAATTTTCCTAGATCTAACACAAATGACATTACTACCCGTGCGGATAAACGCTGGGATTAGAAATGGCGGCGCAACTATTCACCTCTCGCTCGCACACTATTTGCATCTATACTCGCACACGTGGGTACAGACTGACAAAAAAAAAGCTGCGTTTTAATAAAAAATTGTGAGCTAGTTTTTCCGTGGTTTTGAACCTTTCGTTAGTCTTATCATATTTTGTTAGAAAGGTACGTTATTCCTCATTATATTGGCTATGTATGTACCACGGGCGAAGCCGGGGCGGACCGCTAATAAATGTATATTTTGGGAGAACAAATGCGATAATTATAAATTATTATTTGTTTGTAAACAATTTCTTTTTAGGAAAAAAGAATTTATCGCGATCTGAATTATTTTCATAGATTTTTTACATAAATACAGTAAAAAATACTACTTACAAAATAATAAAACCTATAAAATATACTTATATATTATTTGAATTAATAAAATAACAAAACATTTTCAATGCTAACGATATTTTCTACGATTTTTCAGTTTACTTGTAATTAATTATAATTGTACGTACTTAGTATGCTGACGGTACCGACTCGTCGGTCCGCCATTTCTAATCCCAGCGTTTATCCGCACGGGTAGTAGCTGTCAATAAAATTTCTTAAAAACACTACCTAGGCTTTAAAACAATCGCAATAAGATATACATTTCATTAGCAATACTTTGGCCAATCGTGCGTGATGAATGAACGGAGTATTGAGATCGGATACATTTACGTTTTGACGGTACGTTCAAATAACGGAAATATAATTTTATTATTTACTCTGAAAGAAAACCATGCATTTTGATTATTCATAATAAAGTTTGATACAAAAAACAATTAAATAATTTATAAAAATTTTGACAAAGTAGCTGAAAAAAAAATACAAAAAACAACATACATAATTTAAATAGTTTAACATTATTTGATTCTTTCTTCTACGTGAATGTATCCGAACGTTCTTTGTTATCTGTTGTGATGGAGATCATTTTTCATTTGTCGTACTGTAAAATAATCTACCTTGCTTCTCGTTTTTTCTTTGGATAATAGAGTGAGAGATAAAATGTTATGTAAAAATACTAGCTTGTTTCTCTTTTTCTCCTTGCGTATTAGAGTGATAGATGAAATGTTATGGAAAATACTAGCTTGCTTCTCTTTTTCTCCTTGCTTAATAGAGTAAGAGATGAAATGTTATTTCGTGTACAGGACAGATGGCGATATTATTATGACACAAAATTAAAGAGTACCTGTTAACGGCTTTGATTGGGAATATTGGGAGTTCATTTAATTTTCGTAGAGTAAAATACTAGTTTGCTTCTCTTTTTCTTCGTGAATGACAGAGTGAGATATGAAATGGTATTTTGTGTAACAGATAACAGGGCGGTTGGCGATATTTTTCTGTTACTGTAGTAACTGTTAGTAAAATAACAACCACGGTACTCCTGTTACAGTATTTTTGCGGCTGGTATTTCATAACACGTATTTATTACGGGGATAACAGTTGTTATGTTATTGCCTGTGAATACCTGTTACATTTATCTGTTACAATAAATACGCCTCACGTCTACTGTGTTTTTGACGTAGTATAATTTAGAAATCTATATACTAATATAATAAAGCTGAAGAGTTTGTTTGTTTGTTTGAACGCGCTAATCTCCGAAACTACTGGTGCGATTTGAATAATTCTTTTTTGTTGGTTAGTCCATTTATCGAGGAAGGCTATAGGCTAAATAACATTACGCTATGACCAATAGGAGCAAAGACAGAGCGGTAAATGTGTAAAAAACGGGGAAAATTATTAATTTTTGAAGGCTTTCTTTGCGTGCGCTGCGAAAACGGTTCAAGATACACAAAAAATATGTATGAAAGAATTATTCCTCTATACATGATCTAAAAAAAAGTCCGCGACGGCATATGTCTATCTTTTAAGGTTTAGTCACAATGACCGTTTTTATGGTACCAAATTTGGTCGAAATAATTTGTTTAAGTTGTATCAACATAATAATATTAAGGGGGTTGTAAGGGGTTAAAAGGGGGGTAAAAAGTTACTTTTCCACGCGGACGAAGTCGCGGGCGGCCGCTAGTCAGAAATGTGTATAGAGAGGTCAGAATGGAATTTAATTTTAGGTCACAAAAATTAATGTTATTATATTCTATAAAATATTGTGCGAACCGCGATACTCATTTCGTTCCTTAAAAATTGAAACTCCTTGGTTTCATAATTATATTAATGCATACATCCTGGCATTAAAATCAAATTGAAAATAATGACACCCTGTGTCTATCTATCTGTTTACTTCACTCTCATGTCAATATATAAAATATCTACACTTCTGCCAACTCTGTGGTTTTATTTAATTATTTGCTACAATAATTAACAGTACAGTACTCACCTAGGATCCTATGCCCCAGCAGGTTGATGAGCCTGGTGACCACGACAGGGAACCGCAGCTTGATCGCGTTGAACAGTCCTTCAGGCAGTTTGGCCAGCTCGGAGTCCCGCACCGCCATCACCGTGGTGCTGCGGCGGGTCTGCGTCACCATCTCCACCTGGTGAGATACGACTTAGGCACTTTAGAATCACACTAATTTTGAATTTTATTTTTGTAATAGCATTTCTTTGCAATTTAGCCTTAAGGGGCTATACGAATGAAACTATCGAATATTAAATCCGCTCCAACCGTTTAAGGGGCTATACGAATGAAACTAGCGCCGCCAACCTATTTACACTGATTGTGGCGAAAATATGATATTTTTGAAGAAAATAAAACATTACAGACTTAGATCCAAGTAAATTGGATTTTTCAAGATGAAATACAATATATAAAACACGCGACAAGAAACAATAATGTTGATTATTGCTAAAAACGTCCACTTTTTGCCACCGCCCATGGACACTCAACACCAGTTGAGTTACAAATGCGCTGCCAACCTTTTATCCCCTTCCCCTCCGGGTGGGCCTCCGGTACCCTCACTCACTCGGCGAAACACAGCACAGGGGTTGCTTCACTCTTATCCCCGTATCATATCTTATTCCCGTGGGAAAATCGATGAAAGTAAACGATTTTCTAGTTTTAGTTATGATTCTCTTCGGCTTAACACCATAGCTACTAAACCATCGATATCGTAATGATGATGACCATGATTGATAAAAAAACCACTCACGATTCCCACTAGATCCCCCTTCCCGTACTCGCCTACCAGCTCCTTCTTGCCATTAGGGTGGGTGATCACGGACCGCAAGCGTCCGCTCAGCACTATGAACGTGGAACCCGACTCTTCGTCCTGGCGGTAGACGGCGCGGCCCGACTCTAGGAATACCTGAAATGAAACTTGAACTTAAATACACTTTATTGAAAAATCGTCAGAACGATCAAATAACAAGTCTAATTAAACTAAGGGCGCAATTTTAAGTTTGCTGCTTAAATTATACTACTCTGATTCATAATCTAGTTTAGATTAGTCTATAAGCTTTTTTGCAATGTTAGAGACTCGTGATCCTGCAGACAAACTATGGAAATAGTTTTGCGGGACTAATGCACTTTATGTAAACATATTTGATTAATAAATAAATAATAATAATAATAATAAACTGACAGATGTCAATGTGTCATCCCCATACATTATCACTATCACTATCAATTTGACACATGCAAAATGTCAAAATGCTTAGAAACTTGTCATTTTCATCTGTCAGTTTACTTTACATGATTATGAATCAAAGTATAGGAGTATCCTGGATTCTGTGGGTAACTGTGAAACAAGCCGCATCGGCTGATGCAATCCAAAGATTTTAATTAGTATCTAGTGGTTTTTAGTGTACAAATTTGGTGTTACTTTGTGCAGTGAAGTGCCGCAGGGTGATATTAATATAAGAATCATTGAATTGTGTCGTTTTTAACACTGCTATTGTGTGTCGAGTGATTTGTCACGTGAACAACTTGCTTTGACCTAATAGAGTCTTAAAACCTACGGCTTTGTTAAAAATAGTCGCCACAGAATCCTTAGGACATTAAAACGCTAAACACCGGCGTTTTATTGAGTGACTGTGACTTCGACTGACTTCGACTGTTGACTACACTTTATCAATCTACACTTGACATTGGCAAAATTAAATGTGTCGTGAACACAATACAAGCCATTAACAAAAAAAAAAAAAAAAGAAATGGGTGACTCTACTAAAACGGTTTACGTACTATACTCAGAACTGGAATTCAAGACCAAAAAATCTACAACAGATACGTCACTTTCAATTCTGTTAAAGTCACTTATGTCATTTTCAAGTAACGTTTTCAGGTTTAGCCAACCTTTTTGGCATTCTTTTTCTTATTATGCAGACAAAACTGTCAAGTTTCCATACATTGTTAAAATGTTGTGGGTAGATACCAAATGTTATTAACACCTGAAGCGCTACAAGCGCAATGCCATCTTTGAAAACTAAAATTACGGATGGTTAAGTTTTTATTAAAGCGTCTTGTTGTATTTACGTGAAAAAAGTAAATATATATTTTTTTAATTATAGAATCAAAATTACCAATCTCTTAGTGCCATCGACAGAAGAAGAAGTACTAACCCAGTCCAACGCAAAGTCGACCTGTCGCACAAACGGCGACAGCCTCCTCACGACAGTGTTGGCTATGTGCAGCACGACAGACGGCCTCTCCCGCATGATGCTGTACACTGTAGTCTTGGACAGCAGGCCGATGCGGGAGAAGTGTTTGGCGCGGATCGAGAAGAAGCTTGGCTCGCCGGTGAGGACAGCCAGACCGCCTTCCACTTCACCTGGAAGATAGAGATGGAATTAACAATTGACTTTTGAAAAATTTAAATAAAAATAAAATAAATGCGCCAGACAATCACATCAATCAACCTGCCGGGCTAACAAGCGCGCCGCGAGATAATTTGTCGACAGTCGTATTGTGTCGGCGCAAGTTGCTTCTCGCTCACCTGACTGAGCGATGAGCGGGATAGAAGGATGCGCTCTCGCGAACGAGAGTAGATAAAATTTTGTCGCGGTGCGCATGTTAGGCCTACTGGTCTCAAACAACCTCTGTACTATGAGTACCAGATGACGATAATTAACTGGGGGCGTCAACCCAGAATACGCAGACCCAACTAAACTTAGAAAATGTAGTTTCCTAAATTGATTTGACCGGGAATCGCACCCGGGACCTTTCGTGCATCGGGCGAACACCTTAGCCACTGCGCCATCGAGGCATCATTATTGGGAAGTGGGAAATTTAAATAAAATTAAAATGAATGCGCCAGACAATCACATCAATCAACCTGGTCTCAAACAACCTCTGTACTATGAGTACCAGATGACGATAATTAACAGGGGGCGTCAACCCAGAACACGCAAACCCAAGTAAACTTAGAAAATGTAGTTTCCTAAATTGACTTGTCCGAGAATCGAACCCGGGATCTTTCGCGCATCGGGCGAACACCTTAGCCACTGCGCCATCGAGGCCGTCATTATGTGGAAGTGGAAGGTTCTCATCTCCCACCAAGCGGACCGACGATCCGGTGAAGGTCGCGGGAGTCCCTTGGATGCGGGTGGCACAGGACCGATCTGTGTGGAGAACTTTGGGGGAGGCCTATGTCCAGCAGTCGACGTCTATTGGCTGAAATGATGATGATGATGAGGTTCTCACCTGGATACGCAGTGAACATGTGAACTTCGCCATCCCCTTCGGCCACGCGCTGCGACACCAACAGCGCTCCTGATAGCAGGTATACCAGCGCCACATCCTGAACACAAATGTAACTTCAAAATAATGGGCCGGCTCGACCAGAGTGACACCACGGCCTCACTGAATACCGACGTAAAGTAGCACCTGCTCAGTGTTTCGCCGGCTGAGTCAGGATACCAGAGACCCAATTAGGGGGGTTAAAAAATTGGCGGCGAATTTACACGTACAATAGACCAAGAGACCTATTTTTGAATTGTCGTCTCACTAAAAAATGTGTGACTCGCATGATTTTTGACATCCGCATTTTTGAATCATTCGAAAACGAGCGATTTGCAACGAGTGGTGTAAACCACTCGTTTCCGCTAGGCGAGTGGTCGCATTTACGTCAAATATTAACGAGTTAACACTATAAAGTCCATTTTACGAAAAAAGTCCCCTGGGAGCGGCGCCACTTGTCATACAAATAGGCTTTCTATCTCTTTCCCACTCATTACGTAGACTGCCATGTCATTTTAGTTCATCAAAAATCCGGGGGACTCTTTTCGTGAAAAGGACTATACTTTGACAAGATTGGCGACACACTAAGCGAGTGATTTCAAAAATAGGGAAAATTATGAATCATGCGACTCACGAGACGACGTGACTTGCAAAACGAGTAGTTTTGTTTGGACGAAGCGAAAATTCAAAAATAGGTCTCCAGGTAGGAGTCTGCGTTGTGACTGGCGTTACTGGTATTTTTGGGAGGCGGCAATCGCATACCACACCGGATGTTCATCCCGTTAAGAATTTTTCAGAGCCTTTTTTAAAATTCGTACCTGTTTTTAAAAAAATTAAATGCTATAGGCAAAAATCTATACGTAAAGAAAGTTACACACTTGTTGAATGATAACTGTTTAGCGAAGTACCCTATTATATGTATTTAACTAAAATTACCTTTCACCCAACATTGTATCCCAACAGAAGCGACTTGATTTTGTACAAAACTTAATCATATGTATATTCTTTCGCTGAACCATCAGACATATTACGTTGATAATGTATAGAAAATTAAAACATGTTTTTTTAACAATTACAACAATCACACCTGATGTTAAGTGAAGATGATGTCTAGCGGCCGTTCTCAATATTAAATTATTTTTGACATCTGTCACGGGTTAATGGACAACATTTCATATTTTTAACATGTCCATATTGTTTTTTTATATGAAAATAGGCATAAAATGAACAGACCCGTATTTTTTATTTTTTTGAAATTTTGCCATTTTCATACTTAAAATAATTATTGAAATTCTTTCTATTCTAAATAGACGTAAGCGCCAAATGACGTCATCGGACGGATGAATACAGCGATATTCCTTTGCTTGTCACTGTTTCAATAAAAAAAAGTTACTACTGTCAAAGGTAAAGACAGCATTGTCAATTGGTCTGTGATTGTCAACGTCATTCGTGTTTCAGTTTCTATTTATTATTTTTCAATTTTAAAACGTTTGAACACAATGAATGTTTCTGAAGGTTTCTCAATGGCAGACAGCCGTAATTTGCCTAAAGTAGATTATATGATGATGCTGCAGTATATGCGGGAAAACGACTGCTTTAATGCTGCGGAGATTCGAGGGGCGAAAGTGCTGATGTCCTCAAGGGAAGCCTATGTGGAGTCTTCTGTAGGCTATGTGGAGGTGAAGAGGGAGCGCTCTATTTGCCATGTAAAGGGCAAGGTCACCCCGGAGCACAAAGTTCGCTCAAAAATGTATAGCGTGATGGCTAGCCTCGATGAAGAAGAAGAAAAGATAGTATCGGTGAAATGCAATGACTGTGCTGCTAGCGAAGGTGGCTGTAAGCATGGTATATGCTTTATAATGTGGCTCATTAAGCGTTCAGAAGAGCCATCAGTAACTTCTGTGAAATGCTACTGGAGTCGGCCAAAATTGAATGTAGCAGTAACAACAGACAAGTTTGTTCTGGCTGCTCAAATTAAGAAGAGCAATAAGGAGATTGAGAGAGAGACAAATAGCATTGATCTAAATGTGTTTTTGTCCGAATGCAGAAAAAGAAACATTACTGGGAGTCTGATAACCAATTATAAATCAGCAAAGAGTACACTGGACAAGTACACCTTGTTTCATATAATTTTGGAGTATTTGCATGGGAATCCTAGTATTGTGAGTATGAAATCATTGGAAGAGTATGCTAATCGACTGCTTACTGATGATGTTAAGGAACAGATTGAGAATAAAACACGCAATCAAGCAGACAGCAAGCTGTGGCATTCTCTAAGACAGGGCAGAATAACTGCATCGAAAATACATGAAGCGACAAGGTGTAGCACTGATGGTGTTTTAGTGCAATCAATACTTGGAGGATATAAAGTACCAGAAACCAAGGCCATTAAAAGAGGAAAGCTATTGGAAAAACAGGTGATCCAAAAGATTGAGAATGATATGAAGGTGAAGATTAAAAATTGTGGCTTTTTTTTAATCACCCCATTCATAGGAGCCTCACCAGATGGCCTTTGTGATGATTTTTCCATTGAAATAAAGTGCCCTATGAATACAAAATCCATGGAAACTTATGTTAAAAATGGCAGTGTACAAGGTAAATTTAAAGCACAATGTCAACTTCAGATGCGAGCTACTGGAGTCAATAAGGCATTATTCTGTGTGGCAGATCCTATGTTTGAAATTAATGAATCATACTCTAGTTATTGGTTGTACTATGACAAATTATATGTTGACAGTTTATTGAAAAATGCTGAATGCTTTTGGGACAAATACATATTTCAAAAACTGCTTAATAGTGCTAAGATTGAATAAAAATTATCTAAAGTTATTGCTGACATTATGCCTAAAATTTTAAAATAAAACTCTGAACTAATTAAAAATATATTTAATGTATTGTTTATAATAGGAATCACTATTCTCATGCTACTGTTATGACTATGTGCCCCTGCATACGGAAATAGAGCTTGTCTCAAATGAGTAAGGTCTATTATACCGTTGTGCACTACGTTACACACGCATAGTCGCCCCCGAACCTACGCATTCGGAATAGAAAATTATCGAACTCTCTATCCAACGTTCGAGAAGCTACGAGAAATATCGGGAACTATGTAGAAATCTCTTGAAGCCCTAATATGTAGCAACATGTCCGATGTCTACAAAGTCTCCCTCGAAGTTACGAGAAAAAAGATCGAGAATGTTCTATTCCCTTCTAGTAAGGTCTCGCCCGCGCCTGTGCTAGTATAAAAGCGGGACGGGCGAGCCGACGAGTCAGTTCTGATTTGAACAGCGAAGAAGTGAGTTCCAATTTGGAAAGCGAAGTGGATTATTCTCCTGCGAACTAGGAGTGATAGAGTGTATTACCTACGAAGCATTTAAGGAAGATTTTAGTGTTTTAGTGCGTTTAAGAGTAATTTAGTGTTTATTTGTGTTTTTGTTACTCGTCGAATAAATTAATTGTTTTTTTGTGACTTTGGCATTTTTCTTGAATCTTACGTACCCCGTACCCGCAACACTACAATAAACATAAATCAGTCAGTGTAATAGATTAATTCAGATTTTATTTATTATTTATAATAGGACTATGCAAATTGATCAATCCACATGCCACAACAACAACATCATCAGTGTGATGGATCAGTTTGTTATTAATGACAGAGTGCGGTTTTAAAAATTTAAAAAGCCTTACTCTTCTTATTACCCTCTCTACATGTACACGAAGACTGGCAATTACCTTGCTTTTGATAGCTTCGTGTTTTGTTAACTTCTTATCCTTTGAAACACTAGGTGGCCGAAGAAGTTTGATTTGTTTCCTATTAACCAATGTATCTATATGTTTAAATCCTCTATCTGCCAATATAGTACAGTTAGCTGGTAGAATATCTAGAAGACCACATTTTTCTACAATGGTGGCATCAGATGTACGGCCTCCAAAACCGACAGATACAAAAATAACCAATCCATCAGGGGTGATAGCCAGTAAATATTTTAAAGTATTAGCATTTTTATACTGTGACCATGTAAGGGCCTGGTGGATAGGGTTTGAGGGTTTTTCTATTTGGACCTCAAAGCAATCGATAATACAGTATACATTTGAATACTCCTCATTTGAGGTAAATATGGATGGTAGATTCCTTTTTACATCATATCTGCTAGGGCAAAAAATTATTTTTTTAAAGAACTGTGACAAAATAGTTAAGGTTTTATAAAAGATTCTCCATAGAGTAGTTGACGACACTTCAAACATATCTGAAATTTGAGAAAATGGAATATTGTTTCTAATTTTATATAATGTTAAAATTATATGTAAGACTTTTAATTTAAGCCGAGACGCTAAAAAGTCAATCAACCAAAAATATGCTTTTGGCAGTCCTAAGTAGTTCAGTGGTTTTTTATTTATCAGATTAAGCATAAAGCTTCTGCCCTGCAAAGTTTTTATACCACAAACTTCTGAACTAGCTGAGGAGGCTTCTAAAATTTCAGCTGAGGTAGTACTTCCTTGAGTGGATGGTAATTCTTCTTCCTCTGGTACATTTTTTTGGATTATTAATGGTCTATTCTTTTTGCGAATTGCGCAATAAGTATTTCTATCTGCAGTCTTTGGCTTCACTTGGATTCCTTTAGTGGCTGTGGCTGGATGTGTTTTCCAGATCTCCTTATTAACACTTATTGAAGATGTAGAAGGCTGAGGTTCACAGACATCTTGATCCACAAGTCCTCTCCTGAGAAATAGTGGTAAACGTGGCTTTAATCTAGGTAGTCCTTTCATTGTCTTCCAGTACTGAAAGTTTTCCAAATCTTCTTCTAACTGAAAAATATAAATGAATTAGTATTTATTATGTGTTTGGAATTTGATGTTTTGAAGGGAACACTGGAAGATGAGAGAAGAGAAGAACACAATGCTGAATGGCAGACTTTCCCCTGCAGCTGTAGATAGGTTTTAACCTCGAAATGCAATGGATTTTACATATATTTCGACTACTACTTAAGTAAGAAAACATCTCTTTTGACCCATATTAACTACACTAAGTCATCATCACATCATAGTAATAGTGTCAATTTACTTACATTAAGATGATCTTCACATACAAATAGTACACGTTTTTTATACGTAATGCCCATAGCATTGCACCATTCTTGTTTGTTGGGTTTGGGCAACGAAAAAAACGATTTCTGCGTATCGTTCCTCGAGTTGCTTGTACACGTGGGTACACAACAAAACCTTACGTCCTTCATTGGAACATGCACATCACTTTCATTTTGCTGAGACATATCTAAGCTTAAACTGCGATTCGATTTTAATTAAGTTCAGAATTTCAGATCGACAGATCTAAAATATTATTATTTGGATGAGCGAGCACAATTTTATCATGAACGAATGAGCATCCGAGAGAGTTGACAATAGTGTTGTTGCGATAGCGATAGACTATCGATAGTATCGTGTTACAATCGAGATCTCGGCCTTAGACGATATTTTCGATACTATCGATAGTACCGATTGATAAAAATATGTAATATTATTTCTTTAGATCGATAGCATCGATACTATCGGCACAAACACAATCGATAGTTTCGATACTATCGATAGTATCAGCGGAAAACTATCGATAGTTTCGATACTTTCGATAGTATCGAAACTATCGATAGTTTTGCTTTATCGATAGTCTAAAATTTTACGACATTATTGCTTGCATTTAAAAGATGACTTAATAGCTCATCTACCTTCTCGGTTCAAATCAAGTTTGTGATTTCCAGTCGATAGTATCGAAAATATGTCGATTGTAACTAAAACAAAAATATTGATACTATCGATACGCGTCGATATATCATAGATAGTTTGATAGTATCGACTTTTTTACACGATACTATCGATGGTATTGATACTATTGGAGTAGAATAGTAGTGATACTATCGATAGTATTGCAGAATGCCGATATTTTTGATAGAATATTCGCGCTATCGACTGTTTTTCAAGGTCAACTATCGATAGTGAAACTATCGCTACCGCAACAACACTAGTTGACAAGTTGTCTTTTTTTGACAGTTGCATGTCTTTTTTTTTAAGTAGGTAATCTATTCACGGCATGGGCTTTTTCGTAAATTTAAAACTATAATGTGTTAAGCAAAGAAATTTTTTACATTCTGCTGTCCGATGACGTCATCTTACGTTTTTTAGTTTTGATTTTTTTTCTCAGTAAATAAGCAATATAAAAAAATAATAAATATATATTCGAGAAGCGGAAAAGTAAATAAAGACTTGGTATTTTTTGCTTCATAGCTCTGCAATTTTGAAATGTTGTCCATTGTGAAAACTAAAATCCATTTCATCATCGATCGACGATCGATTTATATCTCTGGTAACACCCTTGCATTCGATTTCGTTTGCAAATAAGGGAGGAACGATAGCTAACTAAAATTTTATTGGTAGAGAATCTATTGTTGACATATGAAATATTACGATAGGCCACAAGATGAAACATGCTTGTCCAAAAAAAGTATTTTACTCACTATCACTTATAAATGGTCAAATGGTGTAATGATTTCCACTCTGGTTAAGTAAAAATACGAAAGAGTGTAAGCCCCCACATATGATTACATACTAGTTGAATCTTTAGAAACATACAACATATTCATATGACATAATGAACCGAAACATACCCACGCTAACACTATGCATGAAAAATATGGCATAGTAGAAATAAAGATAAAAAAATAAACGGCCGAAATAAAGTGGTAAAACGGCCACTTTTAGCAATAATTAACATTATTGTTACTTGTTGCATAATAAAAATATTGCGTCTTGAAAAATCCAATTTACTTGCATATAAGTTTGAAGAGTTTAACTTTCATAAAAAATATCATATTGTCGCCACAATCAGTGTAAATAGGTTGGCGGCGCCAGTTTCGTCGTTATAGCCCCATTACGTTATCACATACTCGACAGAAATGGTAGCGTGGGTACATTTCAGTTTTTTTCCTAAAATGTATAACCATTTTCTAGAATGAATAAACTCTGTCTAAAATGTATAAATACCACCACATACAATGACAGAATAAATTTCACACAACCCAAATATTTTAACACAATACCTGTTTGATTTCTGGCTCACCGGGAACATTATAATACAGCTTTTGAGGGGAAATAATAGAGAATTATTATAAAGAAAGCTTTAGCACAGGTGTTCTCCCATAACTTATCCACAGTCTCAGTCTCAGATTGTTAAATAATAACATTTAAAAATCTGAGACCAATAAAGACTCGATATTGAGAAATAACACATTTCCCTTTACGAATCGATTACAAAAGACGATCAATTAGAACATACATTAATAAGCCGTGCTTTTTAACCGTCTTACGAATTATACTGCTGACAACAAACATAAAGAAAAATTTTTTTTTTAAACAAAATTGCATGAAACATTTTTTTTAACTTTGGCCTTATGTTCCTTACGGAATAGATATCAGAAAACCTGGAAAAACTTTTAAGAAGGCTAAAAATATAGATAGTAAATAATACTTTTCAGGCTGCAAAGTGAGCTTTGTGTAAAAATCGCGCGATCTGAATTCCTAGCAGTAGCACTAAATTTTCTTTACATAAAACCTCAATTCGTTTCCCACATACCTTATGACTCTCCTCCTTCATGATGTACGTCCCGGCGGGCAAGTCCCGCACTTGCACGTTGCCGCGCAGCACGTGGTCGCTCTCCAGTCCTAACTCCTTCACGAACGCTTCGGTCGCTATTTGGATTAGTGCCTGAAATGTTCCAATATATCAAAACAAATTAAAAAAAAATAATCAAGTTCAAAAAAATGTACGCCATTTTGAACGTCTTTTATAATCAAAATGGCGACTATCCTACAAATATTTTAACGTGAGTTTGTCAAGAGGTATGTATGATGCACGTAAAAACGTGAAAGACCAAGGAATATACTTACATAGATACATTAGAAGTTTTTACTTTTGAATGGATTTTGATGAAAAAGCTTGCTCATCAAAACCAAGAATGACGTTTATATGTAGGCTATAAATTATAAAAATATATTTTATATTGTCCAAAACGACTTCGATAATTTTATCACCATACGGGTAAAACTGGGGGGACGGAAGCTAGTATAAGTATACACGCTTCAAGATCAAAACATTACATCTTTTGACAACAAATATTATTTATATTTAAAACCTCATTTACCTGCTCATCCAAGTTGTCTGTGTTATGCTTCTTGAATGACGAACCTTCTTTGCTTCTCTGGAGGGGGGGCTGGACATCGGGTTGCTGCTGTAAAATAATACAATAAAAAAATAGTACAAAGCCTTAAACAGAAGGGTATTGTAGCAAGTGGAAATGTATCTTAATCTTCTTAGTAGAAATCATAATTTCGAATCAGCAGTAGATTAAATTTTTAACATTCTGAAGTGTTCTGCATGGACTTTTAATTAAATAAAGGAATTTTTGTTTGCTACTGGCCATTGTAAAATTTGTGATATTAGTAGTGATCGGATTTAGGTGTGCAATTCTACTCTTTTAATCAAAACGTAATACAATTTTTAAAGAAGAAAAACTTTGCGATATATTCAATAAGACTTTTTTTTCCAAATTGCCAAATTTTATTGTGTTATTGTGATATGTGTGAGGACGTTAACCCTAAGAGTGACCCCACACTAGCGTCGTTTGAGCGTTGGCGTCTTGCGACCGCGTCGGCGCAACGCCCAAACGATAAGCTAAACTAAAAAGCTAGTGTGGGTAGGTCGCCGGCAAGACACCAACGCTTAAAAGACGCTATCGTGGAGTGACTCTAACTTCTACCACCTAATCCGATCACTGAATATTATTGTCCCGTTGTTACGTGAGTAAACATACCTGTGGAGTATTAGAAGTGATGTCGGGAACCATATCGGGTCGTGGCTTTCTGCTTTGAATGTGTATAGGCGAGGAACCTTGGTGGTTGCCCTCTTGAGCATGCTGTTATGAAAACAAACCATATGGACATGTTAGCTATGAGACAAAATGAGTTGTGATTAGGGTGAAACTTTCCGATATAATTAAAAAATACATGTTATTAACTTCAAGAATATGTGTTTTGCGATTTCAAAAATATAAAAAAATATTCGTAAATGTTAAAAAGTATATTTTTAATTACTCGGATTTTAGGAAGTTTTCGGGAATATTTCCGTCAAAAAGGAAACTTTCTCGGAAATTTTCAACTTTAGTAATGAACAAAATGAAGAATTAATTTAAATGTCCATTAAATCAACCAATCAATCAATTACACACTGTAAAAGCGACCTTCGCATCTACTTACTACAATGTTTGTTTGTAATATATTATCCAGTGAATGAAAACGTCATTGAATGGCTAATTGTAAAAACAACTGTTTATATGAATATTACATGATAAGCAAATTTGCACGTTATAGTAAGTGTACAAAAAACATCTTGAATCGCGTATTTTTCTGTATAAGAACGGTCACGCGCAATAAGAGCCCATACAATATCTTTAGACATGCATTTAATTTGATGATAGAAAATAAAATCAACTTCAATCATCATCACCCAAAGCCAACCTTCGAAGAATTGTGTATACCGATTTAGACTGATTCGCATAACACGTGAAGAACTAGTGAAAGAAAGAAAGAACAATTATTCGATATGTAATAAATAAACAATTTAGTAATAATTTACTTAAATAAAAAACAAAAATAAATAATGCAGATCATTTAACAACTAGGATAAAGGATTTTAATTTGAATCTAAACAGTTATTCATACTTTATTCAAGTTTATTCAATCGCTACAACAGAAACTAATACATAAATTATGTAAAAATATGAAAGAAACATTCGATTTTATACAACATTCATGCCAATATTTTATAGTATAGTGAGTGACTTTTATATAGTAATGTGTATAAATTTGCACAGATTGTGTTTAAAAAAGGGGGTTACTTAGACGAATGGGTAGATACTTTATATAGTCTAAACAACAAACGCTGTTGGAATCACTTTTTCAAATGCTATCATTTAGGAATTGTGTATCTAAACTTTGATTTTTAATCATGTAGAGTAAACTGACAGATGCAAATGTCAAGTTTCTATACATTTTGACATTTTGCATCTGTCAAATTGAGTGATATTATGGGGATGACACATTGACTTCTGTCAGTTTACTCCACGTGATTAAAAATAGAGTTTAGATATTATATCGACGTATAGGTTAAATTGAAAGCTATTGTAAAATGATCTATATTTGAATAGCATTAACTCACCAATTGCTCCGGCACGGTCCTCTCGCTGTGGTGCGGCGAGTGCATGGTGGTGCTGCTGTCCACCACGGACACGCGGCCGGTCTTGCCGGGGGACGACGCCACTGTGGTCGGCCGTCGCCTGTCGCGACCACCCTGCGACAATATATTATTGTTTAAGGGTTCATCTTGAAAAATTCAATTTACTTTTAATCTAAGTCTGTAATGTTTTGCTTTCTTCAAAAATATCGTATTTTCGCCACAATCAGTGTAAATAGGTTGGCGGCGCTAGTTTCATTTGTGTAGCCCCTTAACCAGTGGAAGGCAGTGGGAAAATAATAACGTAGCTCCACTCATATGGAGTTCGGTTTGCCACTATTTTTTGTTGTTTTTTTTATATTGTACTAGTTGGCAAACGAGCAAGCGCGTCACTGCTAGTGAATATCAGAGGTGCCCATGTGAACATCTGCGAGATCGCTGATGCGTTGCCGACCTTTTAAGAAGGAGTACGCTCTTCTTCTTTTTGTTTTCAAAATTAATTATCCCTAATTATGCTAGACCATACAATGAAAAAAGTTTCATTCATACCAGTTTAATTTTTCGAGAGATTAGCGCAAACAAGCAGACAAACAAAAAAAATCAAGATTCTTTTCACCCCAAGTTTCTAACTGTCAAAAAAAGCAATATCGTTGCACTGAAGTGTATTCTACTTATATTTTAACTTAAAAAATATATTACCAATTTTAAATTGTATTTGTAAACTTACCGGATTCACCAGTTCAGCACTAAGGCCCAGATATTGATGCAAAGCTGTGAATGTCACTCTCTGCAGTCGCACCATAATGATCTATAAAGAATAAATTAAAATGATAAATGTTAGATCCCCAAAAATCTGTGTTCAAGATTTTCTTGACGCATTACATATAAAACTCACTTGTATAACGCGAACAAATATATCCGGATACTCCTTAAAAACTTCCTGGAAAGCTCTCATCGGGAGCTTGATCACTTGCGAGTCTTCTAGAGCTTTAGCGTTCACCGTTTTGTACGGTTGAGAGTGACCCTGGAAACAGAAATAAAAATAATTGAAACTAGGCATAATTCAAATAATTAAGTATAGTCGCTGGTTGTTTTCACCTGTTTTACACGTTGGAGACATACACAGTAGTAATGTAACGAATATTCGCATTCGCAAAATCTATGCGAATGTTTTGCGAATATGACTATCGGAAAAAAAGAATTTGAAAATAGAATACTAAGGTATGTAATAAAATCACAATAAACATTGAATTTACATTCCGTTTGCAATGCGGAAATTACCGGTTTTTGAGAAATTATGAATTTACCGGTTAAAATGTGAACTTTGCATGTTTTATTGGCAAAATCCAAGACGAATAATTCGCAAACGCTATGCCACACAAGCGATTCATAAATAGGACCCTTGGTTGTACCGAGAATTACCGAGTTGATACGAACTCATCGTATCAACTCGGTAATTCTCGGTACAAAATACAATCGGAAATCAATACGCACGTCGTCGTTTGAACGAGACTGACATATAACATAGACATTTTTAAAGCCAAATTTGAAGAATAAATTTATATTCGCATTCGCGAAGGTGGGTAATAGATATTCGCATTCGTGAATGTTCAAACAGTGACATTCGTTACATCACTAATACACAGGTCAACTTCCAGCTTTTATAAAAGAAGTATAAGTTAATCCATCAAACATACCGTCAGCACATCAGTGAAACTCAACAGCGAGGTGACGCTCTCGCCGGCTCTCACGATCTTCAGGGAGAGACTGCTGCCGTCCTGGTTGGTGATGTACACGTTGACACGACCATTTTGCACTACGTACACGTTCTCGTCGGTGTCACCTAAAAGATTAATTTAAATAAATTCGCATAACATCTCATAAAGCCCGAGTAAAGTATCAGCCAAAGTACTGTTCCACTGCAGGGCAAAGGCCTCCATCATAGTAATCAAGTTATCGCTACTATGATTGGATTAGGCTTAATCACCTCGCTTGCCTAATGCGGATTGGTGATCACAAACCTGACCTATGTTTGAAAATTAGAACATACTTTTGCTCGGCCCGAGAATCAGACCCGGGAATCGAACCCAGAAGACCGAGAACACAGCTTTGTACATAAACCATTAGACAATCGGGACGTTACATCATAAAAATTTAGTCGTTTTAATTCCAAAACCCTAATAAAGTAACACGAATATCCTTTAGAATATCATCAATGTTAGGTCCATACATTATTAAGTAAATATTGCACTTAAAAAATTCCTCGGAGGGTTCAGGTGGGACTCGAACCCACAACCTTCCACAGACCGGGCAGATATGCTATACATTTTACACCATCCGAACCTCTTACTAAGCCGACGAATTTCGTAAGTGAACGAATTATATCGATACCTTAAATCTCAAAGGGCGTAATCACCATTTTGGCCAAAATGACTTTTGAATGCTATCTTACTCCATTTTTTTTTCTCTATCGATCTGTATTATCAAAGTTTAAAAATTCGCAAAAAGTGGTGATTACAGCCCACGTGTTACCGTCGATAATGCAAGAATTTTAGTCGTAAATACCTTTAAAAAAATCATTATTAAGGTTTCAGGTCGATACACCAGTTAAAATTATAATGATGTGAAAAATACTGACTATCGAATGAGGCGTATAGGACAGAATATGTGTAACAGTGGCGTTTACGACTCGAGTTACTTTAAGAATTTTAAACAAAATAAATAAGTAAGTGGTAGTAATACTGCATAATGAATATCGCGTTTAGTCCGGTTTCTATAAATTCTAAAATAAAAACGCTCAGACATGCAATTAGCAAGTACTTTTACTACCCATACCTAAGAAGAATTACTCTAGTGTCAGTATCCTAGACGAAAATGAGGAAATACGAAAATAAGCAGAATATACCACTCATTTCCCCTCGTCGAACCGAATCGTATCGATGTCTGTGATTAAATTGCTTGTTAATATAGTGAAGTTGACGTCTTTTATTTCTTTTGCCCAACAGTACTCCTATTAAAGATTGTTAATAGCACGCAAAACCTGAAACATAAACAAAGTGGCGGGAGTTTTGCTAGCGCTTAAATCTTATGTAGATCAATCCTAGCTTTAACATTTTTAAAAATAAACGTTTGTTTTACTTCTTTGCACAGTACTGGTAGAAGACTTATTAAATTTAAGCTCTAAGTAAAAGTCCTATCGATGCAGATATTGTTTATACTAATTTAAAAACAAAACAAAATTATAGAAATCAATAACTTTCGTTTTGAATTTCAAGACTAAAATGATTGCGTTTGTATAATTGAAATAATAAAATCGTTTTCATTTCTGTACTTGCTATAAATTTTGTAATAATGAAACTACCCGTATTTGTCTCTTAATTTGTATCTTCCTCGAAGTGTTTTTACTTATAAAAAACCGAAAATAGCTTTTTTAAAATGCATTTTCTATAAGTTAACTAGGCTGTTACACCATAGCATAGAGCAGAATAGCCTTTTTTTCAAGTCGTAAACGCCATTATACCATAACTTATTGCAGAACAGCCTTTTTTTTAGGTCGTAAATGCCAAGTTGTCAATATTTTTTTGGCGTAATCACAAATCAGTTTGGCAAACATTGGTTGTATTTTGAATACCATATAACTGTGTTATAAAGCTCTCGATACTCAATAATTACATCCAAATTTCATTTATATGGCATTATTAGTTTAAAAGTTATGAATTTAATTCTTAGATTTTTTTTTTGTTTCGGCTCTCCTGAAAAGTGATGATTTGGTGATTACGCCCTTTGAGATTTAAGGTATCGATATTCAAAACTAGCTGACCCGCGCGCCGTACTCCAATCGCAGTTTTTCTCATCTTTCAACCTTCCCTGGGCTTCCACAAACATTTCAAGACCAAAATTAGCCAAATCGGTTCAGCCGTTCTCGAGTTTTAAGCAGACTAAGGAACAGCAACTCATTTATATAGATAGATAGATATGGAATCCAATTACGCGTTAATTAATAGTAATTTTATAAGAACTCTTGACATTTATAAGGATTGATTGGTTTGGATCGCTCGACGCTTGAGGCTAGATACGAGTATTGTCTTCGCCTTGAATAGTGAAGGCCGCTACGTGTAGGTAAGTACTATTAGCGATTAATTTGAGATTTCGCTAAATTCCTTAATTAATACCTGTGTGAAGACTTCTTATATTTTCAGATATGTATAGGTATAAGTTTTTGTGCGCAGATATTTTAGTTAGAGGTAAATACAAATTATCTCGGTGGCAGATGTTATATTAATAAGAATAGCATAACTCATCAGTAGTGAGAGGCAGTCACTACCAAATGCGCCATTAGGCCAGTCACTTTTTTAATTTAGCCCATAGAGTCCCACTGCTGGGCAAAGGCCTCCCCTAAGTTCCTCCATTGATCCTTGTTTAACGCAAACAAGTGACATTATTATGCTTTTATTGGAGCAGAAAGTATGGTCTTCGATATTAAACATATTGTACAGTGGCCAGCACATCAAGTTACTACAATCTGTCAAATTTCCTCAGTTGATATTGACCAAACACGTTTGACATAAAAGTGAGGTTCGATTGAAGAAATTTGACAGATTGTAGTAACTTGATGTGCTGGCCACCGTACCTACGTACAGCCACACATCAAAGTATACAAAACTGTCAAAATTCTTCAATCGACTCTCATCTTACTTTCATACACATTAGGTTGAGTTTCAATTGAGGAAATTTGACAGTTTGTGATAATGTGTGGCTGACTGTACATAGGACTTTATTCTTTGGAGCAGAAAGTCCGATCTTAAACATATTGCAAATCGGACTTCATTCTTTGGACCAGTCGAAGGTCCTGTCATTAGGTAATGAAATTGTTCTAGTGCAAATATTTCATAGATAAGACAAAACGCGCTAAAAAAACGCACGTTTAAAACGCTAGTGTGAAACTACTTACCAACTTTAAAAAGGAAAGACCCAGCCGGCAAGTTGAGGATCTCCGTATGCTTGCACAGCATGAGGAACACTGGCTTCTCGAAGTGGCCAAACACCCTGATGCTGTGCAGCATGTACAGGGCGTCTGGGGGCACCCGGTCGTCGCTCGTCAGGTCCTCTTCTAGGTACTCTGCTGGTGGTTCCAGAACCTAGAGTAAAAAAGTAAGAAGAAATAAAATTTACTTAGATACACTACTATAGTTTACACAACGTCTCATACACTGACTCCACTCCGTATTAAGAAGCTTAATATGCACTTATGACAGATATCAGACAACAGAGGATTTACAAATAAAAGTATCAGCCTATATTTCTGTCCCACTGCATGGCAAAGGCCTCCATCATAGAAATCAAGTCATCGCTAATATGATGGGCTTAGGCTTATCACCACGCTTGCCTACTGCGGATTGGTAATCACAAACCCGAGCTAATATGTTCGAAAAATTCGAAACATATTTTTGCTCTACCCGGGAATCACCCGCACCCGGGACCCCGGGTGATTTGTTGGCCACAAAATTTAATATTACGTATGCTGTAATTATTTTGTTATTTCTTTTTATTTTGTGGCCAATGAACGTTAACCACCTATACTCTGATTCATACTCATGTAAAGTAAACTGACAGATGAAAATGACAAGTTTCTATGCATTTTGACATTTTGCATGTGTCAAATTGAGTGATAATGTATGGGGATGACACATTGACATCTGTCAGTTTACTTTACATGATTATGAATCAGAGTATATCTATAGCAGCAGAGTGCAAATGCGTTGTATGGTGAATATTTTTTTTTATATGTACGTATTTATTTAATAGTAAAATACTTATTACTCTCTAGTGTGTTTCGACATTGGTACGTGCCGAACTAGGACCAGTACGCCTATTCTCGGTCTTAGTCTAAAATTAGCCACGCATTTTTTCAATACTTTTACGGTCAAGGAACCATTTTTTCCGGTCTGCTGCACCGCGAGACCAACAAAATATATAATTTTATTCTTCTTATAAAATATGTACTAGTTTACATCAGACTAAGTTAGACTTTGACACAACAGACACACAATGAAAGATAAGCAATTAAATGACGAATAATGATGACTGGATGTGAGGCTGGGCTGGCTGGGTGACGAATAGTTTCGATAATATATGTATTTATTTATTTGCTTATCCATGTGTTCTACCAATTATTCTGAACCACTAATGTTCAACAACGTTTCGAAATTTATCAATTTTTTTTTCGATTCCCCATACAAAATGACCATACAAAGTGACCGACTTTGTACGAGTAGTAGAAATTTTTTTATGCGAAATTTCCAAAGTCATAGAACCAACGAGAATCATTGGTAGAACACGTGGATAATGGGATGTATTAAAGTGTTCACAAATACACCCTGTTTACACCGTTAAATTTTGTTAAATATTAGATTATCAAAATCAGCAAAATAAAAATCAGCTACAAAATAGGATATTCACCCCGGGCATTAATGTATGGAACAGCTGAATTTTATTTTGATGATCTATCGTTTCGGGATTGTAACGACTAAAATCCGTCGTCTGTTAAATTGCCCTACCTAATCCGATCACAGAGCTGACCAATACCTGGAAATATTATTTAACTAGGGCCCGCCCTCACTTCGCTTCGGGACCGTAATTCAGAAACGAACCAATAGATGGCGCTGTGCTCAATTACATCGCGCAAGCGGTTCGTGTTTTCGGTTTACCTATAAGCCTTGTCGTTGTCTATAGGAGTTATCTCTTTATAAATGGTATAGAAGATATAGATATACATTCTTAGACTGATACTGATAAAAATAATACTAAGTTATATGAATAAATGAAATACATAAACAATCTGCAAGATAGTCCAACGACCATTAACCTTCAGCTTAATTAATTAATACAACACTTTTTAACTAACTTGGGCTGTTGTTTGCAAAAACAAGTAATTAAATAACTTAAGTAACTACTAAGTGTTGCGTAAGCGGTTATTTTAAAAGCTTTTATTTTACCTTATTTCATTACGTTGGAAAACAAAAGCATTTTTTTACCGCGCTGGTATTAAGCGTGGTGATTAAGCCTAATCCCATCATAGTAGCGATGACTTGATTTCTATGTTGGAGATCTTTGCCCTACAGTGGGACAGTCTACAGGCTAATTAATTAAAACTTTGCTTTTTTTAGTAAGTAGGTATAATATTATAGAACCCGAAAAGATCACTTGCGCGATGTAATCGTCACCAAGCGCCATCTATTGGCAAATAATAGAACTAATAGGTATCAAAACTTAACTGAAACGAAGTGAGTGCGGGCCACTAGTCCAAAATAAAAATATGTATAGCCAAGTTCAATTTTGAATAATGTGTCGTTCCAAGTTCGTATCCAATGCTATAAATATCATTATCATATTATAAATAAATAACCGTCTATTTTAAAATACATATATTCCAATTCTAAATTATTTACAAGACGTGTACTAGAATGTCGATGTGAGTCGAGTCGCTCAAAATGGTTCTCAAGTCAGAAAACTGCACACAAAAACACGGCGCATTGCCAGCTCTTTTTTGTTAACTTGGCCGGACACGCTACCGCAAAATTAAATACAGAAGCACCATGCGCGATAAAAACAGTCAAGGCAAAGTGACATTTTTACTTCCGCGCGCCTTATACAACGCCGGTAACCTTGACGAGTTCAACTTCTAAACTAATTCTTTCTTGGCTTCCTACGAAGGGTCTTTGTTGAATCAAGATGCAAAATAGATCTATGTGCAGTTTTCGTACAGGATTTCTTTATTGACTTTACTAGCGGCCGCCCGCGACTTCGTACGCGTGGAGTTAATTATTGACACTTACCGTTAGACTTGGGATTAAATGTTATTTTTGTTTAACATGTGAATAGTTAATGCTAATTAAAAATAACCGGCTATCTTAACTGTTATTTGTTATAACTTTAGTATGCAGTACGGCAGTGCTCCCGCCAAGTCGAGCAAAAAAAAAAAAAAAAAAAAGTGACAAAATTAAGAAACTTTGACCCGTTACCGTTTGCCGAATGCCAACCTTCCTTCCTTTTCCTATCTTCCTGTATCACCCCCCTCACCCCCCTCACCCCCCTCACCCCCCTCACCCCCTCCCCCTCCCCCTCCCCCTCCCCCTCGCACCCACCACTAATAATTATTTTCACAGACTCCTAAGTTCAATTAGGTACTTTTCAAGTAAAGTTCAAAACAAAACAAATATTACGAAACAACAGTTTTTAAAAATCTTACGAAACCACATATTCATCAGAATCTCACGAAACAACATAAATTCTGTTACTGAAATAAAATACCGACGCCATGAAAGCAAATTCGGATTCAATAATTTTAACAAAACGTAATTTTAACAAACTACACGAAATCAGTTAATTTCACAAAACGTATTTTTTTCGCATAAACAATAAAAATACCAACTCAACGAATTAAGTTAATTTCACCCAAAGGTTATTTTTAGCTCATTCAATAAAAATACCAAATCACTAAATTTAACACACCACTAGACGAATTAACATTAACTTATTTTCAGTTAATTTTTCTCTCGGACAATAATGAACCATATTTTGTTTCTAATAGACGTCATTTTCTCTCACTCCGTAAACACAGTTTTTAACAGTTTTTAACACTACCGCCATTGGTGCCATCTATCTGAGTTTCGTCGCATCGTCGCATTCTCGGCGCCATATTAGCAAAAAATAAATACGCGCTTATTGGTACATGATTCCGCACGAATCCACTAGGTGATGCTGTAGTGCAAGAAGCTACATAAAGAATTACGAAAAGTGAAATTTAGCTTTTTACGGGAATTTTATACCCCGTAGTTATAAAAATAGAGGGGGGGGACATACTTTTCGACTTTGAGAGCTGATTATCTCAAAAACCGTTCACTTTAAGAAAAATGTTTTTAGAAAATTTATATCATTTAAAAGACCTTTCCATTGATACCCCACAGGTATGTACATCGAAAAAAAAAATTTCATCCCTCAGTACAGTATGGGGGGCCCACCCCAATTCTTTTTTTACTTTAGTGTCATATTTTTGTAGCGGTTATAACACATATTCCATCAAATTTCATCACTGTAGTACTTATAGTTTACGAGTAAATCGGCTGTGACAGCACGGACAGAAGGGACAGACGGACAGACGGACAGACGGACATGACGAAAACTATAAGGTTCCGTTTTTGCCATTTTGGCTACGGAACCCTAAAAACGACGAAAGTTACTTCGAAAGATATGGGCTATTGCTCTAGGAAATCTGGGTCATCCATTTCAAATATCATGTTGTTTTTGTTTCTGTGCCCGTCTCGGGCTCATGTCACGAATATGTTTACATAAGTGAGATCTTCCTTATTTATCCTCACTTTCCTCAACATCTGTCTCCTATAGAAACATACTGTCATTGACCTTTAACTGCTCAGGCGCCGACTCCTTTTTTTTTTATTTCTTTTTTTTTTCCCAGGGGAAATCATGGCCTTCACCTTGCACATGTAGGGGACAGGGTGGTGTGTGGGACCTCTAACCCTAACCAAAACCCCTGGGGTGTCCATCTCAGCGCAATCGCGGTCGGAAACCCCACAGCCGGGACTGGACCGTGCCGCAAATCGCGCTCGCCACTTTGTGCCAAAATGTTTGGCGCAATGCAGCCCTTCCCAAATGCGCGGCCTACCAGGACACCCAGTAGGATTTTTTCCCTCGCGGAGTCGTGATACTGAGCAAGCCACTCCCCAGTAGTTCGGGACGCTGGCTCAGCGACCCGAAGTGGATCTTGGCCTCCGATACGAGAATTCGCCACTTGCCAATCCGGCCTTTGAAGGTGACTAAGATCTTTCTTGACCTGGCCCATCCAGCGATATCTGGGGCGCCCCCCTGGCCTACAAAAAAATATGCTATCACTGACCTTCAACTGCTCAGGCGCCGACTCCTTCTTCAACTGCAGCAGCTTCCTCGCGAACCTCATCACCGCGCGCCGCTTCCGCCCCTGGCCGGAGTTGGAGATGGACTTGACTTTCCTCAGCATCCGTCTGCCGTAGAACAGCATCTTGTCTCTCTTGCGGAACCGTTTGGCTGGCTCTCCGGCCGCTCCGGCTGCCCCGGCTCCGCCTGACATTTCTGGATGATAAAAGATTGGTTAATTCTCATAGACGTGACTGACTGTTGGTTTAAGTACCGGACCGTCATTTCAGGGTCCGGTACTCCTTGAGCTTAGCTTGAGAATATAACTGAGGAACTAGTTTATTTACTATAGTGGCCCGCCCTCACTTCGCTTTGGGACCGTAATTCAGAAATGAACCAATAGATGGCGCTGTGTCCAATTACATCGCGCAAGCGTTTCGTGTTTTCGGTTTACCTATAAGTCTTGTCGTTGTCTTTAGAAGTTATCTCTTTATAAATGGTATAGATCTGCGGCAGATTTTTAACATCGAACTGCACGCAAGCGTAATTTTCATTTCATCCTCATCATCTTGATGGTTGGCGATCCAGTACTGTACGTTACCTCAACTTTGTGGAACGGTTTAGCTGCAGCAAATTACTAACGGGACCTACAAGAAAAGTGCGTACTCCTTTTTAAACGGCCAACAACGCATCAGTGACCCTTCTGATCTCGCAGATGTTCATGGGTGTCGGTGATTACTTACCAACAGGTGACCTGCTTGCTCCTTTGTCGCCTCTAGTATAAACAAAAATATTATTTCAAAAAGCAAGGTAAATATTTCATCATGATCATTACAACCAATAGACGTCCACTGCTGGACAAAGGCCTCCCCAATGTTCTCTACAGATTGGACCTTTGCCGCCCGCATACAAGGAATTCCCGCGACCTTCACCAAATCATTCGTCCTTGTGGGGGACACATTTCAATATCAAGGCTAACATTTATAATTCTAGAAATATTTATTTTCTAACAATAGTTTTCTGTAATAAAATTGAGCTATGGACCGTATAATTTATTACAACATTAAACATATTAGGCATAGAAGAATGATGGCTAAATTGTTTCCATTGGAGCCCAAGGCTAACATTAATATAATTATATGAAAATAATGTCAGATTATAATTTTATGATTTGTAGGCACCATCAAAGTAATTACCAGACTCGTCAAATCCTGAATCATGGTCTAAGTTGATTAAATATAATATAAATAATAAATTAATAGATAGATACTCTTTATTGCACAACACATTACAGAACTTAATGCTAATAGTAATTTACAAGTACAATATCGGCGGCCTTATCGCTAATAGCGATCTCTTCCAGACAACTTTTGGGTAGAGGAACAATGCAGCGAATTAACAAGAATTAAATTAATTAGTAATTTCTCACAACATCTCATACATTGACCGGACTCCGCACTAAGTAGCTTTAGCACTTGTGTTACACGAAACGGTGGAAACACGAAGATAAACATTTATAACACCCAGACATCAGTGTCTGGGTTTTATACTTGTATTTGTTCAGACAAATACAAGAATGTATGTCCAAGATGGATACCGAAGCTACGACCTTTAACTTATGAGGAAGGGTCACACCCAATTCCACATGTCAGTCACAAAAACATAGTCAAAATACACGCTCACCTTTTGATCGCCATCTTCTATAGTAGTAAAAAAATACGACTAGGAGAGACACCAGTAAGCACCCGCAGAATGACCACAACAACTGTAACAAACAAACATACATTGAACACAGGTTTTATGTCAAGCAAGGATATGCCCTTGTCTCCAACATTGGGCCCCCTAACCTTCAATGATAATTAAATTATAATCTCTAGACGTTTTGCAAACAAGAACCAACCCTCACTTCGGATCAAATCTATACATAATATAATAAAGCTGAAGAGTTTTGTTGTTTGTTTGTTTGTTTGTTTGTTTGTTTGTTTGTTTGAACGCGCTAATCTCCGAAACTACTGGTGCGATTTGAATAATTCTTTTTTGTTGGATAGTCCATTTATCGAGGAAGGCTATAGGCTAAATAACATTACTTTTCCACGCGGACGAAGTCGCGGGCGGCCGCTAGTAGAATATATATTGTAGACTTTTTGTGGGTTGGTTCTAGTTTGCATAACGTCCAATTTCACACTGAAAACGTTTGAAATAGTGAAACCTACAGAGCTGTCTTTAGTATTACAGATACATTTTTAATTTTGAAAATACTATACTCTTTTACGAATGGAGCCTTTATTAGGCAGCCTGGGAGCTCGAGCGGGGCGGAGCGGAGTGAAATCCGCCAATAGAATGGCATAAAAACTCTGCTACTCGACAAACAAACATCTCCTATTGGTGGATTTTACTCCGCTCGGCTTGTGTGGACAGGAATCTTTAACGATGACACTTGAGCACATTTACACTGTATCTAGGTTTATTATGTATGATGGTATACTCTAACCCGAACGTCACAAGACAAAATTGCTACAGCCAAAAAATATTTCCATATTTACCTACTTGTAAAAGAGATATGTACATAACTGCCCTTGTTGTATTTTTATCAAACATTTTAATTGATTGAATGTGAAGTTATTCACTAGACTATGCACAATGAACAATCTGTATTAACTGAATTATTTTACACAAGCTTATCTATACAAAATGCTCAATGTAAGTGCATTGCCCTGTAAAAATTAACAAAAGTTTTATTTAGCTCATCATGATAAGATTATTATTGAGACAGTTGAAAGTACAGTAAATGCCTTTGTTATTTTTATGATCACGACCAGATTTATGATATATGCACAATGCCACGTGTTGGCTGATAAAATTGATGAATGATATGTTATACCTAACTACTGTAATATTTAAAAAAATACTTTTTTTTATGTGATAGGTAGCAGTCGAGCAGACGTGTCAACTGATGGTAAGCAACTGCTGCCCCCCATAGACACCTGCAACACCAGTAGAATCCTATGATTCAGTTTGGGGGAGTTTGGTAATTACAATGTAGCAACTGCCATCTGATATTAAACACCAACCAACTGAAACAAGGTTTTACGATTCGAACCACGGCCCCCCGTGTAGAGGGCTGGTTCTTATCCACTGATCTCCTATCGCCACAGAATACGAAACTCTGTTAACAGCTGTTGTTGGCAAGAAGTCTATCTCTACAAAGTTCGCAATCTTAATCCGCCTTAACGAACATATAGATAGATATTCTTTATTGCACAGAAGTATAATACATGAGTGAATCAACAGAAATAGACAATACAATAAGGCGGCCTTATCGCTTGTAGCTATTTCTTCCAGACAACCTTTAGATATAATGTGTCAATTTGATGGCGCCACTGCCGCTTATGTCATACGGTATGGTAACCCCATAGGTTATAAAACATAGGAACTCCGATAGTTTCCCAAAAAAATCCATTTTTAAGCATTTTTTGCCGCATTATATTAAAAAAAAAAATTAAATTATTGAGCTAATTATTACAAGTAGGTATAGTAATGATCTTGTATACAGAATTATATATATAGGCTTTTGCATCTTAACAGATGATTTAAGTAGCATTTTAAGTAGGGACACAACACTTTCGCTCGTGGCTGTATAGACTAATTCGCGATTGTATGTTTCGTCCGCATTTGCGGCAAACGAAACGAGTGTCAACGGATGGGGGGTTCCAGCATGACGTCTAGCACGCTTTGATGCTAGGAAGTCAAACCAGGCTTGGTCGTGTTGGGCTATGCCTTCGGAGACTATCTTCCTCCAGCTGAGGCGCTCAGCAGCAAGATCCTCCCACTTATTCACCAGGATGCCGAAAGCATTCATTCATACGGAATTACAGATACAAATAAACAACTATATTATGATGATAATACTTAGATGTATGTTGCGTGACGAGATAATGGAGTAGCGTTATTGCGTGATATTCACTTAGAGACTGATAAGCTTCCGAACAATACTCGTGGTAACATAGGAAATTGTTTGTCTGTCATAACAACATAATGCTAATTATTATATTATTGTTATCAATTGCAATAGGTCGTGGCAGAAGACAATAAATATTCATTTATCTGTCTGTTCGGGGCAATGTTTTGTCTCTCAACTTCCTTTTTTTATTTACATATTACCATACAGAGGATGAGTAAGTACTTCGCATAGCAAACAATTAGTATATTAAATTATTGTGTGAAAACTCTGCCCATTTACATATATGGGCAAACCTTAAAGAGACAAATGGCCTAGCTAATATTATTTCCCATTATTAATGATATTATCATTAATTTTACTTATCTTTTAGAAATAATTTCAGCAGAATTCTCGAGTATGTTAATGTGATCTAGATTAAACATTACCTAAGAATTAATTAATCATTTATTTTCTCGAAATCATGGTCACAATACGGGCATTCAGATACAAGATTAATTAAAGCCTGACTTTTCAATGGGTAGATAAAAGTCCCTAATACTCTAGTTTTAACTTTGGGAGCTGCCCAAACACCATAGCATCTTTCGCTGTTTAAGTCAACTATGTGAAAGAAATAACAACATTTTAGCAGTTGTCAAGATTAAAAGGCTAAAAGTGGCCGTTTTTAGCAATAATTAACATTATTGTTTCTTGTCGCGTGTTTTATATATTGTATTGCATCTTGAAAAATTCAATTTACTTTTATCTAAGTCTGTAATGTTTTACTTTCATAAAAATATCATACTGTCGCCACAATCAGTGTAAATAGGTTGGCGGCGCTAGTATCATCGATATAGCCCCTTAAGATACTCATTGTAAGAACTATTAAGAGCTGTGGTTTTCCAAATAAAATAGAAATGTATTTTATTGGTCTGATAAGATTCCGATGATATAACTATGTTTCATCTCTACTGTTTATATAGTCCCATAATTAAATCCTAATCATATAATCTTGTAAGTATATTTAAGGAACCATAATATGGTTATTTATTACCTAGTTCAACAACATCTCATTTCATATTGCCATTCACTTATGCACTTTAATTATACTAATTACAAAGTCATTTCTTTTGATTTTTTTCTAATGAATTGAGGATAAAGTGTACTATTTACTTAATTATATTGTTTGGAAATAACAACAAATTGTAGTTTCCTAACAACAACGAAGTAATTTGCTTTGTTATAAATAAACAAACAAGATAATTTCTTATACACAATTACGAAACATAAAACACTCGATAAAAAATCTAAAAGGTTCTTAATTCGAAATTAATTCACAGATAAAAAGCAACACATTAGTTATCTGTATCAAACCATAGAATTCCACATAAACAGTTGACTATCCACGCTTCAATATTTACCCTTTCACTAACAACCATTTATCACTATTTACAAACTCATTCACTAACCACACATTGCAATTTAGACTCTAAAACGTTCACTAAAGCCCAATTTGAACCTACCACAGCTGGCCCATCGTATCATATCCACAGTGGGGAATAGTATTCCAATACAACCGCGCACGGCCTGACTTGGTAAAGACTAACGCTTAATACAACAGAAACTAGGGTCCTTGTGCGAAATTCGCTTGTCGCAACTGACGAACGTACGCAAAATCACTCTGTGGGTCAAAGACGAGTAACAATATCATATGATTGAGATAACAGATGAGTGGATAAGGAAATAAACATTCGTGTTACGCTTTCTACGACCTTGCGCTCTGTGTGCCTTGCGCCTTGTTAAGAAATCAAATCGGGTAGGCCTTGTTATATCGCGAATCGTCCGTTACCTTGATACGCCAGAACAGTTAGGAGATAGCGCAGTATACAGATAACCAGGAAATTGTTAGCTCAGTAGATAAGAATACGTCTTCTATGCGGGGGGTCGTGGTTCGAATCCATGCATGAATATTTAATATTTATTTGCGTATTTCTACATAACTGTGCGAGAGCCACGCTTCGGCATGAATGGGCCGGCTCGACCGGAGTGATACCACTGCCTCACAGAAAACCGGCGTGAAGCAGTCCCTGTGCTATGTTTCGCCGAGTGAGTGAGGGTACTGGAGGCCCATCGGGGGGGAAGGGGATAAAAGGTTAGCAGCGCACTTGTGACTCCACTGGTATTGCATGTGTCCATGGACGGCGGCAATTGCTTACCATCAGGTGATCCGCCTGCTCGTCTGCTACCTATCACATAAGAAAAAAACATAACCCTATGGCGGTGAGGGAAAACATCATTAGAAAGAAAAACTGCACCGTCTTAGATAGTTTCTGAAACATACAACCATGATTCTATTGGTCTGGTTCCCCTGTTAAAGGGTTGTGAAGGTCAGACATAACCCACCACCTTCCGATGGTCCTTCCCGCCTTCTGTGAAGGTCAGAGAGTCACTTCTTTGTAATTACCAGACTCCTAAATCTTGAAACTTGGTCTAAGCGTACCCCGGGCTTCAGAGCAACAGTTTTGGACGCGAACGGGAATTACACGAGAGTCACGTTACAATATACTGCCTAGCGCGTAGGTGAACAAATTTCTAGATAAATAAATAATAACAAATGCGCCAGACAGTCATCTATTTATTTTGTGGTTAGATCAATGACGCCCATGTGTTGTGTTTCGCGAGTGAGTGAGGTAACCTCACTCGGGGGGAAGGGGATAAAAGGTTGGCAGCGCGCTTGTAACTCCACTGGTGTTGCAAGTGTCCATGAGCGGCGGCAATTGCTTACCATCAGGTGATCCGCCTGCTCGCCTGCTACCTATCACATAAAAAAAAACGCGCTGCGTGCTACGATCTCTACCTCAAAGTTGACCTTTAAAAGGCATACATTGAGGCACTGCCTTTATCGACACTGCAGATAGTAAACATGTCTCAATATAGCTATTACATTATTTATGAGTATTATGACGTGCATTACCTTGATGGTTAGATACATTTTACTTTTTACGTCGCGAATAGTATAGCAGCGTCTACCATATTGCTTTACACGACATCTAATTACACGCATGCAATGGTATGTACAGACAGCCACACATCAAAGTATACAAAACTGTCCAATTTCTTCAATCGACTCTCATCTTACTGTCAAACACATTAGGTTGAATATCAGTTATGGAAATTTGACAGGTTGTGGTAACCTGATGGGTCTGTATATTTTATATGATACATTCACGAGCTCCAAATAATGATAGAGACAATCACCTTAAATAAACGCCTATTTGTAATAGGCGCAACTTACGGTCCTCTATGCTATGCAGAGGATGTTTTTGTGCCGGGGAGTCTGTCACACATGTAATCCTGGTGACCTGACACTCAACGAGCACATACCCAACGAATCTGGAAGCCAATTCTCGGTTTTCGCCTTCTACGTCGAGTCGAGTTCATGGAACGCATAGACCAATAGGAGACAAGATAAGGAATGTCGACTGTAATCTGTGTTCTCCTATTGGTTCCTGATCTTCTATACAAATTATCTATACTAATTATCTATATAATTATATACATCGGTAAATCTTATATGTATACAAACTGAAAGGCGAAACAGTAGCGCGATGCAATCGACACCCAGCGCCATCTATTGGTGGAGAGTGGAACTAACGTCCCGAAACGAAGTGAAAGCGGGCCAATATCTATACTTTTTATAAAGAGGTTAATCTGATATTCCACGCCAGGGCTTATTGCTGAACCGAAAACACGAAACACTTGCGCGATACAATCAACGCCCAGCGCCATCTACTGATAGAAAGTGTAACTACTGTCCCGAAACAAAGTGAGGGCGGACCACTAGTCTATACATATAAGGATAATAATTCTTTAAATTTTCGCGTTGCATTATAACTTATATTTATTATTATAGACGTAAATAAACGCGACGTAAATTTTTAAGCACATAATTATGTACTGCTGTAACGTCGCGTTAGTTTAATAATAGTTTAAGATAATTTTAATTTTTTCTCATGTAAGTGACTGAATGTACGGTGGCCCACACATCAAGTTACTACAACTGTCAAATTTCTTCAATCGAACCTCACTTTTATGTCCAACGTGTTTGGTTCATATCAACTGAGGAAATTTGACAGATTGTAGTAACTTGATGTGCTGGCCACTGTACATACAGTTTTTAATGGGAAATAAATTTCTTTAAACCTTAGTTCCAGTCTATAATAATAATAGTTGAAAGCATGTGAATGATTCACACCCACCTATAGGAAAAGTGCAAGTGTAATTATGATATCTAATGGTGAATAATTTCAAAACAAAAGACACAGTAACTACCTACTAAAGTGAAGCTTAAACATCCATTGTTCTTTGTCTTTCGCAAAACAATGGATCTTAATAAAGACTTTACATTTTCACCAAGTTATTTAATTTACAAGTAGGCATTTGTAACATTAAATAATAATCTAATAATCTTTGCCTATTGTATCACATCTATATAGTTTATATTAAAGGGCGCAAAAAAATCACCAACACAGGGCAACCTTATGTGAGAACAGTTCAAATAATTTATTTTAACAGTTTTTTCTTGAATAAAACATTTTTATTCATTCATTAACTTCATTTAAAGTGGATTCCAACACTATATCGTCGTACGGCCCAGACAGCAGACACAATAAAAAATCAATTGATTTCGCCTTTTAAAAGGTTTTTGGGTCTTTACAACGTTAATAGTAGTCTAATACACATACAATGGACCTAAAGAGAGTCTAAATGCGGAAAATGGAGTCAACTTTACATTAAATGTAATAAATTTTATAGTCTAATAAATAGTAATAATTATGTACCATCACATAATGTTGTAATTGCAAAGTGGGCTTCCCTTTTGCCTTGTTTAATGTATGCTTTATAGAATGCATAGTTAAAAGGCCTGTACTGTGCAACGATAATAAAAAACAGTGGAATACATTGAATTTATCCTTTTTCTTCAACTTCTTTGAGACATTTTTATGACCTTATTCAACAAAACACCTTAAACTTTGTTCCTTCAAACAATATAACATCTGTCCGAGTTCCATCTAAATATGACCTGAACTATAAATATCAAATTGAATAAATATCTATACAGACACTAAGTAATACAGTTCTTTGACCTCTGTCTTTTGTTACCTTGTTTGCCGTGTTCTTATTGTGTGTGAGTAATGCCTTTATGCTTTTTGGCTTCAATTGAACAGTAAATACCTACTAGGATATCTCCAAAAAATGGTAATATATTTTTATAAATGAGTTATCAGCTCAATAAGTTTTTAATTTGCTTTAAGACAATACAAATGTAAAAAAAAATCTGAATGTTTTCATAACTTTTAGTATTGAGTAAAGTGACATACATAGCACTTTTTTCATGTTTTCTTGCTTCTCTAGACTACGAAACAACAGTCGTTCTCCAATATATGGGATAAACGAACAGAATTGGTTTTTAAATATTTAAGTAGATAGATTAAGATACATACAATAGGGTTCGAAACTGCAGACACTCTAGTCTTTAAGCAGTTCATAATACACGTGTTTAAGAAGTAATACATAATATTTATTATCATAATCTGTTCCAATCTCAAATCGGGCATTGATTCAAGGATACCGATTTCTATTACTATTTCATTGTAAGTTCCTCATATCAATTAAAAATAGAAGACTTGAACTCAAAGATTGACATTACATAGAAAATTATAACGTAATTCGTAAATAAAAAGCAATACAGTAAACATGCTTTGAATAAATCAATACGCACCTGGTTTTCTTGAAAACTGTTGGAACCATTCCGATGTCCATGTCTTCACCGCAAACATGTCGGATTTATCATTTATGTTATTTAATAAACCTACGACGTCCATTTTCGTTAATTTAAATTTACACAAAGATTTTCGAGAGAATTTTCGCATTTTCCAACAATAGAGCTGTTTTGGCAAATTGTACGATTTTGACGCGAAATACGCGATTGTTGTTGAATGAATGGAATGAATGATCATAAAAAAGACAGTAATTAATGCTACGACTATAAACATTAAACTGTAGAACAGCGCCATCTATGACCGAAACCTAAAACAATCTTGTTTGTAACAAACATCCAAGATATTGTATATAAGAACTAGATGGCGTACTCATTACTTGCATTCGAGCCTCGTGAGATGTTTAACTTGATTGGCGTCCTACTCTAATAAGGTGACCACACGATTTAGATTTTCGATCAATTAAAACTCAGTCCACCCACATGGGACTCGGACATCGCTTTCTCTAGGAAACTCGTGAAGCCCATTCAAACTAGAAGGGCTAGCACGAACGTTTCAAAGTATCGTTTGAGTATATATGAGCAATTTTGTATGAAAAAAACACAAGTTCCAAATTAAAATTCCTTATTATGTATACGTACGATACGAAGAGACTACCGACTTTTCGAAAAGTTTGTGCTAGCCCTATTAGATTTTCTATTTACCTACCTATAATAATACACTCTGCGGCACATTTAACCGGCCATAGCGTATTATTCATACAAACGTACACACTTTGCGATTTGAAGGTTCTAAGCAAGAATATTGACTAAAATTTAATTTTTTTCACAAACTCTTGGGGAAACTGGGGACACTTGATCCCCATTGTTAGTTCTATAAAAACAAAACGTACATAGGTAGGCAATTTTGTTAACTACCTACTGTTCCTCATTATTTGATTATTATATTTATTAGTGCTTCATATATATTTTTTTTGCATTTTCCCAGAACTTTCCAAAAGGATCAATGTCCCCTATTCTGGGAGACTTGATCCCAGTAACAGGTAGACTAGATCTTAGGGGATCAAATCTCTCTAATGCAAATTTGAAATAAATGAAAACCCGGTGTCTTTATAAAAGCATTATTTAATTTAACAAAATATTAAATTTATATTGCTTTACATGTCTCACATGTTCACTCAAGTATTAATTTTATGAGCATTGAGTCTCAGTCTTAGAAGAAATTTTACATTTTCATAAATAAAATACAGCTTTGAAAATTTACATTTTATTGCATTAGCACTATATGCGAATGCACTATCTATATGAACTGATCATCATCTAAAGGTTGGACTTACATTAGAAACGTTTGAAAATCACTTGTTTAGTAATTTTTCCCGGTATGACGGTAAGCCACCTTTTTTTAATTTCTTCATTCTTTGGAAATCTGAAACAAAAAATCCAGTCTTTAGATGACAAGCGAAATGGACACCCTACTCAATGCAAAAATAAAACTTTGACTAAACACTTACTTATGAAAAGATACACCGCAACCTTTATATGATTCACTTTTGCATCCTATCACACAACAAGTGAGAACCATTATTAAATAAATAAG
The DNA here is from genome assembly GCA_014851415.1 of Cnaphalocrocis medinalis. Taxonomy (NCBI): domain Eukaryota; kingdom Metazoa; phylum Arthropoda; class Insecta; order Lepidoptera; family Crambidae; genus Cnaphalocrocis; species Cnaphalocrocis medinalis. Next base: position 16,212,515 of record CM026276.1, on the reverse strand, counting down.
CACAATTTTTACACTTTATTTTTGTCGTCACAATAATACAATCTTTCAAATTATTTTTGCCGCCGCCATATGGTGATGTCCAGACGCCAAGTGTTGCATATTTATTATAATTAAAACTACCATATCACCGACTTTTACATAAAACTAGTCGTTTATCATGGTTTAAAATTAAAAAATAAAAAACATGACGGTGGTTGTTACTACTACGAAAGACGTGTTACTTGAAGCTCCTAGGTTTTTAATCAATATCTGTAGAAAAAGTTAACGATTTCGGTGGAAACTTATACTAAAACGTTCCTTGGATTAAGGCTACTGAACTGTATAATTGTGAAATACTAAAATTTACGTTTAGAGTGCATAAAGTGACAGAAAAGTGCAGCACATACAGGTACTTCGATACAAGATTAATTAAAGCCTGACTTTCAATGGGCAGATAAAAGTCCCTAATAATCTAGTTTTAACTTTGGGAGCTGCCCAAACACCATGGCATCTTTCGCTGTTTAAGTCAACTATATAAAAGAAAACCACATTTAAGCAGTTTAAGAATCCATAATACTCTAGTTTTAATTTGGGAGCTGCCCAAATACCATGGCATCTTTCGGCTGTTTAAGTCAACTATATAAAGAAAATAACCCACATTTTAGCAGTTAGAATTTGTACATATTATGTGGCGAGCGTGGTGATTAGGCCTAATCCCATCATAGTAGTGATAACTTGATTTCTATGATGAAGGCCTTTGCCCTGCAGTGGGACAGTATATAGGCTGATACTTTACTTTTTTATGTGGCGAGACTCTTACGTCATGGAATGTCTTCCTAACCATATCGGCTATAGCAGCCAATCTCAACGATCAGCCATCGACGCAGGACATTTATTAAAGTGTGTATGCGCAGACATTATCTATTCCCTTACCCTCAAACTTCGATGGGACCAGTTCAGTGCGATATGACCGAAGAAAGATCAGGTGCAGGGCCATGGCGTAACGTGCTCAGGCATGGGAGTACTCCAGATTGGGCTGACTCTGAGAGTTTATAGAAAAACTTAGCTTATATCTTTTTGACCTAACTTCACGCTCAAACCCGGTACCCTCAAGCGCAGTCGTCAATCTTAAGTTCTACTCATAAGTCATCGCGCCACCGAGGCAGTCTAATTTATGGTATGGACGTAGGGCGATTTTAATTTATCCAGTAAAGTTACCATTGTTACTTAACACAATTTTATCAGTGAAGACCTGTTAAATTAGCTTTAAGATACTCATTGTAAGAATTATTAAGAGCTGTGGTTTTCCAAATAAAATAGAAATGTATTTTATTGGTCTGATAATATTCCGATGATATAACCATGTTTCATCTCTACTGTTTATATAGTCCCATAGTTAAATCCTAATCATGTAATCTTGTATATTTAAGGAACCATAATATGGATATTTATTACCTAGTTCAACAACATATTGCCATTCACTTATGCACTTTAATTATACTAATTACAAAGTCATTTCTTTTGATTTTTTACTAATGAATTGAGGATAAAGTGCACTATTTACTTAATTATATTGTTTGGAAATAACAACAAATTGTAGTTTCCTAACAACAACGAAGTAATTTGCTTTGTTATAAATAAACAAACAAGAGAATTTCTTATACACAATTACGAAACATAAAACACTCGATAAAAAATCTAAAAGGTTCTTAATTCGAAATTAATTCATAGATAAAAAAGCAACACATTAGTTATCTGTATCAAACCACTAGAATTCCACATAAACAGTTGACTATCCACGCTTCAATATTTACCCTTTCACTAACAACCATTTATCACTATTTACAAACTCATTCACTAACCACACATTGCAATTTAGACTCTAAAACTGTTCACTAAAGCACAATTTGAACCTACCACAGCTGGCCATCGTATCATATCCACAGTGGGGGAATAGTATTCCAATACAACCGCGCACGGCCTGACTTGGTAGAAGACTAACGCTTAATACAACAGAACTAGGGTCCTTGCGCGAAATTCGCTTGTCGCAACTGACGAACGTTACGCAAAATCACTCTGTGGGTCAAAGACGAGTCCGTAACAATATCATATGATTGAGATAACAGATGAGTGGATAAGGAAATAAACATTCGTGTTACGCTTTCTACGACCTTGCGTTCTGTGTGCCTTGTTAAGAAAACAAATCGGGTAGGCCTTGTTATATCGCAAATCGTCCGTTACCTTGATACGCCAGAACACTTAGGAGATAGCGCAGTATACAGATAACCAGGAAATTGTAAGCTCAGTAGATAAGAATACGTCTTCTATGCGGGGGGTCGTGGTTCCAACCCATGCATGGACCTCATATTTATTTGCGTATTTCTACCATAACCCTATGGCGGTGAGGGAAAACATCATAAGTAAAAAAAACTGCACCGTCTTAGATAGTTTCTGAAACATACAACCATGATTCTGTTGGTCTGGTTCCCCTGATAAAGGGTTTGAAGGTCAGACATAACCCACCACCTTGCCATGGTATTTTCCGCCTTCTGTGAAGGTCAGAGAGTCACTTCTTAGTTATTACCAGACTCGCTAAATGTTGAAACTTGGCCTCAGCGTACCCCGGGCTTCAGAGCAACAGTTTTGGACGCGAACGGGAATTACACGAGAGTCACGTTACAATATACTGCCTAGCGCGTAGGTCAACAAATTTCTAGATAAATAAATATGTAATAACAAATTCGCCAGACAGTCATCTATTTATTTTGTGGTTAGATCAATGACGTCCCATGTGTTGTGTTTCGCCGATGTGAGTGAGGTAACCTCACTCGGGGAGAGAAGAGGATAGAAGATTGGCAGCGCGCTGCAACTCCACTGGGGTTGCAAGTGTCCATGAGCGGCGGCAATTGCTTACCATCAGGTGATCCGCCTGCTCGCCTGCTACCTATCACATAAAAAAAACACGCTGCGTGCTACGATCTCTACCTCAAAGTTGACCTTTAAAAGGCATACATTGAGCCACTGCCTTTATCGACACTGCAGATAGTAAACATGTCTCAATATAGCTATTACATTATTTATGAGTATTATGACGTGCATTACCTTGATGGTTAGATACATTTTACTTTTTACGTCGCGAATAGTATAGCAGCGTCTACCATATTGCTTTACACGACATCTAATTACACGCATGCAATGGTAAGTACAACCACACATCAAAGTATACAAAACTGTCTTTCTTCAATCGACTCGCACATTACTGTTATACACATTAGGTTGAATATCAATTAAGGAAATTTGACAGGTTGTGGTAACCTGATGTGTGGATCTGTATATTTTATAGGATACAAGAGCTCAAAATAATGATAGGGACAATCATGGGCCGCTGCCCCTTAAACGCCTATTTGTATTAGGCTGAAACTAACAGTCCTCTATGCAGAGGATGGTTTTTGTGCTGGGGAGTCTGTCACACATGTACCTAATGCTGGAATGGGATGTAATGTAGGAAAGATATAGGCTACTTTTTATTGCGAAAATAGGGTTGTAAGGGGTTAGAAGGGGGGTGAAAATTATTAAATAATTAAAATGCTATCCAAAGATACTATTCCACACGGACGTAGTCGCGGGTATAGTCCGAGGCAAGAAAGTGTAGTTATGACCTTGAGTGCGCAAAAACCAATTTTGATAGAAAGTCTTCTTTTTTACTGCGCAAAATAACGGTCATCGCTACACTTTCGTGCCTCTATAGCTATAACAGCTAGTATTTGATAAAGTGTTATTGATATTTAAAATACAAGTCTGTTTAAGATTTGTAAATATTGTGCAATAATGAGATAGATCTATCAAAAAAACAAATATACAAACTCATGCATTCTGGATAATCATTGTAGGAAAAATATTTTAACTTTCCAAATTGTAAGAAGAATTGTAGAATAATTTGCTGAAGCATAATAATTCTTTAAATTTTCGCGTTGCATTATAACTTATATTATTATTATAGACGTAAATAAACGCGACGTTAATTTTTAAGCACATAATTATGTACTTACTGCTAAAGCACATAATTATGTACGGTGGCTTGCACATCAAGTTACAACAATCTGTCAAATTTCTTCAATCGAACCTCACTTTTATGTCAAACGTGTTTGGTTCAATATCAACTGAGGAAATTTGACAGATTGTAGTAACTTGATGTGCTGGCCACTGTACACTTACTGCTTACTGCTTAAGCTTAGCTAGTTCCAGTCTATAATAATAGTTGGAAGCATGTGAATGACTCACTACAACACCCTATAGGAAAAGTGCAAGTGTAATTATGATATCTAATGGTGAATAATTTCAAAACAAAAGACACAGTAACTACCTACTGAAGTGAAGCTTAAACATCCATTGTTCTTTGTCTTTTGCAAAAACAATGGATCTTAATGAAGACTTTACATTTTCACCAAGTTATTTAATGTACAAGTAGGCATTTGTGACATTAAATAATAATCTAATAATCTTTGCCTATTGTATCACATCTATATAGTTTAGATTAAAGGGCGCAAAAACAATCACAACACCTTATGTAAGAACAGTTCAAATAATTTATTTTAACAGATTTTTCTTGAATACAACATTTTTATTCATTCATTAATTTCATTGAAAGTGAATTCCAACACTATATCGTCGTCCGGCCAGACAGGCCAGAACAATAAAAATCAATTGATTTCGTCTTTAAAAAGGTTTTTTGGGTCTTTCCCAACGTTAATAGTTAGGTCTAATACAATAACAAGGGCCTAAGAGAGTCCTAAATGGGGAGCAAATGGAGTCAACTTTACATTAAATGTAATAAATTTTATTCGTCTAATAAATAGTAATATTTATGTACCGTCACATAATGTTGTAATTGCAAAGTGGGCTTCCCTTTTGCCTTGTTTAATGTATGCTTTATAGAAGGCATAGTTAAAAGGCCTGTACTGTGCAACGAATAAAAAAAACAGTGGAATACATTGAATTTATCCTTTTTCTTCAACTTCTTTGAGACATTTTTATGACCTTATTCAACAAAACACCTTAAAACTTTGTTCCTTCAAAACAAATATAACAATCTGTCCGAGTTCCATCTAAATATGACCTGAACATATAAAAGATCAAATTGAATAAATATCTATACAGATACTAGTAATACAGTTCTTTGACCTCTGTCTTTTGTTACCTTGTTTGCCGTGTTCTTATTGTGTGTGAGTAATATGCCTTTATGCTTTTTGGCTTCAATTGAACAGTAAATACCTACTAGGATATCTCCAAAAAATCATTTTTTTCTATAAAATGATTTATCAGCTCAAATAGGTTTCTTATTTGCTTTAAGACAATACAAATGTAAAAAAAATTTGCCGAATTTTTTCTTAACTTTTAGATTAGTATTGAGTAAAGTGACATACATAGCACTTTTTTTCATGTTTTCTTGCTTCTCTAGACTACGAAACAACAGTCGTTCTCCAATAATATGGTGATAAACGAACAGGAATTGGTTTTTAAATATTTAAGTAGATAGATTATAGATACATACAATAGGGGTTCGAAACTGCAGACACTCTAGTCTTTAAGCAGTACATAATACACGTGTTAAGAAGTACATACATAATATTTATTATCATAATCTGTTCCAAATCTCAAATCGGGCATTGAATTCAAGGATACCGATTTCTATTAATATTTCATTGTAAGTTCCTCATATCAATTAAAAATAGAAGACTTGAACTCAAAGATTGACATTACATAGAAAATTATAGCGTAAATTCGTAAATAAAAAGCAAATACAGTAAACATGCTTTGAATAAAATCAATACGCACCTGGTTTTCTTGAAAACTGTTGGACCATTCCGATGTCCATGTCTTCACCGCAAACATGTCGGATTTATCATTTATGTTATTTAATAAACCTACGACGTCCATTTTCGTTAATTTAAATTTACAACAAAGATTTTCGAGAGAATTTTCGCATTTTCCAACAATAGATCAGCTGTTTGGCAAATTGATACGATTTTTGACGCGAAATACGCGATTGTTGTTGAATGAATGGAATGAATGATCAATAAAAAAAAGACAGTAATTAATGCTACGACTAGTAAACATGTAAAACTGTAGAACAGCGCCATCTATGACCGAAACCTAAAACAATCTTGTTTGTAACAAACATCATTCATTCTATAGTAATAGACTATAGAAGTTCAGTCAGTGGCAGTTCATTCATTTGTGCTGTTTTATCGAGAGTGTACTGTCATTCATAACTTTTTTATTCGATTTTATTTCATTCATTATTAATCAAATCATTTCTTGTCATCTTTCGAAGTGTGCGGTGAAAGGGCGTCTCTTTTTTTTAGTTCGCCCTTTCGTCTTTACTTGTGAGAGCTGTGTGAATAATTGTTTATTTCTAGTTTAACGTAATAACCGATTTCAAAAGAAAGGTAACTTATTTTTAACGTTCACAAGTGATTCGCATTGAATTTGATCCCATGTAAGATGGCGTCACATTTTACTGGAGCATATGACGTAGAAACTAAAAATTGTTTTACAGATGTCTCGCTACCGAGAATGGGACCTCTCCTGCAAAGTTTACGTCGGCAACCTTGGTACAAATGCATCAAAATATGAGATTGAGAAAGTTTTCTCCAAATACGGCAATATTCGCAATGTGTGGGTTGCCAGAAATCCTCCAGGTTTCGCTTTTGTTGAGTTTGAAGATCCTCGTGATGCTGAAGACTCCGTGCGTGGTTTAGATGGAACGTAAGTACCGTTTTTCTATTATTCATGAACGCTGGTATTGATTTCTCTGATGGCCGACTGCAATCTTCTTCCGCCATCTTGTTCCACATTTGACCCAATAAATGCCCAATTTTGGTGCACGAGGTATTTTTCATCACATTATTAATTAACCTAAATACTAATGAATGGTATTTATACATACTCTAAAGAAGTGGTAATAAAATGTATGAAAAGAGCAGCACCCAGGAAAGGGGCTATACCAAGATTCTCACTATATGCTATCCTCTACCAATACCAAATGCAGTTTAATCATTCAAATCCAGCATTGACAATCTCTACCTTGCTTTGATCAATACCCAGATGCATGACATGCTCAGGCTCATTTATCTACCTCAGTATTTTGCTTCTGATTGCGAATTTTAATGATGTTTCTGCCACTGGGTGTACCTCCATGCTAGTAATCCTATACAGTAATATCTCATATTTTTAATTATCATAGCCTATATAAAACTTTTCAATGGCATGTCATATTAACATGCCCTAATTGTGTTTATAAATAAATAGTACCATAACGTCGTAACACACAGACAGCAGACACAATAGAAAATAAATTGTGTTTACCTCGTATGAGACTTGGGTTGTACAACATAAAGATAATTTCGGCACGCTCCTTAGATCCGTTTCACCATTCAATGTGAAACGCTTGAGTCATAAGTGTGCTAGAGTATGACACCTCCACACTGAGACTGATAGGTTGGTTTCAATATGGATTCAACTTGTCTTGGTGTGGGGAACATTTTAACCAAATTACATGTCTAATGGCTATACTCCAGAGTCATCATAAAACTTAAATGTTAAATATCTAATTCATAAATCATCATTATGTCTATTGCATTAAGTTGTTAGATAGTACCTATCAAAATTTGACCCTGGGATAAATATTATCTTTTTAGATGGCATTGCATTGAAATACTGTAGAATGAGTATGTATTACCAATTTTCTCAGGGCCTCTTCATTTCAAAGTTGTGGTATGTTTGTTGTTTCTGGTTTCCATAATACAAGGGAATTAGAAACCAGGACAAATGTGATGTTGCCAAGTATTATGTAAGTTTTATATTGTTATTTTTTTCTTTCCAGACGTTGTTGTGGGACTCGTATTCGTGTTGAAATGTCAAATGGGCGTACTAGGAGAGATAGAAGGTATGTAATGTTCATCTTGTACTTCCTATTTAAAAAGTGCACATTAAAATTGACAATTACTTGATTTTGACTGTTTGCTAATGTGAATATTAATTCTTGTAATTGCCTTGACTTTTTTAAATGAAACCCTCTTGTTACATTTTTTATTTTTTAAAGCTTTTTATTATTTCAACTAAGTCTGAATAATTTGCTTTTTATGTTTTAAACTTAATATCTTATCTGAAATTATTTAGTCGATTAAGGAATTGACAACGAGATAATAAAAGTGGTGGGTGTTGGAACGTTTACAGGTCCATTTTATCAACCAACCACCAACACACCGACCTCACCACATCTCTTCACCACAACTACGGCTCGTTAACCAATATGACATCCGCGAACGCCGCTCGCAACAACATCCCGCTCAACTTCTGCGATTGGCTCTCCAAACTTCTACGCGCAGCCGAAGTCTCCAACAACTGCGTCCTAGCTATCCTCCCAACCGCCGTAACCTAATCCCGACCTTACGTAACCTGGACATGAATCCGCACTGCCGAGAGCCACTATAGGATCACCCTGCCCATTGCGACTTGCGACCTTGATGCTTCACCGACTGCACACACGCCACAACGGCCGGACCACCTAGCGACGGTCGACTCTCCCCGTGTTACCACATTTTTTCTCGAAACTCCCGTTTAAGCCAACGTCCGAAGATTACGTTGAACTCCGTCTTCATTCAAGTTTAAATTCCCCGGCCTCACCGCAGCCCCACAACGGTCAACGACCTCCGCATCCACACCAAGGCTCGGTACTATTTGAATCCTATATTAGCACTACCTTACCTTACCTAATTAGTTTAGTCGAATTTGTGTTGGCGTTATAGGTTTAATTAGGATTACTTGTAATGTGTAGAAAGTATTATAATGATGTACAAATAGACAGTTAATGAATTCCCATTGTTAACGAGTTCGGCTGAATAAATAGTAAAATTAATAAGCACTGCACAAGTGCGAAGTTGATTTCTATAGTTTGAAGGATTCATTATACTTACATGAAATATTTTTACATGAGAAACTCACTATCAGGTTAGATTCTTGATATGTGCCACTGATGCGGAATGAACCATATTTCTGATTGGTGGGACGTGTGTTGACAGGACTCGAAGCCGCAGCCCCCGGCGTCGCTCGTACTCGCGCGGAAGGTCTGGGTCCCCCCGTCGGTCGCCGTCTGTCCGCCGCCGCTCGCCGTCCGTGCGTCGGTCTAGGTCCCGCGACCGACGAAGCCGGTCGGACAGCAAGAGCAGGTAAGGTAAATATTGTTCGAAACCTTTTTTATTTTTTTCTCTAAACTTTATCTATGTTTCATCCCTATCTACACTATTGATTTCATAGAAGGTAATCTACACTTATTAATTCGATAGGGTTATTATTTAGTTATTTCCAAGCACACTCCTTAGATCCGCTTCACCATCAATGTGAAACGCTTGAGTCATAAGTGTGCAAGAGCACAATACCTCCAAACTGGGACTGTATGGTTACATTCTTAGGGATGTACCTTGTCTCAGTATGGGGAACATTTATTAATTTAATTTTGTTTTTTTCCTTTTCAAATGTCTCAAGTTTTTTTTTAGCGATAATCAGAATCACCCATTACCTAAGTGTTATTATGGGGTAATTAATATATCTTTTTTTTTGTATTTCACAGATACTGAAAGCGCCGAAACAAAAAATGTACAATGGGACAACTAAATGTAATATAGTGCTATTCAAAATGTGAATGTGTGTTTGTGTGAACTTATATTATGTGAGAATCTAGATTGCAAGTATTGTGAAACTGTCGGACAAATTTATTAGATTATTTCGAACACAGATTTCAATATATTCATTACATAGTGTAATTTTCTATAACTTAAATGTAGGATAACACGCATAGATGATATCATTTTCATCCAGATGAGATAAATTGTATGTACCTAGCTATCTACTTTTGTAATATTAGGGACTATTTTAAGATGACTTAAATATATAAATAATGTGGGAATATATTTCATGTGTTTCAATACCGACAAGGTCTCATAAGTATAGTCAGCATCAAAAGTAAGATACGTTTTTTTTTTATGATTTGTTTCTTATGAATCTTTTCACTGTTGCACATTGACTTTTGATGCTGTCCATATTTACACCATTATTTATTCAGGCTACCTAGAGAATAGCCTTTGCTTTATTGAGAACTTATAAAATCAGGGATTAATAAACATTTTTGAAGGCACAATTTTATTTACAAAATCTGTATAAACAAACAACAACCCTTGTAAATAGGAAGAATTTCTAATTTTCACTCGCGAGTAACTACATGGACTCAAGGTAATTTATACAAACAAACATGCTCAAAACAGGCCTACAAATATTAGAGTATCACAGATACATACTTTAGTAAACCTATGTTAGATGCGTAACTCTATCTGACGCCCTCTGTAATTCCTGTATAAACTTAATAAAAAACAACCATTATAATAGTTCTCACATATTTTTTTCATATAGGTACCTATCTTATCAATAAATTATGATAAAACGATTTTGATAATAGGGAACCTACATAAATATATTTCTTTTGGAATGGAAGAAAATATCACTGAAAATAAATAACGATACAGACATGTACGTACATAGAATAAAGATTGCACAAAGAACATTCCTTTAAATTAGCAAATGTCTCCATCATAAGTATAAGACCAACTTATAATAAGTGTCTTACTTAGATTTCTAATCTTGAAGTCAAACATTTTAATTAGGTACTTACAACTAAGTCTGCTGTCGTACATGCCATTAACTTACATTATTACAAATGTAGTCCTAATCTCTCTTTTTCTTATTATCAAACTGTAACTGACCTCTGCTTCAGATTCTCAAAAAAGTTAAAATATACACAAGTACCAACAATAACAAATACCGTACCAACAACATGTAACATTGTAATACTATTCTTAAATACTATAGAAGATATTAGAAGGGACACAAATTTTCTTACAGTTAATAAAAATGTAACTGTCACAGAAGTTTCTTTTGACGCTAACTCATGGACGGAGTGGGTGCAGTAGAATTGAGATAAAATATTTAAAGCTATAAGGGACCACATCTCCCACGACAAGCTTAGGGCTGTTCTGTGCAGTTGTGGGTAGATTGCCATGAAGAATGGCAGTGGAATCGCGTGTGTGTAGAACATCATCTGCAAAAAAAAATTTAGGTGAGTTATCCAGATAGTAGGTATGGTAGATTAGATACCTACTAGGCTGGCGCAGCAAAAGTGAACCTTGGGCTCCGATAATAAGAGCTCCATCTATCGGCGGCCTCGATGGTGCAGTGGCTAAGGTGTTCGCCTGAAGCGCGAAAGGTCCCGGATTCGATTCCTGGTCAAGTCAATTGTGTTGTGTGGGTTGTCCTAGTTTGAGACCAGGTTGATAAAAGGTTGGCAGCGCACTTGTAACTCCACTGGTGTTGCAAGTGTCCATGGGCGGCGGTAATTGCTTACCATCAGGTGATCCGCCTGCTCGCCTCATCGCTGCTACCTATCACATAAAAAAAAGAAAAAAGTACCCATAGGCATCCCTTCCCTTACGCCAATGTAACCGATCCTGAGCTGCTCTGATGCATGTAGTCCTTGGGATTTTGATCAATTCCCGTTATCTGCTGTCCATATTAGAAGTTCTCAGTATGTACAGCCACACATCAAAGTACACAAAACTGTCAAATTTCTTCAATCGACTCTCATCTTACTGTCAAACAAATTAGGTTGAATATCAATTGAGGAAATTTGACAGTTTGTGGTAACCTGATGTGTGGCTGCCTGTACAATCAGGTCAATGTACGAGTATGAGTTTGAATATTTACTTATAGGCGAGTAGGTATCGAATTTATTTCCTACTTATACCTTATCAGTCTAATCACAGTTAGTGATTGCGTTCAAGCTTTAAATAATTAAATAATAAGCATTATTTATTAATTATGATAAGGTGTGTTATGATAAGATTTTTCAACTCTTCCCGAGAGTCAAAAAACCTGTTTTATGTTTTTTTTATACTAGAGGCGGCAAACGAGCAAGCGGGTCAACTGCTGGTAAGTAATCACCGCTGCCCATGAACATCTGCGAGATCAGAGAGGTCGCTGATGCGTTGCCGGCCTTTTAAGAAGGTTGTTCTATCGACAATAATGTAATGTGCTCCCGTCGAGATTTCTATTTTTCTAGCTGTTTTTATGAAGGTATTGGTGATCCGGCAGAGAACCAAAGTTATCGACATAGCTCATCGGATTAGCAAGCTGAAGTGGCAGTGGGCTGGCCACATCTGCCGCAGAACTGACAACCGTTGGGGTAAACGAGTTCTGGAGTGGAGACCGCGTCTCGGTAAACGTAGTGTAGGACGACCTCAGGCCAGATGGAGTGATGATCTGCGCAAGAGGGCTGGCTGGAGCTGGATGCGAGTAGCCGAAGATCGATCAAAGTGGCGAGCATTTGGAGAGGCCTATGTCCAGCAGTGGACTGCAACAGGCTGATGATGATGATGATGATGAATTGAGTATCCCATAACAAAACTAAATACTCACCTCACTAGGGTGTTTCCCATATTTCCCATACAATATTTCTTGTTGCAATCCCGTAAATGCTCCAGTAATTAACGTAGTCCACAATATTGCGACTCCAATGCACCAATGCAGGAATATCCCCTGGTTCTCTTCACTTGGGGCTGCGCCGTACGTGGCTAACGCAACGCCTATGCTTATGAGGATGGAACCAATAGCATTTGATATTCTAGGGGACTGTTTCTTGACGATGCAGTAGACGAGCATGCTGGCAGGAGATGAAGCCGATCTGAAAAATATTTAATCATGGTATCATGTTGTAAGTAAACTAATACAGGATACCTTGTTGCAATTCACCCCAAGAAAGTAAGAATCCTGTGATTTTTCTGTGTTTAGCAGCGTGAGTGAGGGTATACCGGAGGCCCATCCAGGGGAACGGGGGATTAAAAGGTAAGCAGCGCACTTGTGAAACCACTGGTGTTGCAGGTGTCCATGGGCGGCGGTAATCGCTTACCATCAGGTGATACTGTCGGCTTGTCTGCCACCTACACCATAAAAAAATTAAAAGCATCTTATTTACGATTTTATCTTACTTTTCTACACTAAATATTTGCTCAGAAAAACAAGTATTTTACTAAACTAGGTTGTGTGTGCGATAACACTACTATTACGGTAATCTCTTGAGTTTCAAACTACTTTCATATACCTATTTCTACTTTATATGTTAATGTATCAAAAGCATGCTTCACTTATCATAGTTACCGTATAATCATATGCAGCGTTGAAGGCACATGCAAAGCATATACATAGTTATTGGCCACACTCGTTATAAAAAACAAAGCAATAAGTATTGCATATTGCTTCAATGGTATTTTAGGTTTTATCTGAAATGCACAAAATATTACATACAATCACTGGGTGGATCTTTAGATCAATTATCTTACTAACGCTGATTTAGCGAGATAGGGGCGTGCGCGGTCGTTCGAAATTTGAGTTACATAATAATATTAAGGACTACTTTTTTTTTATATACCTCTAGATAATATGGTCTACAATTTTTTTCCAATTCGTGGCAGGCGATAGGTAGCCTTACACTCGCAGTAGCTCTATGCTCAGCTAGCCCCATGGCTTCTAGAGTGGTGAGTACACCGGAAAATTCGTCGACAGTTCATAAAGATATTAGGTAGGTAATTACTTTTATTATGTAGCACAATGAGTTTTTTTTATTTGATGCAGATGGCTAAACCTAAGGATCGTTTAGTGCTTAACAAAACACTATAAAACACACACTAATAAAAACAAAGCATGCCGAATTAAGATTTTTCATGCGTATTAAGAGCACTCTTCGTTACTAACTTACCGTGCCAAATTTCACTGTAAATAGAAACCCTTGCAAGGAAATGAAGAAGAACTGAAGGAATGTAATAAGATTAGCACTTTCTGGTACTTTAGACATTAATACTTCCATTAGAAACGCTGAGGAACAACATCCGACGAAAACGTTCACTACCGTTGTGGATAATCGCATTTTTTATAGTAAAAAAAATCAAAAAAACACAATTGATACCAATAAGTTATGTAAAACTATTGTATAAGCTAGTTAAATAACAATTGAACCCCGTAAAAATACAATTATTCCAGTAAAAATACTTTAAAACTTTAACTTTAATGTTGAAGACGTGACGTAAATTAGGTAAATACAGGTACAGCTGGCTGTCAATGTCACAGTGACATTTCTAGTGAAGTGGTTGGGATGGTGTAGGATATCATTCCAGTTCCAGTATTATCTTTACTATTACAAAAAATCACAGGTCTATATTGAAATGTTCGGTTAAAAGCTAGGTGAGTGGATGTGCTAGCATTTAGCGTGGTCAGGCTGGTAGGTTAGCCTTATCCACGTAAGGTTGAGGAAGCCAACAACTGAACGAAAGAGTCTGAAAAGAATCACTTATTTTATTATAATTTTTGCATTTCTACTGAGTCTTAAAGGTATTACCGGTCGTTTTTAATAAATTTGGTCAGTACTTCTTAATTTAATCAGAGGCGTCAATCACGCTTACTTCTTATTCAATCAAATATTTTTACTATTGTCGTATAAATGAAAGATTTACCAAATAAATGAACGAACTGACCCAAACTCAGTAGCAACAAAAATTTAAATTACCACATTAAAAATACACCGAATACCGATCGCGTTCCCCAGACACACTGTTTAAATACAGGGTGTATCTGTTAACATTAACATCCTTTTAACCATCTACTGTATCAACCATTCTGAACAACATTAATTTAATTTTGTTGAACAAAATTTGAAAGAAAAGATGATTTTTTTTTTAAACGAATGTTCAAAAGTTACAGTGCAAATGTTGTTTAGAATGCAAATGGTAAGTAGAACACGTGGTTAAAGGGATGTAAATGTTCACAGATACACCCTGCAATTGTGTAAAACATAGTATCAATAAAATTGCAAAACCACCACTACCGCAACTTGCTAGCTATTGTGAACTTGTTAGACCTTAAAGCATCCATTTAGTCGCGACTTTCTTGAAACAGTATAAGTAGTGGGCTTATTTATACTACCCAATTCCAGTTACATTATACTAGGTATTTACGTCACTACGATTGAGGTTGGATTGGACGTCGCGACGTCATCAAGGTGTTCTACGTGCGAGTACCGATCCAACTTGAACCAATCAAATCGAATATAGCCAGCATTACCGCTTCCTTCACCCGCCGCGCGCCGAGTTCGCTCTGCGGCGCTGAGGCGCACTTACGTGTCGCTAAACGCGTAACAAAATGTTATTTCCTTCGATTTCACGCTTCGAAAATATTAGTGACTTATTCTGAGTAACATTTATACACATTTTGAATAAAAATCACTCTATTGCTGAATGAATTTGTGCGCGATACGGTTATGTGGGTATTTAATTGTGGATTTTTCTCACAAATAAGTGCACAATGCAAACAATTTTGAATTTTAAGTCTACAACTAGTGTGTGCAAATTAGTACTGTTAAAAAAATGTTAACAGGATTTCTAGTGTTCTCGCTTCTAGTTCTTCACACATTCCCTACTGGTGAGTTTTAAACTTAACTACACAGCTGATCTATAGATTAAATGTTTTGTCCTCGAAATTATAGGTTTACAGTCACTTTTTCGTTTAATACACAGTCAAACATAAGGCTTTATAAACTTAAACTAACCGGTTTCGGTGCACTACAAACAAATGAAAAGGAATTCGTTTAAGAAAAAAGTTTTCTGGCATTACCTATAGATTTACGTTATCAGCTCAGTCAGAAAACCGTTACTTTTGAAATTAACTTCAGTTACCGAAATGGTTTATCAAAATCACCTGAATTTTAACACATGGACGATAAGAAGAAAGGTATGGTTAATAGGTATGATATTGTACATAAGTTAACAAAACATGTTTGCCTACTTAATAGAAGATGCCATACCTACCTATAAATCTGTTAAAAGTTTTCGCGAATCTTTTTTAAGGTTTATCGATAGACAGACAAGATGCTACACATCAAGGTATACCTTCAAAACTGACAAATTTCTTCAATCGACTCTCATCTTACTGTCATTTACAAAAGGTTGAATATCAATTGAGGAGATTTGACAGGTTGTGGTACCCTGATGTGTTGCTGTCTGTACTTAATAGGGTGAATGTGCCCCTTTTCGGCCATTTAGGGGACTTGTTGACTTTGAGGCATTGTTTTTATATGATTCTTCAATCCTGGAATAGTGGATGTAAACTTTTTAGCTTCAAATAATAGTCTAATTTTAATATAAATACCGCATTTACTTCTCAATATTATAGAATAATTGTTAAAAAATAAAATCTTCATAAGTAGCAATTTTGCCGGTTTTCGGCCACTCCTTCTATTTTTCGGCCATGAATTTACTAGTTCTCGGCCACTAAATAACACAAGGAAAAATGAATTTTATGACATAAAAAATAAGAAACATAATTGATTAAAACCAAGAATTCCAAATCAATTAGTTTAATTATGATGATAATTTAATATTACAACAAAATTAACAAAGGAACATAATCTTTGCGTGTTGACTAGTAAAAAGTTATTTGCTGTTTGAAATCATTTCCATCTTTTTCCCTTCGCCAGTCTTTTTTTTATTATTCCGTTGGCCGAAAACTAAATATATTTGAAGTGTTTCTCGGCCACTTTCATACCACTGGCCGAAAACTAAACTTATTTATATCAGTTTTCGGCAGTCTAGACAACGTTGTCAATACTATTTACCCGAATTTTATTGCAAATAAAATAAAAAAGTGATAAAAAGGGCACACTTCTTGTCTATTGGACACACGATCCTGTTTTATTTACTTGATTTTACTGTCAGTTTTATCGATGGGCTGAAAAGTGAAATAAAATCATCCCGATTTCGGCCACAATATTTTACCGGGGCCGAGAAGTAGTTTATTGAAAGCTGGTTTTCGGCCGACAAAAATTAAAAACTTTAACTGAGTATTTTCCAAACAATAACCAATAACAAGTGGCCGAAATCTGACCACACAAATGTGAAGACATCATATTTTGTCTTTCAATTTTCTCTTTTGACAACAACTTACCTCTGACATTAAATTTAAGAGGTTGATTTTTTTAATGTATGAGTCAGTTTTCGGCCTGGCGGCCGAGAACGAGAATCTTCCGTAAAATGTGGTTAGTTACCCGGACATCGAATTAAGATCAATATACTGAATATTATAAACATATCAATCAAAATAACATAAATTCAACTCATCTACAATACAATACGATAAAATAATTGTTCACCTAACTATAATGACTTCATAACTTACCGTGAAACAATTTTGCGCGCACTATTTTTTTTGTTATATCCAGCACACGACGGCACTGTCCAACTTTCAGATGCTCACTGAGGAAGCAACTTATGAACTACAATGCTACAAAATTAAGAGGTGTAGTATTAGATTAACTAAGAGTCGACATGACTCTTTAAGTAAGTCTGTGAAGTATACTTTTCTTATTATTCGGGTTTTAACGGCCAATGGCCGAAAACGGGGTATGGCCGGCAAACGGGCACATCTACCCTAGTCGTTTTTTTTTTACTTGTGTTTGTTCAGTGTCTGGGTTTTTAAGAAGGTATTATATTTGTGTTTCCTAACGATGTCTTCCCTCACCGCCGAGCTAATCGTAGAAATACGCCTATTTCAAACATCCAGATGTGCATGTTCGGATTCGAACTTACTAGGTACGACCCCCGCATGGAAGGCGCGTTATTATCCGCTCGACGTTGAAGTCGAATTTAGAGATTTCATACATACCTATATGCGTCCCTACTAATCTCTAATTCTACTCTAATGTCGAGTGCACGAGAATTGCTACTGAACCGCCACCGCTTCATCGCGCGGTAAAAAAATGACACTTCAAAATAGCGCGCTCCTCATAATGATAGCAATCGAAGGTTTTTATTTTTACTACATTCGCCGGCCGGTTGTGGGGTACCAGGAAGTGAGTGCACTGTACTGTGACGTGAATGAGGCACAATAGGTAGATACCACAAGTTGTTTTACAAGTCTCCTAAAGAAGTTCTTATACTCTGTCAATAAAGTCGTGAAGTTTATTCTTGAGGAACTGTTACGGAGTTCCATACTATATCCAATGGGTCTACCATACTCTATGACGTAAGGGGCAGTGGCACCATCAATTAATTTCATGACTTTCTTAATGCATTATGGCTGTCAACTTTACGGAGGTCCTGTATAGTCTGCCGCAAGAAAGTGTAGTTATGACCTTGAGTGCGCAGAAACCAATTTTCATAGAAAGTCATCTTTTTTACAAGTGTCGCTATACTTTCGTGCCTCCAGCTATACTTACCTATGCCGCATTTTTTGTCAGTTCACTAGTCGGCTTGACCCCTTGGCGCTGCGGAGAGATGTTGCGTCTTTGTGCATTCTCTATCGCTTATACCATGGGGAGTGCTCCGAGGAATTGTTCGGTTTGATTCCTGCCGCCTCGTTTCGACATCGTTCCACGCGGCAGCAGTTCCATCCATTTCATCTGGATGGCTGGCAGTCCACTACTGTGCGCTTTGCCAGGAACTTTCTGCCCGCGTACGACAAAAATATGGAACGAACTGCCACCTGCGGTATTTCCGGACCACTACGACCTACAAACCTTCAAGAAAAGGGCATATCTCGCTCTAAAAGGCCGGCAGCGCACCTGTGAAGCCCCTGGAGTTGCAGGTGTTCATGGGCGACGGTAATCGCTTAACATCAGGTGATCCGTATGCTCGTCTGCCCCCTATCTATAAAAAAAAAAAAAAAAAAAAGTTTCCAACCGCCCCCAATGACCTTTGGCGACGAACTGCCACGTAAGCTAGATCTCGAAGAATAACCCTAGACTCAACTGGGAATTACAGCCATATTTATTTATTCTTTATTCTAGACTAGTAGGTACAAATTTTCTCATTCGCCTCGGTCTTGCTCTAAACATCCTACAATGTCCATGGGCCCATTGTTTTTTCCAGTTGATGGCTCACTTAGAGATAATTGCATTAATACCCGGCTCGGCAGAAAAAATGCACGCACGTTGCATCCAGCATGACCATTGTATTGACTTGCCATGCCATGCTTCCAAGACTAATTACCTGTGGGTGGAATTCAGACATCTTGTAGGTAGGCATAATAATATGATCGGGTAGGCAATGTAAAGTGGACTTCCATTTTCTCGTACTTAGACTGTCTTTCGGTCCATTGTGTACACCCACAACCCGCTAGTCACAAGTGCGTTACCAACCTTTTTCCCTTCCCCCCAAATAAGGCCGCCCTCACTCGGCGAAACAGCGTTGGTGGTGCTTCACGCCGGTTTTCTGTGAGGCCGTGGTAGGTTACAAAAACCTGCACGATTCGAATAGTTTTAGACACTGTTGAGATGTCCATAACCAAATGTTTCTTCTTCTTCTTTGAGTGCCATCTTCTAACGAAGGTTGGCGATCATAATGGCGACTTGAACCCTTGACACAGCTGCTCTAAACAGAGAACGGGTGCTTTTATTGTACCACTGGCGCAGATTTTTAAGCCAAGAAGTTCTTCTTCTTCCTGGGCTCCTCTTTCCTTGGATCCTGCCTTGTATTATAAGTTGCAATACTTGCAATAGGTCATACTTCGGACCACGCATTATATGTCCAAGATATTCCAGTTCCCTTCCAGTTTCCTTCTGCAGATCTTCTTGTTACAACCAAATGTTTAGATATGTGTTACATACATATATGGTACCTTAATATAGTTTGCTGTGGCTCAACTTAGTATAGTCTGCCTTAGAACCAACAATCGTAGACCATACTTGTCATATTC
This sequence comes from Cnaphalocrocis medinalis, assembly GCA_014851415.1. Taxonomy (NCBI): domain Eukaryota; kingdom Metazoa; phylum Arthropoda; class Insecta; order Lepidoptera; family Crambidae; genus Cnaphalocrocis; species Cnaphalocrocis medinalis. Next base: position 16,192,691 of record CM026276.1, on the reverse strand, counting down.
AATTATTTTGTGATGGGGCGGTTAGGAAATCTAGTCTATACTATTCTATAATTACTTAGTGCGATTTTCATGGTAATTCGAATTTTGACTGCCTGCCCACATCGGCCATGTTTTTCCAATGTTGACATGTTTTGTTTTTTGATTCCTCGTTATGTATTGCCATAGTTCGAAATTCGCAACACAGAAACACTTCGACTGCTGACCTTAGGAAGACTGAATAGAATGAATGAGGGAACGAATTGTATAATTGAGAGAATGAAAGATTGAATGATGGGAAGCCTGGGATTTAGTGTCCTGATTCTACTGTCGATCTAGGGTGAGCATGAAGAAGGTCTACAGACAGACAATGCCGTTTTTTTTTAAATTGAAACACCAAATCAATAGACGGGGTAAAAGTTATTCTACAACATATCGATGTAATTATTGACGTAATAAATAGTGCTTCATCGATTACGAGACTTGATGATTGCACTATGAGGTGGCTTGGCTTGGCCTTCTCAATAAATGGTGCCAAAGTGAGTAATGAAAACAACTTTATTTTGGTGCTGTCGCCTAGACACTTGAATGAAATAAAAAGGGGATCGCATCAGGTGGCTTATAATGAAGTAACGAATGAGAAGATAGTATATTATAGTATACACACTCAAACAAAAGCGCGTACAGCGTTTTTGATATCCTTATTCAGGGTAACACCTTCAATTTGGGCCACCTAGGTCCTGAATTCCTGATACGAGGTAAAAACCGTGATGCTTCTTTAAAACCATAACACACTATCAGACAACTTATAAATACATATGACATGTTTATTTAAACCACGTCTATCACATACAGGAACAAGGCAGGAGTAGCCGAAAAGCGGCACTGACAATATTATACATACTTACTGGTATTAAAAACGGAAAAACTGTCTACAAAAAAGTTTCCGATTTTCGAAACTGAGAAACTAAATCTACAAAATATTTTGCAAGTTTCGTAGTTGGCTCGGTAAATGCTTAATACCCCTGTGGCAAATTATTATACAATGCACAACAAAACGAAATTAGAAATGTTGTACAGCAGCCAATTCAAAGCTGTACCTAGAGATAGTACATTCGTTGCATTTATTACCCACTCAAATACTAGAGTCGGTACTTAATGTTGGAGACATGTTAGTGGGATATTCATCAATTTTAAACTAAATTAGCGAGCAGAATGTCTCTGAACAGTTGGTAATTTACTCCCGGTATTGTTGCATAGATAGATACGATAGCATAGATAGGTACGGAACTCGTATTGGCTCATATGGCTTGGCCACATGGAATGGATGGGAGAGGGTCACACACAGTGTCAAAAAAGGGCGACCAACCGCATACGCCTGGTCAAACGCCCAAGATATCGCTGGCATGACGTCCAGGCAGATCTTCTTGAGCTGCAAGTCAGCTACTGGCGTGAAGAAGCGAATGATCGAAACCAGTGGAGGAGTCTTATATCGGAGACCAAGATACATTTTGGATCGTTGAGCCATTAGAGTAAGTATGGGACTTATACCAATAGGTGCAGGTACCCTACGATCTCCCGATTAGAAGCCACACGTTCTTAATTCCACTCTGCTACCACCGCTCGCCAGTCCAATGAAGGTCTTTGACCCATTCCTCCGTTACTTCTAACAAGAATCCACTTTGTATATTTAGCATTCAGAACATGTTTGTATGCCAATCCCTTGCAAACAACGTAAACAGACGGAATAGGCAACAGTACGTCACAAGTGAGAGTTAATTATAGTGCAAGTGACAACCGCAGAATCGTGGTCTTTGCCAAAACATTCGGACATCAGTTGCGATGACTACTTCCTCTTCAGCTTGTCTTGTAAGCTTCGTGAGATTTGAGTTCTCAATGAATTTTTTGCTATCGAATACTCTGTCTCAGTCTGAGAATTCACACATTTGAAATGGAACTCGTTGGTGTCGCATGGGTTTCTTCTGTAGGTCAGAAGGAATACAACGAAGGAAGGAAAGTGGAACAAAGGAATCCACCTTCAAACGAAGAATGAAGAAGCATCTCGCGGGCCAGTATGGCAGTGCCAATGGATGTGATGCCATGTCATCGCGTTCGTAACTGCAACGTATGCTCTCTTTTTGCTTACTTTCAGACTAAGGCGAGCCATTAAACTGTGTCAGTATAAAAATACAGGATTTTACCTAAATCTAAGAAACTACGAGTGAGTAGTCTTCACTTCGTCACCTTCGGTCCACAAAGAAAATCGAATTCTACAGAGATGCTATTAATCAAAAACAGTTCTTGAAATATTTTCATAGTGGGTTCCTTATAAGAAGACACGTTCTAAGGTGGTGACTATACTTCTGTCACATTCGTCATTTCATTCCCTGAACTCCGGCCATAACGAACGCCTAATGTGTAGCAAGTCTCCATATGCCCACGCGCACGTGTAGACAGACAGTCTGCGCACGCGCCGGTCTGAGTTTGAATCCGATTCAACTTTCTATTGCCAACCGATTTTTAGACGACTGACGTCCCACGTACGTACCTGTATGTAGTAAAAAGTAAACTTATGTTTAACTTGTACAGGTTAAATAACTCATTTTTTAATGTCATCATGGAATGAAATATTTCCATGGCACAGACCTCACGCCTCTAGCTAGAGCTAGGTACATTTATCTAAAAAATCATCATTCATATCCAGGATTTCGGATGAAATTTTTGATGATTGATAACCACGATTTTTTTTAATAAACGATTTGTATATTGTATAAAGTGTCATATCGCATACGGATTATATAATCCGCCGTATTACATTGCGGCTAGCTGTTTTAAAAACAATTTTGAAATGCGGCGGTTCAACGATTAGCTCCAAACAGCTGTTCAAAATGAAAGAGATTTTATATTTTATCGATTTCATTAATATTGAAGATATTTAAGACTCGACGAGTGAATTATTATTAGTGAACGCTTTGGTGACCTTTTCGGTTTTTGACAGGACAAGGTTCGTAATGCTAGTCTTGTTACCTTAGTTTTAAAGATTTGGTTAATATTATAGTCGAAATAATGAAACTATGCGCTGTGTTTCGGGAGTGAGTGAGGGTACCGCAGGTCCAATTGGGTTAAAAGTTGGCAGCGCACTTGTGACTCTACTGCATACTGGTGCTGCAGGTGTCTATGAGCGGCAGCAATTTCTTACCATAGGGTGATGCGTCTGCTCTTCTTCCACCTATCACAGAAAAAAGCTGTATGTAAATAAGCGGGGATAATGAAATGAGAACAGTTCAATATAATTTTAGAAAGTCCAGTGCCGTGTAAAAATACATATCCTATAAATAATACGCAAACGGTTGAGGTCGTCTTTAAATAACTGATATTTTCATTTATTTTGAAAACGTTGTCCCGTTTAGATTGTCATTTATTCTTCGTTATCCATCAAACAAAACAAAGCGATTAGTTTTTTGTAGTCTGGCTACTTAGATGACTTAGAGCTCATAATATTATTGTTCGAAATTCAAAAGAAAGTTGTCAAGAGGTAAAAATAAGATTGAAGAAAAAGTTTTACTCAGCACTTAATTTTTTTTTCCTGGTCACGGCCAGCCAGCCAGCATTATGAATCTGTGAGGATTTAAAATGTTTAAGGATTGTCTTTTGTGTCCATGGGCGACGGCAATCTTTCACTAACAGGTGAGATGTCCACTCGTCCGCCCTCTCATAAAAAGTCAAAGCTTATCTTGGGACAAGACACAGGACATTTAATTTTGTTACAAGAACATGGCGAGTTTTTTTATAACTTAGCATAGCGTCAAATTCATCTCACAGCACAGTGCCAATTTTAGCGCTGGCAAATTAATTGAATTCCAATTCATCATCAGTCATCATCACAGCCGTTTCGGATCGCGCTGGGTGCCTCTCAATTATAATCCAACGTCTCGTTTCACCTTGAACTTGGTTGGGTAAGTCACGCCCACATACGTGGAGCCACTCCCATTATTTTCTGCCAAATACATAGAGGTCCACACATTCACATGCTGGCTGTTGAGATGGCGCCAGATACGATAATGAATAAATAAGTGTACCAGATAAGAAAGTTTTGTAATATGGTTGAAACAATTTTGGAGTCAGAAGTACCAAGCTAATTCGAAGATACCATACCAAGCATAGACGTTAATTAGTGTCAATCCGAAGACAAACACTTTTAGCGCGTCAAGCTTGATTTGACATGGCATGAATGGCAAAATTTCTAATGATGTTGAAATTTGGAACCTTATGCAGCTCTTTTAGCTTTATTATGTACTTAGCGTTCAAACCTACCCAAATATTTTCTCATGTACCTATAGCCATGAAGTTAGCAGCCGCTCACGATCTTTTTTGAGGTCTGGATCTGCGCCTGATTTAGGGGGAAGGAGGCTTCGTACTACTTCGCATATCCTTGCTTTCTGCCTACACTACTCTGAGCATAGTGGTCCATTAAATATTTACTCCAACTAACACTTGACCCTGACCTCCTCGTTGACCTGTTCTGACGCGTCTTCGATTTCGCCTCAATTGACTTCAATCTCAGGATCAATTTGCTGGCAAGATTTATTGCGAGGTGTAATATGGTGAGGTCATGTTTACGCCTAGAAGCTTCGACTGTCTCTAGGGGTCTCTTTTATCACGTGATGTGTTCTTTACTTACCTACTGACGACTTGCTCCGTTGCCTCAGCGGCCCGAACAGAGTCTTGAACTCTGAAACAAAGGATCCATCACTTCAGTTGATTCTGCACTACTTCTTCATACTTAGTTGTTGACCTGTGGCCACCCAGGTGCAATCGACATTGAATTGGAGAGTGGTATGGACGATTGTAGGAACTGTCAAAATTCGGCTTCAAGGTCGAGTGCACAAGAATTCCCCCCTGGAGCATTATTCTGTGTCTAAAGCTCGCTCTCAGTTCTCTTTTCAGCGATACCTAGATTGGCTTACTGGTCGATCATACCAGCATACCAAAGGCGATCCGTGGATGTTCTATTAAAGTTGTCCTTACTGATTATTTGGCTCCCGCCAAAAGTCGGAACTAAACGGCTGTTTTTCTTCAATGTTGTTTTACATTTTCCATAGAAAAAAATTGTACAACGCCTCCGGCTTTCTGATCGTAGTCCTACTTTTTAAGTCTTTGGCCCTACGATAGCTACTTTTAAATCCCCACCCCCATGTTCAATGATAAGATGATTAGAAGTCTTGACGTTCGACAGTTTTTTCTCGAAAGTTGCATCATGTTTTAGATTAATTCCTATTTATAGTCCTTGTTCAATTTAAAATACATATAAGAGTACTTACTGGATTTTATTTAGAGAAGTATTCGACGTATAATTACCGTTCAGAATTTAATTTGGGGCATTAGAACGATGTCTTCTAAATATATTCGCGGCTCAGTCTCATTATTATGTAGCTTATCTTTTTTTATCTCTCATATTATGCAGGTCTCTTAAAGTAGGTTAGTAAATGCCGCACTCAGAGACGTCATTAAACCTTAATTTCATTATCTTAATTATGGACATTCTTTATATTAAGTCTATTAAAATAAAGGTCAATATTTACACGTAAGTGACAATTTTGAGTGAGTCAATAAGAAGGTAGTACCTAGTGAACCTAAATTTTCAAAAGACCTGCAACTAATTATATTCAAGGATTGAAAAAAAAACTTTTGCATTATCGAATAGAAAAAAATATTATTTTGGGATTATAATAATCATTTTTGCGTTGTAAACCAGAGCACAAGTAAAAATAACTAAAGATAATATTGCTTTTTTTACCCAACTCCAATCCAAACGATAGGCATTATTTCTGAACGAAACAGCAAAACCTAAGTAGGTATGTGGAGCGGGTGCGTTCCCATGTGTCTGTTCTCAGCCGGGACAGTTAGATCCACTGGGACAACCGTTTGTCGTCCCACTTGATGACGCGGATGTGGGTGACTCGGATTTCTATGGTTAAAGGATTAGATGAAACCAAGAAAGCCTGTGGGAGATACACCACCCTTAAAATGTATTTGGTATTGAAGTTTTTTTTTTGGTGACGCTGGGGAATTCCGCTGACCTGAAGTGGGCCAACGTAGTCTTCGACCTCATCGAGTTATGTCGGGCTCTCCTGTGGGAGGAGCCGGAGGCATACCGACTAAAGCCCAGCGACGCTCGCTCATCGCCAGAGTGAGGAGGAGACATGAGTACGGGTTATAGAACTTTACTTCATGTCCAAGTTTTTTGCAACTAGAAACCAAGTTGTTCTCTGTAGTGAATTTTTTTTACACTTAGTTATGGGAATCAATTTTGCTATTAGCTCCAACTTTTCCAATACACATGGTCTCATGTCCTCATCAGCCCGATCTATGGAAAACGTTCTCCATACTCTCCAGAACCATCTTTTTGACGTTTTCTTTTACTAAATTTTAGTTCTCGCTACCAGAATGAGTGACCCACTAGGATTGTACCGCCAACTAAGGCTTCTTTGTTTAATCATTTCAATATTCATGAGTAGCTTACGTTGGAAGTGGTATTCATTCGCACAGAGCCGTCTTAGGGTAAGCCGGGGCCCTCGGCAGATGATATGCTGGTCAAAAAATATATACTCAATTACGAGTAGGTCATGATAATGCCGCAGTATACTATGATGGGATTATCATCACGCTTGCCTAATGCGGATTGGTGATCAAAAACCTCTAGCCAAGGTTAATGAGGTAGAATTCTGATGCCAATGCAAATCAAGAGCCCTTTGTTGACCTACAGGCCTAACATGCGTACCGCGTCAAAATTTTGTCGACTCTCGTTTGCGAAAAAATGCATCCTTCTATCCCGCTCATCGCTCAGTCAGGTGAGCGAGAAGCAACTTACGCCGACACAATACGAGTGTCGACAAAATTATCTCATGGCGCGCATGTTAGCCCGGCTGGGGCCCTCAAATATATTGCGATACGCAGTGCAAAAGAGGGCCCCCAGCTTTATGGTGGCGGCGGCACTGCATTCCAACTAATTTATTCAACTGCACGCGATCAAGCAAACGACTTCCCCGGGTGGAAAGGCACCGTTTGCGTAACACCTGAACTTTTTATTATGGTGATTGGTTCGCGTGATGGGCCAGCCTTGTTGCCATGGTTAATATTTCAGCATTTTCAGCCAACTCGATCAGTGGAAGCCATTTTGTTGGTGAGGCATAGTCTTGGGAAATTGGAACACGATTACGGAAAGTTATGTTTGCTGATACAGACATTTTGATTGGCAAATTTGTTGATTGTTTACCCAGAAATAAGGGAGGTTTTGATAAAGAGACGAAACTAGGGTATTCTGTTATTTATATCAGCAAACCTCATAATAGTTTTTTTGGACAAACTGATAAAGTCACTGCATTCTACCAAAGTTTCTGAGTTGAATAGAATATAAAAATAAAATCCGAAATTGGTTAAGGATTTTTTTATACTATTAGAATAGAAAGTATGATGTAGACTAGAGGCCTATTTTTGAACCGAGCGTCTTTAGTCGAACCTCAAACGGTCGAGGTTCTTTCGAACATATTACTTTGTTAAAACTTATCAATACCTCTACGGTACCACCCAGTGGTATTCGTAGAAATATGCAAAACATAAAATTAGCTATTCAAAAATTCATAACTATGTAACAAGGAAAGTCGTTAACGATAAACAAATTGCAATAACCCGAAACATGGCGTCAAAAGCATGTGTCGAAAGACAGACCGGTTGTAATTAGGTACCTGCTGTGACGTCTAATTGCCACTGTTAGGGGAACATTTTACTATATTGCTGTACGCAGGTAGAAATGTAAACCAATTAAATAAAAAATATACATAAGTATAGGATATTAAATTGTTTTCTTGACCTTGACCTGCAATCTTGGGATACATGTTACTGCTGTTTTATAAGGGTGATCAGCACAATGATGACAACAACCCCCGCCCTCACTTCGTTCAGAGCAGTAGTTCCACAGTCTACCAATAGATGACGTTGGGTGTTGATTGCATCGCGCTTGTGTTTCTGTTCCAATAATTATTTGATTTATGTCATCATGTCTTTTGACTTTTAATATCTTTTTATTTACTTTGGTACTTAAATTCGCAAGATCATTCTTCTAGGTAACTGGACACCTTAAATTATCTGTCGGAAAATCTATCCAGACGGAAAATCTTGAAGGTCATATTGATGCTAATCACGGAGTATTTTTTGTCAGCAATAAAATTTGTGGTTCAACACGTGTGCTTGCCAGGGCTGACCAAAATAATATTTTCTTTTTAATTATCAATAACTAGTGGCACGCCCTCACTTCATTTCGGGATATTCAACGCATCTATGGCACATTTTCAAAGTGTGCCAATAGATGGCGTTGGACGTCGTTTAAATTGCGCAAGTGTTTCGTTTTTTCACTTTACCTATAAAAAATCTCTTTGTCTATTATAAATAATGTTTGGATTCGCTGATAAGGTATCGAGTTCTGGAGTGGAACGGGTGATATTTAACAGGTCAGCAAAAAAAAACTAACATAACTGATTAAATCGTACCAACCCTAGTGCCTAGCCATTCGTCACACTTCTTAGTTCCTACGTAATATAGCATGTTGCACTAAGTTTGTATGATCATAATCAAATCAAAGTGCAATAAGATCTTTGTTTTCATTGATTTCGGACCAATTTTTATGATTCGAAGTTTATTTTTAGATGTCAATCAAAGGTGATTGTACCTCTTATTTTACCGAGGTCTGTTTTTCCTGACCTCTATAATCTGGACATCTTTAAGGCAATAGTGAACAGTCATCTTCTAGGCAAACGCGTGTCATCCTAGACCTCATCGTTACTTTCCATCAGGTACGATTGCGGTCAAGCGTTGGCCGTTGGTACCTATAGTTTAGTAAAAAAAAAACATAGAATCATTAATTTTTCCCTAAGTAAAGATTATAGCTTCTACTTATCCAATCTAATTTGTACACTTTGCAGAAGATAATCAAGAAGATTCACAAATTCATTGGAATGTTTTTTTTTAAGTTTGAAGTAGAGCCATAAGTATTCTGTGGTAGAGCCCAAAAGGTCACGGGGTGTCACATAACGTTGCGTAATGAGTTAGAAAGTCGACAAATCGAGCGAAAACATCTCGAACGATGACGTCATCAGTTCAACGTTCTCTGGATATTTTACTTTTTTTTATTTAAATTGGTGTTACTGGCCTATCGGATCTTGAATAGGTGCCAGATATTTTTATCTAATACTGACATTATCTTTTTCTTAAATAAAAGTAATCGATTGCAATTGACCTCCTTTCGGAAATAAAAATGGCATCTCATTTTATCGTTTAAATAAATTCAATATAAATTAAATAATTATAAAATCAAATGCTTACAGTCGGCCATTCTGAAATATTGAAGTCCGCTCGTTTTTTAGCAATTTTAATTTTGTAATCACCAAAATAAGCAAAGGCCCTTTGGTACAAAGTAATGTAGATGGTAGGTTCTTTACCTTTCAAAATAGTTTTCCCCGTGCGGGACCGAAGGTAAACTAATTATAACCTCTCTTCAAAGTGTTAACCGAAGCAAACGAAGTAAGAAAGGTTGTCAGGAAGTAACTTGGGAAGGGAAGGTCAAACTGGCCTAGGGGGAGGGGGAGTCGTGACATACCTCCTTTGTTAGTTTGTTGCCCTCTTAGAGTAGTTTGACCCCTGTGGCTGTGGGGGTAGCGACACGAAAGTTTGAAAGCCAGGTAGTTGAATAATAGTATTAAATAGTTAGTAGGTACCTAAGGCCCCGTTGGTCTAGTGGTTTAAGTAGGTACCGATCCGTGTACTCACAAATATCTTAACAGCCGATATTTATTTTTCAACTTACAATCAATCGTTGATTCTGTATGTTAAAGAACACTAAGATGTTCAGATATATTTGACGAATTGAACGTATACCTACGTGAAACTTCAATATTTCGGTGAAGATCAAAGCACCTTGTCCGCTTTAGAGTATTTGTAACATAGCTCGGGTTTGTGATCACCAATCCACATAAGGCAAACGGTGATTAATCCTAATCCCATCATAGAATGACTTGATTTCTATGATGGAGGCTTTTGCCCTGCAGTGGGGCAGTATATAGGCTGATGCATACTTACTTCGCCCGCTCCGGTATATCTGCTGTTGCCTGTACAAATAGGCCCACGGCTGGCATAATGTTTCAAAAGACGTACTATATTTTGTTTGTCAGTCATGTGAACACTCATTAGCAGAAATCACTGAGAGATGTCACCTATTGTCTTCCTTAGAAAGTGGGAAATACCGTTTTTAGTAGTTTCGTGTATCCGTTTTCCCTTTATTATTATTTCAATTGAAATCTCGGCTTTGCCTACTTGATTATAAAATCAGTATTAGAAATACAATTGTAAACGCTATTTGATGTACTCATTAACACAATGAAACGTGATTCAGTCAGAGGCCCATGTTAGTAGATGTTATGTATATCTTAAACATACAGCTAACATAACATACTACGTATTTTACAGCTACGAATTGCTTGTTTACAGCAAAGTCCTTTACAAGTTTTGAAGACTGAAAAAAAACATAAGTAAATATTATTTTAACTACGCCTTTGTGAGAGAATCTCTAAAATACTGGCAACATTACTCCACTGGATCACGGACTGAGTGACGAAGTTGCAAGTCTTTGGCTCATCCCGAACCCAACGTTTAGATAAGTAAGCCATGGAAGAAAGACGCATGTTGAAAATGATAACCAAACATTGAAAACTATTTAATATACCTACAATGTCTATTTGCTGGCAACCAGAGAAAAAAAATAGGATTCCGAAATTCAAATTTCGTTTCGGACGTTGAAAGCAAAAAAAAAACAATTTAATTTTCTTCCACGACTGAATAGAAGTTAAATGAGGAAGTTGAATTTTGCGTCTCAAATTCTTTGAACACAGGAATTCAGAGTGAATCGTGCGTTTTTGCAACGTGTTTGTTAAAGTGCAAGCCAAGGGCAGACAAGAACTATTTACTCAAGCGGCGCGAGACTAAAGGAACTATGTTATTTATTCTAAAACTGTGGGAAATAAGCTTGTTTTTTTTTGTTTGTGTTGAATGACTGCTACGAGTATCTGAAGGAAATCGTAGCGACACATGTTATTGGTTAGGATATTTTTTAAATAACGTCAGAAATTAGCAAGATAACCTGATTGAGGTGAAATGGAATACCTACTCATTCTTTTTTTCTTTTTTTGAAGTTTTGAAATTGGAATTAAAAAAAAATATAAAACGCACTTTTCCTGCGCCCGATCTCTCTTCGTCGTGTCACACTGGTGTCCCATTAAATTAAGAGGGTAAGGGAATAGAGAGTGCACATGTGTTTACGCACACACTTGAGCACTATAGTATATCCTACGTGGCTGGTCGTGAAGGTTGGCCGTAGCCTAATATATATTTATTTTATTTAATGAGAAGTACGAGATCTGGTCGAGCAAAAACCGTCATTTGTGCGTACATTACGCAAGGCGAGTGCACATGTATGCACATGTGCGTGAGGCTAAAAATAGACAGCTGCAAGAGGCTTTGCAGCAAGATAGCGAGTACAATGATCACGGAGATTGTTGAACCTAGTTACGTGATGCTCAGCGCAAATAAGCTGCAGTAAATTGAGTTCTGTAGCTTTACGTGTATGTCGTATATTTCTATGAGACACTTTGAATTTCTCACAGTAAATGTGGTCCGATATTTCGAGGAATACTTCATAAACTTGGGGCCTGTTTCACAATATACGGATAAGTTCTACATAACCTATATGCGACTCATTGTTACTATAGTCCGAGGCAAGAAAGTGTAGTTATGACCTTGAGTGCGCAAAAACCAATTTTGATAGAAAGTCTTCTTTTTTACAAGTGCGCAAAATAAGGGTCATCGCTATACTCTCGTGCCGCCAGCTATACGTGAAGACGAATCTCCCGGGCCAGTATGGCAGTGCCAACGGATGTGATGCCGTGCCATCGCGTCCGTTGTAACTGCAACGTGGGCTCTCCTCTTGCTTATCATCAGGCTGAGGTGAGCCAATATACTGAGCCACTACAATAAAAAACTACTAACATAAACACTGTTATTTCGTTTAATGTCTGTTAAATATCATTATACCTATGTCCTATCGTTATACATATAATACTTACAGTCCATAAGTTTGACAGATAGAAATCGCAACTTTTATCCTCAAAGTTATGTAAAATACATACATTCTTATTATTATTATATGACATTGAATTAAAGAAGAAAAAATACAGATTAGCTAAAGAATTTATTACACGTAAGTGTTGATTATGTATTGTTATACATATTATACATCGTATATATTACATGCAAGTGCACACATTTCAACACGTCATAAATCTGTTTGAAGTAGAAATGTAATTTTAAAACACCTGTGCTATTCTTTAAACTTGCAATTTACTGTTTCCATTTCATTCATTAACTTTCATTCAAAGGACGCCATTATGAATGGGTGAATTATGATTAGTAACAATGGGTTTTAATTTTTGGTCGAAGATAAATACAGAGAGCAAATATTTTTCATTGAACATTGCGATCATGAGGAAAATCGAGATAAAAAGACACATCATGAAAGATTGCAACTAATAATTTGAAATACTTTGCTAGTTATTCAATTTCACGCGTTAGTATTGTACACATTTAACGCCTTTTGTATTGTATATGTATTTAAAATGAAATCAACCCACTAGACACATGGTAAACCGAGTCACATTTAATAAAAGTATTTTACCGTTACTATTAAATAACAACGGCTGCGAGGTATACATACAATTATTCGAAATGAGCTAGCAAATCCACAAGAATTGCATCGCGGCCCCATAGAAAACCAGCGTGAAACAACGACTGCGTTATATTTCGCAGAGTGAGTGAGGGAACCGTGGGCCTAATTGGGGGGAAAGGGGGTTGAAAGGTTCGTTCGGGCTTACCATCAGGTGATCTGTCTGCTCGTTTGTCACCTAGACAGACACTCGCAACGCCAGTGAGTGAGCTAGTACTTTACACACAGACAACCGTAACTCCTTGAACTCTTGACTTCTACATAAAATGTTGTATAAGCAGAACCATTGTTGTGTTACTGCTACATGTTCAAACATTTGCAGTTTTATATGTTTAACAGTATGATCTTCCCAAGTACGTTTTGCAACTCAAAGCAAATAAACGGATGTGTGTAAGGCTATATTCGTATACAAGTTGGTTTGTCCATCATCAGCATACAAATTAAGGACTCGGTAATTATTCGTATTTGTATTCGGGCAGTCTTTTGTGATGCTCAATATGGCGGCAGTTGAAATTGAAAATGGTTTTTAACTTTATTCTCGTAAGATTAAGCCTTTTAAAAGGAAAAAATAATTGATTTTCTATTGTGTCTGCTGTATGGGCCTTGCGACTTTATGGTCGACCGACAACTCTTAGGATCCGCATGCGCCCTAAGTAGAAGATTAATTCCTATAGTATAACTTGGTAATTTAACACTATTTATAATATTTCAAAATTTAATTCCGTGTTAACGAATAATTTTTTTCGGTTTTTGCTGACCTGTTAAATACACCCTATATATAAAATTATCACTTAAGTCAGAAACTAAAAGAAATACATATTCTATCTAAACATATTTAAACAGGCGAAGTCCGTTCTAGGTATGTACAACGCATCAAAGTATACAAAACTGTCAAATTTCTTCAATCGACTCTCATCTTACTGTCAAACACATAAAGTTGAATATCGATTGAGGAAATTTGACAGGTTCTGGTAACCCGATGTGTGGCTGTACTATTGATGACGTGAATTCTTATTAAAACCATTTGACGTATGCTCGCTAAGTGTTTTTATTCCTACGTCTTGGAAGTCGCTAACTTTCCATATTTGCTTCGATTCCGGTCTGCGTTTCGTGTATTATGTAATCGACGAAATTATACTTTATTCGCTTATAACTAATGTTCGCTTGGAGTATTTGGCAAAAATTAGAGGTTATAACTATAACAATTTGTAACGTTGTCTGTGTCTAACGACTAAATTGAAAATTAATGGCCCCGATTGAGTTTTGTGTGGTGAACTCGACAAACAAAACTTTTTTTACCTTGGCTACACATTTTACATTTATGTTTTTGATGGAATTTCTATTACAGAAATATTTTTGTCACGTTTTATTGTCACTCGTTTCTCTTCTTCATCTTCTTCGTACGGGCTTTTCCGTAATCAGACCCTGCCTCATACGCCAAAGGTCGTTGGTTCGCTATCCAGTCTCCACCTTGTTCAGTGTCTGGGTGTTATATATGAATACGGCCATCCGTCCTTCGGGTTCCCCGGAGTTGTCCTAGTTTAGGGAGCGTCCTGGGAAGGTGTCATTAATTAATAAGGTTTTGAAAAATAAGCCTTTGCCCAAGAGTGGGACAGTATAGCCTAAATAAAAAAATATGTTTAAGAGATCTTGTTGAAATGCCCGGCTTCGGACTCTAAAATCCGGGGTTTTCACGCATCTTGTCCTGCTTTTAAAATTTTAGAGATGGCAACCCTATTTATTAGGTATGTCTGTGATTCCTCTGCTGTCTGATATCTTAATACGGAGTCAGGTCAATGTATAAGATGTTGTTTGATTTTATTTATTATTTAATATAGTCAGTTGAAATACTTAAGATCTAGTTTCACCTTTAACCAACTCGTCTCTTGCTCCAGGACTCTGCTCCAGCCTGCTATGCGGGCACGTGAACGAGGTGGAGCTGGGCGGATCCGTGAGCGCGGGCTCGGCGCTTGCGCTCGCGCTGGTCCGCCCCACGGCTGCGCCCGCGCCGACGCCGTGCCAGCTGAAGCTGACGGCGCCTGACGCTGCCGCCTTTACCATTAGGCTGATAGATGTTAAGGTAAGAATAGAAATAATCTATACTAATGCTATAAATGGGAAAGTGTGTTTGTTTTTTTTTTCACGACAAAATGGAGCGACGAATTGGCGTGATTTTTTAAGTGGAGATAGTTGAAGGGTTGGAGAGTAATATAGACTACTTTTTGCACCTTTCTAACCCCCCATTTTAGGGAAGTTACGGGGGGAAGGGGGGCGTGAGCGAAGCCGCGGGCAAAAGCTAGTAAATAATAAATAATTCAGACAGTCATCAGCCAGTCAGTCAGACGATCTGCGCAAGAGCGCTGGCTGGAGCTGGATGTGAGTAGCCGAAGATCGATCAAACTGGCGAGCATTTGTAGAAGCCTGTGTCCAGCAGTGGACTCCAACTGACTGATGATGATGAGACAGTCACACCAATCAACCTGGTCTTAAACTAAGGCAACCCCTCAACTATGAGTACAAAATGATGGTGCTTCACGCCTGTCTTCTGTGAAGACCTGGTAATAATCCAGTCGAGCCGAAAATGTCCTATGTTTGCAGGAATATTTCGTATGTCCTTCGAAGTTAAGTCTTTTATAAACTGTTAGAATTAATTCGTTTTCTCCTAATGATATTAGATCATCAATCATAGCTGGTTTGAACAGTGTCAAAAACACGAGCGTTAACCTTACATTAGTTAAGTACAGGTAATTGACTGGAAATTGCCGTACTGAAACAGATTTTATTTTTATGAAACAGATTTATTCATAATCATTACAACACTGGGAAGTTAACAGCGCACTTGTAACTCTACAGGTGTTGCAGGTGTCTATTGGCGGCGGCAATCGCTTACCATCAGGTGATCCGTCTGATCGTCCGCCACCTCTCGACATACGCAATATTTCTGCAAACTAAAAAAATCTAACGCACAGGCTATGTATTTTATTTACATGGGTGCTTACTTTGGAAGTGACATGTAAACAGTCCTATGTCAATGTCTGCCCTCCAATTTATTTTTTCCTATGTAAATAACTTTCATGTCCGTCGTATATACAGTACATCGTATATATAGGACAGAACAAATACAATCAATACACTTACGCATTCATACTTTAGTAGTAAGAATGGTCTTTAGAAGTAACACGGTTATCTTTAAAAATATCGCTTGATGTGACAAAGTTTTAGTTATGTCTAACTATTGACAAACGGAATTGCAAGCCCATTTTACTCAAGAAAATATCCAAGATTTATGTTCATGTCAAGGAAAAAGTCTTGTAATGAATATTGCTAATATTTCAAAAACTTTCTTATTTCCTAATGGAGATATATATGAATACTAGGTCAGAATTGTGTTAAGATCATTTAACCTTAACCTTGAGATTTGATGTGAATTTGAGTGGAGTGGATTAATAAACACTTGTAACGGATATTACTTGTCTGATACCAAAGAGAGAGTATAGGAAATATTACTTATGATAAGCTGATTATAGGGACACTAGTAAGGTATAGTCCCTGAATGAATAAGTTTAAACGTGCTAGTTCTGAAGTACAATCGATGTTTAAGCAATTTTTGCAATACTCTTTGAAACTAAAACTCCAATAAGTAGTTAAAAGAACACAATTAACGGAGCGTCATTTAAAAAATACAATTTTAACTGTCTATGACATAAAATGTGCAGTAATTGGCTTCGCTAATATACAATGCTAATTAGTAATTATCTGTTTAACATATAAAGACACCATAACAAACACAGTTATCAGTTGCGGTTTACCCTAATTGCTATGACTGTACTTTTTTAAACGAGGTTAAAGGTACAAAAGATTTAGGGTTCGGTCCGGGAAGGATCGCGACAAGGTTTCGTACCCGTCATAGGCATCACTCCCCACTTAAAGATAATGAGAGTTATGCCCAGAAGTTTTAGTAGGTAGACCCGTCCAACATAACCCGTATGCGTAAAGTATTTCTCCGGAACTAAAAAAATGGTGCAAAAAGTTATTTTCCTTACGGTATGACTGCCCCGGCGTTGTCTATGAACGGCGGTTACCATTTACCATCAGACAATCCACATGCACGTCTGAAAAACAACCCTTTAACAGAGAAGCTAGACCAATTGAATGATTGAATCTTGCTTATGGTGAACCAATGTTAGACTGTGCTAATACAATGTCTCTTTGAATGATATTTTGTTAATTGGTTCTTAAGTCGATGTTTATTTAAGTAATCTTAATTGCTCTGCCTGACATTTCCCATGAATGATTTTTATTACAACTGTGGCATTCAATAAGAGCTTTCCTTATTTACATTTTTTATTAGTGTCTTAATTTATTTATTGACCTCTATGTTAAGTAAATAAGATTTTTAATTATTCTTGTTGCTATTTGCCTTGACGCCCAAGTTCAAATGAAATAATTTAGGGTCAGTATTTTAAATACAGGTTTCGTTAACAGATATACACTGTTAAAATTTAGTCTTTTAATCCTCAAGCCCCTTTAGAATTTTAGATCATCATTTTTTTTTCTCAACATGTCAGCCCCATCGAAACTTAACCGAGATGTAAAAACTTACGAGTAATAGTTACAGCATGGGACGAGAAGATCAAAATGAGCAAAAGAAAAATCTAAGTCTGTAATGTTTTATTTTCTTCAAAAATAACATATTTTCACAACAAAATCAGTGTAAAAAGGTTGGCGGCGCTAGTTTCATTCGTATAGCAAAAAATATATCTATAGAGCTAAAGGGCCGTTATTCGGGTTACCTATCTATTATGAAGGCTTCGGGATAAAAACGACTAAAGTTGAACGGAGTTTTGAATGTTAATAACATTTTACTAATTGGACTACTTGTCAAGAAGATGACTCGTCTGCATTTTACAAAGAGTTATATGTATATATTTAAAGTCTTTGGCATTTTATGATATCCTTCACGTCTTCAAACATGTTGTCATCATACATCATAAGTTGTCAGTCATCTGCATTATGTACATTTTCGGCAAGGTGACACGTAGTAACTGCTGTTTTCGGCTTCTAGGTATTATTTTAATCACCTCAGCGATTTGCTAAGAATACGCATATTCTCGAATGTTTAAACATTAACTTGTACTGAGAAGTTTATTTACCAGAACATGTTTTGTTTGAGTATCATTTGAAAACGAATTTAGTAATGACTGTTGCATACATTTCAAAGTGTAGTAACTTATTATGTAAAAATCATCTTTTGCGTTTTACATTTCGTATGAGACAATTACAAAAAACGAAGTCATTACACGGTGATGCTATGTATCCGATAATTATCAGATAATTATGCGAGGCGTAATTTTCTTGATAATTTCGAACCCTGGTTTACTCCACGAATAACCAGCTTTCCGCTTGCAGAGGTGTCCGTTTAGACCAAAGATTTATCTTTGGTTTGGACGTCTTTTTACCATACTCTATAATTTATTGTTATATACCTTAGAATAATTATTATTCTAAGGTTCTATACTATTTATAAAAAGGTGAATTGCATTGCCAACGTCAAAGGTTATAAGAAACCCAAAAACCGAAGCTGACGCGCGATGTGATCTGTTCTCAGCGCCATCTATTGGTATAGTCTAAGTTAAATCCCGAAAAGAAGTTAGAGCGGTTCACTTTTTATACCTACAATTTTAATACGACTTTAAGGATGAATGAAATAAGACATACGGAGTCATGGGGGGTCATTGATATTGTTCCAATGTTTCCTCAAAACGCTTATTTTTAGGTTTTCCTCAAAATATAAACCGTGAGAATATCTTGAAATAGCTGACCTTAATGTGGGCTCCAGAATTTATGGATCTGTTATGTTGCATACTTTATTATTGAGGTAATTTTAAAACTGACTTGGTCTCTTTTTACCCACGACGGAACGGAGCAGGTATATGCGTTTAGGGTGAGAGATGTTTGTGTGTGCAAAGTAATGTTTCCACCTGTCTTCTAAACTAATGATCCGATTTTGATGCGGTTTTCAATAACGGGTTTGTGTTTTGTCAGCTTATGTTATTTTGCCCTCTTTCCTATTTCATACTAACCACACTGATAAATTACTGTCAAAATCTGTCACACAGATATCCATGGATCCACAACAGAATACATTTGTTCTTGTAGGTATATAATGTGATCCTGTATATCCATATTGCGAAGTATTTAAAGTAAAATTCTAAAAACTCGCCAAGTTTAATATTCTAGCAATTTTAACCCACAACCAGAATTCCAGCAATAACTTAGACGTTCACGTTAGCATGCACTTCGTGACTTAAGTGTTTCCCGAGGATAATCATTATTAAACATGTTTTCACGATTATTTGTGCACTTACGTGCTTCTAGCGCAGTGTAAAGAATGCTAGTGGGAAAACAATGTCTCGAAGAACATTGCTTTGGTGATGGTGACCTTGTAGTTGGTAACATAAGATTTCCAAAACTGAGAGTCGATCTTTTTGTAGTGACGGGTCATGAATACTGTCCCACCGCTCTGGGCAAAGGCCTCCCCCAAATCCCTCCACCGATCTCTATCCAATACCATTAGTGGTCAATCGCGGGCAAATCTGTTGAGGTGATCAGCCCATCGTTTTTTGGGCCTGCATCTCTGTCGGCATCCAGCGGGTTGCCATTCGGTGACTCATATGAAAATAATAATAATAAAATCACCACACCTCATATATGGACCTGACTCCGTACTAATTAGCTTAATCGGTTGTGTTACCGATATCAGACAACTGCGTTACAATATAATACTAATTCATGCATATACTATAACACATGGACACTGAACAAACACAAATGGCACGAATTTTGTCCAGGGATCGAACCACGACCCAAATTCACATTATTCGTAGTACCGGGAACCTTTATACTGTGCTTCTATGCTCAGCGATTTATGCTCAAGAGTCTGACGGAATCATTTGCATAATTTTAATCTGTTTGCTCAGCTTAGGTCGTTGTCGTAAAACTCGTAAAGCCTCCTTTAGGGTGAATTAAACTCTTATTTTCTTCTTTATCTTTAGCTAATGCATACCAGCTTTGTGTTGTGTGTTTTCATCAAACATCAATATAAAGATTATGGTTTACTATGGTGCTATCCTGATAGTCCTAATAATATTAGTTTAAGTACTTCAAAATCAAGGAAATCATTTTCACTCCATATTTTCCTAGACACTTTCCCTTATAAATGATATTGCATAGACGTAAACGCAATTCTATTTCGATAAATCGTAAACGTACTCCACATAAAATAGTTGTAAATCTGAGCTGAGGGATATCTAGTAAATATCTAGGAATTTATATTTAGTAAAAGCATACAGGGTGGTCTAACTAGTGACGTCAATAATTTTTTTTTAGATTCCTCACACCTGGAGGTATCCAAAAATACCCCATGTATGTTCAGCGATTTTTTGTAGTTTTCGAGTTATAATTTTTTAAAGGTTTTTTTTAAGTATTCTGCCAGCGAGGCTCAAAAAATTCATAACTTTTTTTTTTATTGGCTATTTTGTAATTATTTTTTTATGACATGATTTTCTAGAATGTTATTTATGATAAAAAAAATATTTGGCTTCCTAAAACCACTTAATGTTACCCAATAAAAGACTTGAAAGTTAGGATTTTAGTTTTCAGTAGGATTTACTCAAACATTCAACTTCAAATTAAAAATACAAAGAGGAGTTTCCATAGCTTCAAAGTAAGTTTAAAAACTTCACAGGATCCTAAACTATCAATATCATGAAAAAAAAAATACTACTTAATGGGGCTTTTTTTGAAGTAATCGGCCTCCGACCGCAGATAGGCTGAAAATGTATGAAACTCAATAAAGCAATTTTTGCTCGATTGAAGGATTTGATCAAACATTTAACTTCAATTTAAAGTACAAAAAGGAGTTTTCATAGTTTCGGATTAAGTTTAGATACTTAACAGGGTCCTAAACTACCAATATCATGAAAAAATAATACTACTTTATGAGCCTCTTTTTGAAGTAATTAGCTTCCCAACGCAGCTGCGCAGATAGGCTGAAAATGTATGAAACTCAATTGAAGCTATTTTTCTACTTTTTAACATTCCAATAGTAAATAAACCTTGAAATTGCGTTAGTTTTAAAAAAGCCCGCTTCGGCATGAATGGGCCGGCTCGACCGGTGTGATACCACGGCCTCACAGAAGACCGGCGTACAGCCAGCGGAAGACCGGCGGCAGCACCTGTGTTTCGTCGAGTGAGTGAGGGCACCGGAGGCCCAATTAGGGGAAAGGGGGTTAAAGGCAGCGCACTGCGCTTAAGACTCTACTGGTGTTGCAGGTGTCTATGGGCGGCGGCCATTGCTTACCTTCAGGTGATCCGTCTGTTTGTCTGCCACCTATCACATAAAAAAAGTAAAAAAAAGCGCGCGTGTTTAGTTTGCGTTATTTTCTCTCCATATTGAACTAATTACGCTGTGTTAACTAGACTCTGATTATACTCACGTATTGGCTTAGTGAGTAACTCATAGTACTGCACAATCCAAGCCATTGAGTAACAAGCACAGGCGCAAAAAGAGGCTAATAAAGAAGTTTTTTTTTTAATATTGGTAGTTTAGGTCCCTGTTAAGTTTCTAAACTTAATCCGAAGCTATGAAAACTACTTTTTGTACTTTAAATTAAAGTTAAATGTTTGATTCAATCCTTCAATCAGTAAATCCTTCAATCGAGCAAAAATTGCCTTATTGAGTTTCATACATTTTCAGCCTATCTGCGTTCGGAGGTCGATAACTTCAAAAAAAGGCCCATTAAGTAGTATTTTTTTTTCATGATATCGATAGTTTAGGACCCTGTGAAGTTTTTAAACTTACTTCGAAGCTATGGAAACTCCTCTTTGTATTTTTAATTTGAAGTTGAATGTTTGAGTAAATCCTTCAATCGAGCAAAAATTGCTTTATTGAGTTTCATACATTTTCAGCCTATCTGCGTTCGGAGGTCGATAACTTCAAAAAAAGGCCCATTAAGTAGTATTTTTTTTTCATGATATCGATAGTTTAGGACCCTGTTAAGTTTCTAAACTTAATCCGAAGCTATTAAAACTCCTTTTTGTACTTTAAATTGAAGTTAAATGTTTGAGTAAATCCTTCAATCGAGCAAAAATTGCTTTATTGAGTTTCATACATTTTCAGCCTATCTGCGTTCGGAGGTCGATTACATCAAAAAAAGCCCCATTAAGTAGTAGTTTTTTTTTCATGATATTGATAGTTTAGGACCCTGTGAAGTTTTTAAACTTACTTTGAAGCTATGGAAACTCCTCTTTGTATTTTTAAGTGGCCGCCCGCAACTTCGTTTGCGTGAACTTTATGACTCTTGACTTAAAGATGATTATTTAAATAGAATTTAACAAAATATAACTTATTATAAATGTTCGTTTATAGGTTAATAGATTTTTATTCCATGACGGGATGTAAGTATTCTATTAAAGTTTGAATCTTATATTTTATCCATCAATTCTGTCAAAAAATGTGTATGCAAAAGTTGGAGTAAATTGGGCCAAGGAATCACGTAGTCCCATGAACAAACTTTGAACACCCTTTTCGCTCCATTAGGGGTTTAAGTTCGGAATATCCTTCCTTATAGGATCTCATCCAAAAATGCTCATCACATTTGACAATTTTCCATTCCATTTCATTCCATATTTGTTATAGTGTAGCTGGGCTCTTAGAAGTCCAAACCAGATGTTCCATGATCTTTGATTTTTTTTCATGGCATCATAAACTGCTCATCAATTTGAACAACTTTTGTTAAGGTGCCATTGACCTACCTCTTATAGTTTAGCTGGGCTGTTGTGGTTCTACATCAAGGAGCCTGGTCTTCAAAATGTAATATATCCTATAAGTTGCTCTAATATTACAGCTATACAATAAAAAAAGTTTCATTCGTATTGGTTCAGTAGTTTCCGAGATTAGCGCGAACAAACAGACAAACAGATAAACAGACAAACAGACAAACAGATAAACAGACAAACAGACAGACAAAAATTTTAAAAATCATTGATTCATGTTCTGTTATTCTTTTTTAGTCGTCCTAAGTTATTTTGAGATAAATATCTTCAATGTACAGACACAGCTTTTTTACATTTTTATTATATGTATAGATTTGAAGTTGAATGTTCGAGTAAATCCTACTGAAAACTAAAATCCTAACTGTCAAGTCTTTTATTGGGTAACATTAAGTGGTTTTAGGAAGCCAAATATTTTTTTTTATCATAAATAACATTCTAGAAAATCATGTCATAAAAAAATAATTACAAAATAGCCAATAAAAAAAAAGTTATGAATTTTTTAAGCCTCGCTGGCAGAATACTTAAAAAAAACCTTTAAAAAATTATAACTCGAAAACTACAAAAAATCGCTGAACATACATGGGGTATTTTTGGATACCCCCAGGTGTGAGGAATCTAAAAAAAATTTATTGACGTCACTAAAAAACCACCCTGTAGATATTTCATGATAAAATTCCTTCTGTGTGCTAACAATTTCGTTATACTGTAAATTCAATCATCGAAAATAGATCATAGCGGTTTACCTTCCTAGAAGGGTTATGATATGATTACACACAACACAAAGTTCCTAGAATAGGCTAGTTGTTACGAAACAATTTCCTACTTTCATTACTACTTAGTTGAAGGAATTCAATAAATCGAATCGAAGTTACACATTATTCGATGTTTTAACATCGATTGACGTGTTTTGATGTCAGTAAATGTAATTGTATCACATTCCTAGTAGGTACCTAACTATTGGTAAAAAATGTCAAGGAAAGAAGATTATGAATTAGTCATGTAATATAGAAGGTAAAGTAACATCTGCTTACCTGTAGGTATACCTATACTAAGGTACGTTACATTTTAAAGCGCGAAGTTAAGAAAACTTAAACTAGGGGATAAAAAAAAACATCATCATCATGTCAATCCTCTTCCACCCACTGCTGAGTATTAGCCCTCTTCTTTAGGGAATGGCGTATCCCCATGGTATAACTAGCCAGCCTCATCCATTATAAAAATGGATTCGTGTATTTCAAATTAAAATGTATTAATAATAGCAATTTCAGATAAAATTTTGTGATTGCGATAGTTTTGTTACGACTGAATTTGCTGAAGAAAATCAATTATTTGAGCTGTGTGAGTCACTACACGTGCTGGGTCTGCGCATAAACATTCTCCTTTGTATTTATAACAAAAAGTATTGCAATATCACGATACGGGGTGATACCATGGCCTCACAGAAAATAGGCGTGAAGCAGCGGCTGCGCTGAGTAAGTGAACCGGAGGCCCAATCGGGGGAAAAGGGGTTGAAAGGTCGGTAGCGCACTTGTTGTGCGCACTTTGCTGGTGTATATACGAGTAAGTGGCGGTAATCGCTTACCATCAGGTCCGGAAACATACATGTTACAAAACGTAGTCTAAAATTAGGCTTGGTTTAAAACTGGTCTTGGTTAAAATTAGTCCTTGGTTTTCTAACTTGTAACCTACCGTATGACCTAAACTAAAGACGAGAATACAATTAGGAGCCACATGTCTGGATATCCAAACACGCCATTTGCGATTTCCACGGCTCGTTTGCCCCATATGCCGTTTCCTGGTCGGTTGCAGCTGCAACCTTCGCGTGCAACGGTGAACGGGCCCGTTCGGAATGCAATGCGATGACACAGATGGCTTTGCGAAAAACCTCTAGGAAGTGCTTGCGAGGTTGCGTCTGCCAAACGAGTTTTTGAAGATGCCAAATGTAGAAACCGCAGATTTGCGTTCGGCAAATAAGTAGACTTATAAAGTAAAATACCATCGGCCGATGGTCTCAATGGGTAAGCACTTGCGCCATTTTTATGTGATAGCAGACGAGCTATCGGGAAGCGCCCAGTGGGGCGCCCCAGATATTTAATAAGGATCAGGTCAGGAATGGTCACCTTCAAAGGCCGAATTGGCTCTTGCCAATTCGGCCTGTGGCTGAGAATAGAGCGGAGTGGCGAATTCTCGTGTCGGAGGCCAAGATCCACTTCGGGTCGCTGAGCCAGCATTACTACGCTTACTTACTAGTAAGTAACAGACGAGCTGATGGATCACCTGATGGTAAGCGATTGTCACCGACCATAGAAACCCGCAACCATAGTTGAGTTACAAGTACGCTGTGAACTTTTCATTAACCCCCTTCCCATGATAGGAATTGCAGCGAAACACAGCGCACCTGGTTCACGCCGGCCAATAAACAATTAAAATACATGGATTTTGCCATATGTGAAGTGTGCCGTTTACGTATAAAGGCAAGAGAGAAGTGGCATACCAGTAACCACCTGCGGGGATTTGGACCAGATCCAGAGAGTAAAGAAAGTTGGCTTTCCAAACATGCTCATCAGACTGGGTGCTAAGCCTACCATCAGGTGGTCTGTCTGCTCGTCGGCCACCTATCACATAAAAAAATGTGCATTACCTTTAACGTGTTATGTAAATATTCTATTCATATACAGTTTCCCTATTTCCTGGTAAATGAAGCTGTAGTTATGAAGCCATACAACGTTGCGCAGCGACCCAAAGTGAGCCTTGGCATCTGATAATAAGAGCCTCCATCTAGGTCGACCCTTCGCCACCTTCTGTAAAGCAACATACAATTTTTATAGTTACTGGTTGTAAAATTGTCCTTTACAGGTTTTTCTACATCAACGTTAATGCTTAGAGCATTGCTCTAAGAGTTAATGTAACGTATGCTTTTGTTTCTTAAGTTTTATCCTGATTCTGAAATCTGTAGTGATCGCGCTATAACTTCGTCGTATCATTATCACTTGCGTCCGACCGAAGCCATTGCTTCGAAGCCTGACTCACTCCGCATAAGAGAGGTACGCATTATTAATGATCCATATTTAAGAAGTCACAGGCGACTAAACGGGTCTTTGGAGTATGTGAGTGTAACCATTACTGGCTAGCTCAGTATACGACTCCGCGGGGAAAGACACTACTTTATGCCATAGTAGGTCGTGCAAATAGGAGAACTGATTTTACGCCAAGTAGGAGCGTGATTCCCGTAACGGTCCTGTCGCAGTTGTGGGGTTTCCAATCGCGATTACGCTAGGATGACACCCCAGGGGCTTAGGTTAGGGTTAGAGTCCCACGTGAGATTCGGTGGCCATGATGGTTTAATAGTGGCCAATCTTACCGTGTAAAATGTAAGTTAAAGCGCGCTTCTGCGTTTACTGCAATAGGCTCTAGTGTCTACTTTGATGACGGGTGAACTTTAAGAAATTTCTTAAAACGTATCTTATTTTTGCGGAGATCTAATAAGAACATAAGTGCGTACGGTAAATGCCAACTAATTCTCGAGGAGTCAGTAAATCAGTACAAGGTCTTGCGGTCTCAAGGTCGTTCACCGTCTTGAGCCAGGCCAGTGAACTGAGGACTTGTGTGACGATATCTACGGACACTGTTATTCTATGGAGCTTTGGAGAGGATTCATGTTTAAGATTGTCTCTTAATTTCGCTCGAATACTAGAATCGATGAAGATATAAGTACTCAAATGGTTCTGAAGAAAATTTCGTTTTATTTGTAAATTCATCGATCGACTCGACTAATGCACCTCACTTCATGTGTCCCTCCCGACTGGATTTATGCAGTCGAGTCCCAGAGACTTTCAGTCAGAAATCTCGTATACGTTTTTTTCTGATGTCACTTTGCGAGTCATTTATATAATAATTTGGTTGCTTGCACGTTCCTCTATTTAATTGCGAGGGCTATAAACTTATCTTTCGCTACAAAATCTTATTATGGAGTTTAGTCGTCTCACGTTTCATAGACTGGTCTTAAGAATCTTCAGCAAATTGAAACTTTCGAGCTTTCAATTAAAACTTTTAACAACGCCACCACTGTTAGCACTATAGTAACTTAATAGTGTACATATCATGTTTGCACATTTTCCTTCATTCAATGGCTCTCTATAAGGTTTACATGTGATATGCAATAAAAAAATGAATACTTACATACGTATCTGTGTGTGTGCATAAATATGTCATAAGAAAAAATCTCATCTGTTGTGAATTAGCGTCAAGACTGGGACTTCATATTTAAAGTTTTACAAGTTGGACTTCTTGTACGTACTTTCTTGTGCGTACTTTAAAAAGACAGCACTTTCTTTGTGCGGACCGCGATGGTCATATCATATCTTGAAACGTGACCCCTGCTTTATAATATTATCAGTTGCAAATTATCCAGTGGTCTACGGGATCTTGAATTCCTAGTACAGTGGGTATTCCCAGGCGTTTAATTTATGATCGTTATCTACGTCATCAATCTAAAAACGTTCAGTTGGGTTACGATGAAAAAGTAGTTAGAGGAAAATAAAATTTGGTAATGGCAAACGTTATCTTCTATCTACGAGTTTTTGTCATCAATCACTTTAAAAATAACCCTTGTTTTGTAAACAAGGTACTTGTACTATTAAGTATTCTGTGACAAGGTAAATAGTTATTTTGGGTGCCAAGGAAATTTATGCCTGCATTCAAAATAATCTCTCTCGTCTTTTCTGAAATCATCTGATGTCGCGTTTTTGGGGACATAGAGACTTTTTATCTAACAGGTAATACGGGTCTTAGGTTATAGGTTTTAAAGCTATATTAGATCTTAAAACTGAGCGACCGTACGATTACTTCTCTCTTTGAAGTTGGCAGTTAGAAATACTTAGATTATTAAAAGGCTTATCCAATTGTACGTGTTCTTACTATTATAGTCCTAGGCAAGAAAGTGTAGTTATGACCTTGAGTGCGCAGAAACCAATTTTGATAGATAGTCTTCTTTTTTACAAGTGCGCAAAATAACGGTCATCGCTATACTTTCGTGCCTTCAGCTATACGTGCTTATTTCTAGGGTTTTAAAGAAATTATCTTTGGTATTTGTGTCTATAGCTCGCAAAGTATGCCATCGGGAGGATAGTTTGTCCATTTTTCATGTCCTTTCTTGAACTTTGTGATACAAAGATAAAATTCAAAATTGAGGAAATTACGGCATTTAATCTTCTTTAAACTCTGAGTTGTTACACGCGTTTCATATTAGCCCAATTCTCCAAATCCTATAAGGGTACACAGCTAGAGCAGGATTTTTTGCTGCAATACCTAACAGGTTTACACTTAGACTTAGCTTAGCCTGTTACTATCTCGTGGTTCCACACGTGAGCGGACACACTTCAAGTGCATGTCTTGACTAGCATATTGCAATGGCATTTGAATAGCAGGATTTTGTTAGGAAAACATATTAGTGACTATCAAATTATGTGATGAAACCTGTATGAGCTGGATTGTGAAATTCTAAAGCGCGTAAGAGTAAAGCGTGTATAGCTGGAGGCACGAAAGTATAGCGATGACCGTTATTTTACGCATTGTAGTATAGTAAGAAAACATCGACTGACCACAACACATGTGTACATAGACACAAAATCAAAAAGACAAACGACAGAGATAGAGAAGTTGCAGCCAACAAGGTTCAACCTCAGCATGATGCTGCAACCGCCGCAACCAGTCACTGTAGCGCTGGTTTTCAAGCTGAATAGGACATAAGAAAATAATATACGATTACATGCTTGCAATAAGATAAAAGTACAATAAAAGATACTAAACAAATTTAAAAAAAAAGAAAGCACGATATAGCGCGATCGGGTGTCGCCATGGATAGTAAAAATGTTACCAATGATGTTAGTGAAGAACATGGTAAAATTGAAGCTCAACCTTTCAAAAGACTGAGTAGGTAAGTAAGTAACCCCAGTCAGGTGTAAGTAAGCTATGATGTACCTACTCTCTTATACAGTTCCATGAGTTATCGCTAGTAAGATGCATGCATGCATAAAATGCATATTGATTAACGATAACATTAGTATGGCATATCATGCATGATTGTATGGTCATGTACTACACAAAATTCAAATTGTGTTTTTGCATCTGGCGTGATGCGAAAACACAATTTCTCAATGTGTATGGGATTTATGCGGTTGATTGTTTAAATTCAAAACCGATTGAATGCATTTATTAGTGATTGATTTAAGTAGATCTTTAGAACATGAGCAATCTAGGATTAGGACCACTCAAGGGACTAATATTCTATGTTTCCCTGAATTCAATTTACAATTCCTATACATTTGCACCATTAGCTGTGTAGTACCTGCATATTATAGAGGTATTGTTCACCTTATCCGGCAAATGAAGCCATTTACTATGTAGCATAGAGCTGGTTTATGGCTAATTATGTTGAACTTTGCAACAAGTTGAAAGGATCATTAATGCCGGTGTCATTTATGTATCGTCATGCCATTCGTTTTATACGCATTACGGACTGTCCTGTATTATTCAATAGATACGCTAATAAAGTCAACATACACCTTATATGATGATTTCTATTTTTATTTTGTTGGGATCGATGAAAATGTAAAAAGTCTAACACACTAGCGCGCTACATGCAACTAGAACGGTCACCTATCTTTCATCTCCCTCTAAGTCTTCCTTTACTACGGAGTAGACAACTCATCTATAGTAGCTATCTCCAAAAAGATTGATATGAACGGATCAAACTAAAATTACAGGTATACCCAATACCATAACTTTCATCAGGTCCTTGACAAGGTTTATTAAATTAAGCCACTTCAACTCTCTTAATCTAAAAAGAGGTATATAGGCTGTACTCGTTATTACTTATACCCAAAACTTGCGTTGCCAAGTAAATTTTCCTGCTCTCATATTTCATGCCCAGTCTAGCAACTGAGACAAACATAATAACAGGCGGGAATATTCAAGTGCTCCAATTTGCTGTATTCATGGCTAATGAGAGCTCTTGTTCACGCGACGCGTGATTGAAAACATCACGTCCAACCAGGGCTGCGAATTATGACGAAAAGAGGTTTCTACATAGAATTTGCCTAGGCCTATATATTTACGTGCAAGTATACTGTGTCTAAAGTTACTGTGAAGGAGCTATGAAATGGAAACCGTTACTCTGTGTCTGTGTGACGTTTGAAAAAGTAAATTCTGGCTCTAGTGAAGTTTTTGACGAATAGAGGAAACAACAATTTACGTAGATTCATTATATACCTACTTACAAGTATACTTGATCACATTATGTCATGAGGCATTAGAAATTTTGGAAAATCTCCAAAAGTTGTAAAACAAATGTCGATTCATGTTGTTTTCCAAAACATTCACCGTCATATCTGCAAATTTTGATTTCACCAAACTTTTGACTTTCCGGTAGGTGAAATTAAGGTCAAGAGGATTAAGTTTCTTCGGAACTTCGACCACTAACTATACTGGAATAAGATGGAATGTCTTATCCAGTAATAGTGACTTCTTTGATTTGGAGTGAAGCCAGGACTTCCGATGTGGAGTGGGACAAACAAGTGCAACTATCAGTGAAAAGTGTTGACACAATTTCCCCAATCTCAAAATAATTTAAGCTAACAGTCTAGGCCAAATCTCAAAATAATTTAAGCTATCAGTCTAGGCTATTATTTACTATTGCAAAGGAAAATCTTTCTTGTGGCCCAAGGTTAAAGGTCATCCCTCTCGGATCATTTACAAGCTATGACCATTGTCATCCTTGGCCAATTACGATGAATTGCGTGCATTTGCGAGTTGATAGGGATCAACTAGGGGACATCTTGTCCCATTACGATCACGTATCTCCAACATGCACTGCTTGTCGGTACTTTCCTCTCTAAGTCCTTAGATAAGACTGGATTCAATTGCCACCCGAGTCTACTTAAGAAAAAATACTCATTTGTGACGGAGATACACGTGTGTCCAACATGGGTGACAAAAAAGTCATGACCAGGGGATGTGACATCAAAAGATGCGCTTGATCCTTTATATACCGTTTCCAAGATAAAAGAAAATCGGAGTTATGCAAACGAAACGTCTTCTGCTTCTTTCTATCTTTTGAGTCTAGATTACGCTAGACTTTACTTAGTCACATCATGATTATATTAGGTTTGCGGAGTACTGAGCGGAGACTCGTCATCATATTAAGGAGACAGGGCATCCTTGTTCTGAGTTAATTGACCTTATGACGTCGTAGACCCTGATCCTATTTATGCGGCCTCAACTCTGGTGTGGAGAATGAGGGCTGAATAGATAAGATGGCCCTTGGGCCTTGTTGTTAATATGCTATGTTAAATACCATACTCAATGGCAAAAGAATTTGGTATGGTTGTTTTTATATGGTGCTCAGAGATTTTGTATCCGTATCTCTATAGATTTAGCATAATTCATGATTTTGAGATTTCTGAAGGGTCGTGCCTTTGGAAAGGTACATATTTCGCTATTTTATGCATTCTGCTCTAGAAATCTTAGTCTCATTACCAGTGATCGGATTTAAATGTGCTATTTGTGACGAAATTTTAACGTGGGCATGCCGACGGCGCTTATAAATGTATTACGATTTCGATTAAAGTTTTTCCTACTAATTATAGTAACCGAATTTTGTTTTATTTTTAATTTCTAATAGTGGAAAATGTATTATAGAACACTTACGAAATTCCGCGGGAGTGTCCATACTAATCTAATATTTGAGGTCGTTGACCCTAAATTGCACTGCCTGAATCCGCTCACTGCTCATTGCGATCACGCCTGAGATGCGTGCAGGACTTTCGACTTCATCGTGAGTCTACGTCACATTGCGGACACAAGGCACCCTTGTTAGAAGTCAATTGACCGAGACGTGGGCCTTGATCCTATGACTGGCCTCAAACTGGTGTGGAGACTGAGGGCTGGACAGATAAGCCGCAAACAATGGTATATCAATTACTAGGTTTTGTTCGCTTATACTAGTAGGTTCATGGTCCGACTGCCTCAGTGGCAGTGGGTACTAAGTCGCACTATAAAGCGACAGCTGCGCTTGGGGTCCCGGGTTCGCTTCCCAGGTCTTGAGGTTTTCTGTTCAGATATTCTCAGTGTCAGCCGGAAGTCTGGAAGCACGTTAAGCTGTTGCTTCTGCGCCTGATCTGTTTTCGGTCGTGTTACACTGGTGTCCCATCGAAATATGAGGATAAGGAAATAGAGAATGCACCTGTGTTTGCGCACCCACTTGTGCACTATAAATGTCCTGCGTCGATGACTACACATTACTATATGAGTTAACTATTATAGTTTCATGGTTTTAACATTTATTTGTGAAGAATCTTGGCTTCTGTATGTGCTCAAACTGCCTTTTACCAAATTTTACTTTACATAAATTGGCTAAATGAGTTGTTGGTTCATTCGAAGTACTTAACAATAACAATAAAACAGATCACAGTCCATGAATAACATCCATTTGGCGTGCATCTGGCTATTTTATGAGCAATTTAACAGGCGAGTTACCATGGCTACAGGTGGGCAACAAAGAGACTTCGCTGTGTGTTATGTGGAACAGGATTAGTCGACTGTATCCCAGGGACATAAAGTCGATATTCCTGATATACTTTGCGACGGAAAATATGTATGTAGTGACTGTGTTTTGTATAGTCGTTTAGACTAGGTTATACCTATAGATACAGTGAGATAAGTGAACTCTGTCCCACAAAACGATACCGTAAGTGACGACTATTCTTTTAGTGGACGACGACTAAACTAAAAAGTTGCTCGTATCTTTACACAAAATAAATGCACATGACGTAAAAATACACTTTTCTTCACAAACACACACAACTTCAGTGAGATAATATTAGCTCATTATGTCACATCACCTAATGCTGCCATTTGTATTCTTCACTAGACATAATTGCCGTCGTAAAAATACTTTGCTTAAGCGCCAGATAATAATAAAGTTTATCTGTTATATTGTTATATAATTTGTGGTTTATATTATATGCGTTATTAGAAGCAGGTGCAACGAAGCTTGGGTTTTCCAAGTCTTATTATTGATGATTTGTTTACCTCGTTAGCCTTACATTATTATTGGTTTCCAAGTCATAAAATAATTCTAGAAGGAAATAGGTATCCTATGGAATGCGAAGACTAAACTCAAGAAATCAGTAACTAAAACTTTTTTATCAAGATAAAAAGGTAAAGGCAAAAGAAAAGTTATCGAAACATTTTGAAAGTGCCAAGTGCTCCATTTTATAGAAAAAAAAAACATAAGTATTTGATTATTAATCAAATGTTCTGATTGTAGGAATCCGGTAAAGGTTTTTAATTCCTTACATTATTAATAAGAAAATTGTTAATTTTTTTTGTGCCGTTTTTTTAACAATTGTTAAATAAGAGCTAAGTGGTTAAAGGTTCTAAAGTTTTGACTTACAATACATTATCTATTACAGGGTATATCTGTGAACATTTACATCCCTTTAACCATATGTTCTACCGACCATTCTATACAACATTTATTCAACGACTTTTCGAAATTCATCTAAAGAAAAATCTACTTCCCATACAAAATGACCAAGTCACATGACCGACTTTGTATGAGAAGTAAAACTTTTTTATGCGTATTTTCAAAAGTCATAGAACAAAATATGTTGTTCGGAATGGTTGGTAGAACATGTGGTTAACGGATTGTAAATGTTCACAGATACACCCTGTATACAAAAAAAAATCTCGCTCGTCTATAGTGTGTGTGTATTGTGTGTTGTAGATCCATGTGTAAAACTAACATTACTTCATTTTATTTTTACAACTGCCTCTAATGCGTCCTCACACGTTACGTTACTATGGTTTCTAATCGTGTTACGCTTGGCTATGGGTGGGTTTTTGCTAAAAATAACAGCATTACTTCTTAAAATAGCGAGACCAATCGATTTTATCCGACGTCTTTAACTTGGCGTCCGGTTGCTATCAAATGGTCGATTCATTCTTACGTATAAAATACAAAACATTCATCCTCTATATTTAGCACACGATCATAAAGATAATTGTATTGCAGTACTTACTTATTTTAAAATCATAATAAAAAGATTAAAAGATTGGAGAGAATAGTCCTTTCATAAATGAGGAAGTGACTTATTCCAAGAAAAATGGCAATCAATGTTCTGATTTTATACACCAGGATACTCTTCTTAGCTAAGAGTGCCTACAACCTATAACGAAATAGAATTCTCTCTTCCGAAACTATATCCCCGTCCCTTTCTCACGCGCTCTCTGTCGGTTTTGGTAGATGCGTACTCCTTCTGAAAACTCAGCAACGCATCAGCAACCGCTATGATCTAGCAGATGTTCATGGGCGGCGGTGATTGCTTACCATCAGGTGACCCGCGTGCTCGTTTGTAGCCAGTAGCATAAAAAAACACGACGTTTCTAGAAATACCAACTCTTTAAATAAGTAACTAACCAAACCAGTGTGGCATCATGCAATTGGAATTGCCATGTTAATTTAATGAGGCCCACCAAATAACGAACTGCTATTTTTGGTCCCACATCCTTATAAAGCGGCCCAGAAAATTCTATGTCTAAAATTGGATACGTCACAAGAATGGCGGAGGCTGCGTCGGCGCAGACCCGCTCGGCAGGTTTCATGTACAAAAATAGCCACAGCACTTAGGGCTACCCACCAGTTTAGTTTATAGATTATCTTGCTTTTATATTTGAATTCTGACTTCCGTATTTTGCACACCCAATATTGATTGCACGTAGGATATGTTTTGCAAATATGTTATTTACTTTTAGAAGCTTTAAGACGTAGTATCAGTTAACTACCTATCCATCCAAGGTCATTTTTATTAAAAAACGTTATAAGCCCCAACCACAAGCCACTATTTTCAATATTTAAACTATGGTGAAACTTTTTAATACTATCTTAGTTGTACTTAAGATTATCTTCTTAGTCAATTTTAAGATGTAAAGATAGGTCGTTTATTAATTTTGTTTAAGAAAAACCAATCAGTATCTCAAAACATTAAGTTAAATTAGTTAGATCTGCATAGAATGAGATTTGTTTAAGTGCTTTTGTTGTTAAAACGTAAGGCTCTCCTCTTTCGCCGTCTATTATTATACAGTACGGGGAATGTCCTTAAGACACGGTGTTATCTTGCAGAAAGGTAGCCGAATAATCTCATGCGTTGCTTGCTTTGGTTTTTGGTTTGTATTCATCGTCATCATTCCAATCCATATTACACTTGAACCAGCCCTGAGGTCCAGCCGCCTCCGCTAACGGTGCGTACGCGCAGACATACACGTAGGCATTTCTCCTTTCACTGACAACGTAATTTGTACCTTAGGGGCCAAAATTACAACAGTATTTGGATTGTTCACTTTTGACGCTGTTTTTGTGGGGTAGTTTATTTGTGGACTTTATGTCTGGCAGTAACATGGCAACCAAGATTGGCATAATGATGTAGTGGGCGGAGAGACCATTATTAGAGAAGTAATGAAGGGTATGAGATAAACGAGAATACTGACAGTGATATTAACAAAGACAACTGTATTGTTTCTATGTATGAGAACATAGTTGTAAATATGTTCAAAATTGACTTAAAATGTACTGATGATGATAAAGTCGTTATTGAACCCAAAATACTCAACACGTCATCGAAAGAAGGAAAAAATATCTTTACATTATTAGTACCATACGGATCTTCGCATGCACTTAACCCTCTTCACTTCTTATGAAAAGTATGATATCATGTTTTGCAGAGAGACCAACAACCGTTAAGTTCAACGAAAGTGATCGTGATTGGGCAGAAATACTTTCTTTTTTAGCTTCCATCCATATTGAGCTCTCTTTCATCTGTAAACTGCTATTGTATTTGCTATTATCTAATATTGAGTCGTCTCTTTTGTAAGATTTGATTTAACTGTTGATATAATTTATTGAATTGTTATATAATGCGTCTGGTTCTAGGAGCTATGTACTTTGTAACTATACTATTAGGATCACAAGAAAGTCTGGAAAATGGTTTTTTGGGGAACTAAAGGAGTTCACATGTTTTATAGCTAATGGGGTAAGGTTGAGCGGCAGTGCCGCCATACTAATATTTTGATTTTCTTAAATGTGGATGATAATAACCGTGATGTTGAATGAAGATGGGAAACACAAACTGTTTTATTTGATGATGAAATTGACAATGAACTTTACCACTAGGGTAAGCGTAATAACACGCTTCATCTATCCAATTCAACCGAGAGACTGACTAACCTTAGTTGCTTGCTTGCACAAATGTATCTCGATATTTTTTTTGTAGATCACTTGTAGATCGTATTCTTATGTATTAAAGTCTAAAAAGGGGTCTACCTTATCAAGTGTACCTTGCTTACGCGCTTGCTGCGTCACTGCTGAATCACAGGATTATCCTCAGGGAGTCGGTGTCAGTCTTACTTCTTAGTTATCTGTCTTACAAATAGAAATACGTACATATATTATCTGATATGTGTCTTTAATTAAATCTTTGACCTTTGCACCGTCATGCTACGTGATTCCAGTCAGATATCTTAAGTCGTGACTATGATTTAGTGCAATCTACTCTCAAAGTCGTAAGTACTACTTAAAGTTCCGTTATTAACCGATTATCCACACTCCTTGGTTATTAATGATATTATTACCATGTCATTTATTCGTGCTACTAATAGTCACTGCATTAAGCAAAGCGTTTCGTGGAATAAGTTTAGTTCTTGCTTATTTACATACTAAAGTTTCCTTAGCTGTCAATTCTTCGAATTTTGATTTTATTTTTTAACCTTTGCTGCCTTTGAACGTAGCATTCTAACATTCAATTTTGATAGATACACTTCCATTTATGATTTTATTGTTATCCCTTTTTAAACATGTACACTTTTTTTGCCAAAATCCGAAATCCTTAATCGTACTAGCAAAGCCTACATTGATAAGGAACGAGGACAGCCTACGGGTGCGCTTGCGCAACACTCGAGGCAATTCGCGGGCCTCGAGAACCGACGGTTATTGGGATTGCATGTGTTGGAAACAGTGACGTCACGCCGAAGGTCTGCGAACGTGGTGAGGAAATACGCAGAAATTTGTTGAAATAGCTCATATATTTTAATTTTGACGTTTTACGTCTGTCAAAGTCCTCTTATGGTTTATATATGTTTTTCTTTACTCCTTTACAGCTTTTGGAATCTGATCGATTTATCGTACCAAAGATTCATCATTATAAGTAAATTTATTTTAGCGGTTCCGATTTTATCCATCTCAACATTTTTCGTGCATGTCATCCACGAATTCGTGACGGATCCATTTTGTAGTATGACTTGCATATTGATATAAACAGGAAATTGGAAGTCTATAAAGTAAAATATAACATGTTTTTACACAAAGAGATCTTCTACTAAAGTGGGTCAAAATATCTGTCTTTGATATTGGGTACGGATACGAGTAATCTAAATCTGCATTCAGACACTCGTATGTACTCTTGTGTAAATCCTTTGCATCTATATTGTTCAAAATGGTAACTGTGATAATGTGGACGTGAACTACTTCGCAAGATATAAGTCATAATAAACCTTGATGGTCATTCTCACATATCTGCTTATTAAGAACGAAATCTAACTTGGGCCTTGTACCTTGCTATAACTTAGGAGCACTATTGCAAAAATGGCGTAAACATTTTAAAATGTGAGTATCTCCGTTTCGCTTAGTTCCCACAGTCGCTTACAATTAACTTTGTAACGCTTCTGAGTGAAATATTAAACAAAGAGTGAATGTTAACAGTTCTTTGAACTTAACTGTTGTTATTAAATTAAGGAATGTCTTTATGGTTTCTGCGCTGCACATAAATGATTCATTTACTGATGTTCGTAATCCATTTGGTTTAAGAACCGTAAGTTCCGATTTTTATACTTTCTCTTGGAACACAACAAAGGAAGGAAATTAAAAAATAAACAGTTAAATGCTGCAAAAACTTCTCTTAAAGGTATCGGTCTCGTATCTTTATCTAAATATACAAGTAGACCGTATAGTTAAATTACAGAAGATGAATGAAATGTTGCTATATATTTCAACAGTTTCAACGCAATGTTTTCCTTTTCTCAGGACAAGTAAGTCATATAATATGACTCAACTTCATACGTTGCTTCCTTCCATGTTTTTCTTATAATAAGATCTTAATTGTTATTGTAACCACTGCACACAAACAAGGGTAATTAATTCAAGTTAATACCATAAGCGGATCAACTTGCGCAGGTAGCTAAACGTTACTTAATGAATTATGAAACAGTACCATAAGGCGTTTCTTACGATTCCACTCATGCCCAGTGTTATAGGCTATAGCTGTGTATTCAGGCTGGGTTTAGTTACATGCTGGTTACATAATAATAGCTCGGCGAGTAATTATGTCACAGTGAGACCTTCGATTGCGCCTGCGCACGCTTGGACGTCGGTTAGAGCAGATTCATTGATTGGAATGGACCTTGGTATTATTGAAAATTATTGATTGATATCTCCAGATACGTCAATTGATTAAGGCATGAAATTTTTACATTATTAGAAAGTGGCCTGACAATAGATCCTTGTGGTACTCCATATATAAAGATAAAGCAACAAAATAATGCACATAATTCAAAATTATATTTCTAATGTGTAAAAGTTAATTAAAAAAGCAGTATGAATTCTTAAATGTTATCTTATTTAAGTACTTTTGCTTTTGAAGATAAATAAAAACGAATGATTACTAATTTATCAAAAGCTTTGTGATGAGATGAGTCCACCAAAAAATCTAGAAGATTTTAAAATTGCCATAAGTCTTGACAGACCATTATAGTGTCATAAACATGTACTTATTGTGTTTAAAGATGGTTTTGAAAATTTTATGGTGATGTAGATTTATGATTGTTTGTTTTAAGGTATTTTATTACCACTATAATTCTAGACACTTATAAAGTTCTTATCTTTCTTCTTAGATCTTGGTCACAACGTGGTCATACAATACCTATAATAAAGATTTGATCTCATTGCAATAAGGAAATGTTAAAAACTATTATTATCACTATAATGTTGTTCATGTCACGTGGGCGAGATCAATAATTCATAGAAGACTATTTGGTTACTGGCTCAGTAGATATCAGTATTTTAATTAGATTGTTTTATATGGACAGCGGGTAAAGCAAGGAGTCGACCAAGGTCGCATAAGTGCTTAAAATAGTAGATATAAAATAATGCATTTAAATTCGCAGATTTTATCGTTCTAACCGAAATAATTCTGGTTTTTTTATTAGTTTTATTTAAAGAAAATCTAATAAAGAAACTACAATATAAAGTTATCATTCCATGTTTCTTATTGTTTAATCTAGAATAGTGTTTTCTTAGGTATTGATAAAACCAAGTGACTAGTATTATATTTTTTTTTATTAGGCTATAGGCCAACGCTTGACCACAATCGCACCTGATGGAAAGACGATGACGATGAGGTCTAAGATGACACGAGTTTGCCTAGAAGATGCCTGTAAGAAATACTTCGCAAATTTGCAAAATTTAACTGCAATTAAAAAATCTTCAGCATGCTGCCTAATTAATATAAGTGGAGTGTATACTAAGCATGATGATAAAATAACTGATGCTATCGTCAAACGCCTTGGAGATCTTTGATCGCCTTTTACTTAATTTTAACGAGCAAAGACTGCGGTATCTTTGGAGAGTGCACAAAATGAATGTATTTTCTTTTTAAATGCATAAAGTGCAATATGATTCAAGAACTGCAGGTTTAAAATTATGATCCTTCAGCATTAAGCGACGAAAATTTATTTAAATTGTTAGTTGAATTAAAAGCATGATCTTTTTTAACCATTTCGAAGCCTCAGCCTCTTGGCAAACACTTGCCAAGAGGCTGAAGAAGTACTTTTTGTTTAATAGTTGTGCCATCGTTTAAAATCCAAATTTTGATTAACGTAAAAAGTGGTCGCTTTTTATTTTAAGTGGCGTTAATCAGGATTTAGAATGCAAAAACAGACCAAAAAGTAGTGCCCAAGTAACATATAAAAAGTATAAGTTATTACATTTCCGAAAATGTCAAATAGCGCTCTTTTGCGAATTTGGCGGTGACACTTTGCGCTTTTAACCCTAGATACAGCGGCATCTAGGGTTTCTATGAAATCGTCACCCCCTAAAAACAGTAATAGCAAACCTGGCAGTCGCTACTTGTGTAGTATTAGCGCTAATTTGCGTAACGACATAATGACATACACGTTTACGCTTTAATGTCACAGATTGTGTTGTTTGCCGACTGCTGGATGGCATTATGCCGAGTTGTGTCATGATCGTGACATACATATTTGTGATCTGAGGTAATTGATAGCTGGGCGCGTATCAATCTGTCCTTTGGTTTATTAGACGTAACTTTATGCAACTGCTGTGAAGTTGTTACGATTAAGTTTATTACGCTAACGAAAAGAAAATTGATCAGACCACTACATACTTATTTGCTGCATCAAATTTTAACTCTAGAAGCCCCCTTGGCGATTAAGTATCGGGCCGTGACTTTTATTTCCGGGTCGAGCAAAAGTACCTACTTATTAGTTTTTTTTTTCAATATTTTTTTAGGGTTTGTGATCACCAATCCGCATTATGGTGCAGTGATTAAACCTAATTCCATCATAGCGATATAGCGATAGTTGATTTGTTTGTATGATGGAAGCCTTTGCCCTGCAGTGGGAAAGTAGGTATTTAGACTGATACTTTTAAGGCTCACAAAAGATCTGCTGGTCATTTATAATGTAATCCAGAGCAGTTAAAGATAAGAATCAAATCTTAAAACGTTTACCAAATGGTGTTGGATCATCAAAATTCATACCACAACATGCTTTCCATAAATTGAAACCTTGAATAATTATGGATACGTTATTGTAAACTTAACACGGCTACCCAGAAAATTCTAGAACAAGATACAAACATTCGGCTAACTGCTATTTTGGGTCTACAAACATTGAATAGCAAACGAACTTCTGTTTGACAAACCTGGTTATTAACAAAACATGCCGATTTCATGCTTGCATTATATAAAACAATAACTCCATACCGTCACAGTATCGTCTTTAATCTTTTTGTGGCCCTTCTGTAGTGGTAATAGAGGTGAGTCTGGCTTGGCTGAGGGTCTGAAGATAAGTCACGTCCCACATACGTAACACCTGTTGTAATACTTGTAATAACTAGCGTGCCTTATTGCTAAGTCGTGAATGGGACTAGGTTTTCCAAACTTCGTAAAAAATCTATAGGATTTTCTGGAAACAGCAATCAGCCTTCTGTGTAGGTAAATATGAGATCTGACCACTGTATTTTTGGATGGGTTTTCCAGGCCATGACCGAAACTTTACACCCCCATCCCTTTCAGACGTGCTGAGCGTCCTTTCTTATGAAAGCGACGGGTAGTCTTGATTAGTCAATTCGTTTTGAGAGTAGGCCCCTTGACATTATATTTACATGGGACTTTTATGACGAGCGCCGCGGTTTGTAAATGGAAACTTAACAGTCGTAAGACCCAAAAACCTTTTAAAAGGCAAAAACAATTGATTTTCTATTGTCTGCTGTTTGGACCTTTACGGTTAAGTTACCCAAAACAGTGCGTTGAACATTTTGTATGCGCGCGCGCCGGTACACCGTCGCTCTCTTCAGATTAGCGTCCCTCGTGTTTTAATAAAATACTCGTATGTAGTTACTCATTACTCATTCCATTACACTGCGCTCTATCACGGGCAGATGCCACTCGATTTGATACCACATATCACAGATGCGCGAACGCAGAAAACCGCTTGACCTGATATTTTTAACTGGTTAAACCCCGAATACGATCCAAACGTAATAGCAGTTACGATTAACATTCAATCAATGAATCAGCTCCTATTATGTTTCATTGCTGGACAAAGGCTTGTTCAAAGCTGCGCGGACGCAACAATGGGCGGTCCTGCTACTTGTGTTACATGGTTCAAATCTTCTATAGTATTGAAAAAGAGGTAACACTATTTAAAATGACAAGGCTTATTGGTAAACCGAAATGACAAAACACGTGCGCGATGCAGCTAGCGTCATCTATGGGTACAATTAGCAACTACATTTTCAAGCGAAGTGAGATTTTTATCCCAAAGAAGACCATGCACTGCTATTCAGATGCAATTATCAACATTGTTAGTATGCAACGGACGAATACCATGTTTCATTCGTCTCCGTATAATAAACGCTGTCCTAATCAACCGCATGGTGTCTCTAACTAAAACTGTAGGAACAGTTGTGGACAAAAAATAATCTGTTCCTAATTAGGTGCGCAAGCACAGACCGTAACATTAGGTCCTGCTGGTAAGCTAGCGAATAGGTGCTTCTGTACGCTTATTAAGTGACGTGACGTTATTAAATAAAGAGGGAAATAGTTGTCTGACAGTTGCATAGTTGGTTATAGCCAGAGGTGGATTAGACGATTTGCTGCCCCCGGGATACCCCGGGATAGTCACAATATGCCCCCCACCAACCAAATTGTTTTGTTCTTACCAAAAAGCCGCTAAGATTTGTAAGATATAAATTATTGTTAGATAAAAAGCCCTTCGCTTTAATAACCCACTATCACATTCTCGCGTTAGGATATCTGTGGTGCGAGAAAGTGGCGCCTACGTCGCCCGGGGCAAGCAGAGATCTGACGGAGAAATCGAGTCACTGCAAGAGCCTGTCATGGTGAATTGGTAGGTTTAACTTCAACACGCCATGTTGTGATTGATATGTATTTAAACATAAAATGTGTAATAATCTTACTGGATTGATATGCGATGGCAAGCGGAATCTCTAGAACTATACATACAATCTGTGAGTAGGTTTAGGTGTTGGGTACCAGCGCCGGCATTGCACAGGCTTCTGCCCCAGTCTAGTAGGGACAGCTCGTCGCTCCCGGCATGTCCCTATTGCTCCTCCCAGTATAACTAGGGGAGGCAATATTGGGCCCGTAGTGTAAGCGGACTTGCTGCCTGGGAAGGGACGTGAAGTAAATTCTTCAACCCGTACTCATGCACTTAACAACTCTGGCGATGAGGATTAAAAAAAGAAAGTTTAGTTACTCAGATGGCTCAAAGACCCAAAATGAGTAGTAATCTCTTCTTCGTCTTGGTCTTGTGAAGCTTGTAGCCAATCTCCTGTTTCCAATTCTTGCAGAGCCGCGATTTAAAAAATTATACTGTTTTTTTAGTAATATTAAAGTTGATCAACCCAAAACAGAATATTAGAAACTCAAGGATACAATTACGAAAGTTTCTCAAAATTTGCCGAATATACAAGCAAACAAAACAATCAAAGTTATAATTAAATTGTAATATACCTCATCAAACCAACCAATTAAGTTATTGTAGCTATTAAATAATTTGGTAAACAAAATGGGGAATAACCGATAACACACTCAAACAGACGTTGGCGCCATGAATAAATAATTAGCAGCCAATTATGTAATGATGACAAATTCTGATAACAGAAATGAAAATGTTTTTTCAGTTTAAGTTATGAATGTCAAACATACGTAATCTACTGCGCCACTCTGAGGAGCAATTCTCGTACACTCACTCGAATAGGAGAACAACATAAGGAATATCGACTATAATCTGTGTTCTCCTATTGGTTGTGCGTTCCATGAAGTCGACTCGACATAGAAGGCGAAAACCGAGAATTGGCCTCCAGATTCGAAATGTCGATCGATTCTGCTAGTTGTGTTTTCCATGATCGAGCATTAATTAAGATTCCTATGGTGAAAAATTAGGGAAAACATCTCGAGGGAAGCACAAGTTAAAGAAATTTATAGCGTTCGTGACACTGATGTGATGGTGGTAAATAAATATTTTGAGTTGGAGTTTGATGAACATTAAAGAAGAAATATTAAAGCCTAAATCGTCTGTTAAGTCTTATAAGCGCACAGTTGACTATCGTAGTAATATAGAATAGACTTCACGCCCATTCACTCACTTCGTCCGTGTATGTAAGGAACTGTCCAAATATGCCGTTGATAAAATTTTTATCTTCATTCCAAAAGAAAATATTTCATAAGTAACATTTAAGTATGATGGACAGGGCAAGGTATGCAGATGCACGTAACAGAATTTATATTTCCCTGTTAAACTTTATGTCCACTCCTTTCATAAAGGTCACACGTGTGTCAGGCATGCCAAAAGTTGAAGACAATCACTGGTTGCTAAGGTGACACATTGGAACCGGTTTCGTTCGCAACTGTCTGCTAGTTAAG
The DNA here is from genome assembly GCA_014851415.1 of Cnaphalocrocis medinalis. Classification (NCBI taxonomy): domain Eukaryota; kingdom Metazoa; phylum Arthropoda; class Insecta; order Lepidoptera; family Crambidae; genus Cnaphalocrocis; species Cnaphalocrocis medinalis. Next base: position 16,148,756 of record CM026276.1, on the reverse strand, counting down.
TTTTTGTGGACTATTATAATTTGTAATTTGGCTACGAGTAATAGATTATTCGGCTGCGAATATTTCAGTTGACTCTAGCTTAATCATGTGTGGGACGATATCAACTTTCAAATATTAGGTATGGTTAATTAATATTCAAACCTATTGCTGGCTTCAAGCGTCAAAATGTGCTTCGCCGTCAAAAATTACCTTTATGTATGACTTCGCTTTGCTTTGAAGAATGGGAAGACCTGAGACACAAAATATATATTTTGTGCCTGAGCTATCCGTACTAATATTATTTATAAATGGAAAAGTGTGTCTGTCTGTATGTTTGTCTCTCTTTTACAGCAAAACGGAGCGACGAATTGACGTGATTTTTTAAGTAGAGATAGTTGAAGGAATGGAGAGTAACATAGACTACCTTTTGCCCCTTTCTAACCCCCCAATTTTTTTAATGAATTGGGGGGCGCGAGCGAAGCCTAGCTTTCATAAAGCAACAATCCCGACCTTATAAGGCTCTATTAAGGACTTTCTTAAGAGGATTAAGATCCTATCATCTTCCTGTGTGCACTACAGTAACTATATAACTTCCCTTGTAAATATTTTTGAACAATAACAAATCCATTGAACAGGTAAAATCAACACTATATGCGCAGGCGCCTCGGCATTTTAACACGTATTGCGTTATTGAATACTCATTGTAACCATTATTATAACCTGCGGAATCGCAAACATTGCCAATGACGTCGGTGAAGTCACGTACTAGAATAAGTGTCTTCAAATCTAAGAAGACTTCTAAGGTTGCTCCAGTCAATACGATTTTTAGTTTTAAAGATACGAAATACTTAACTGTTAAAATTGTCACAGGGTATAATGATTTTAAGGCCAGTTTGCGAATGAATGTTGAATCTGCGGTGCAAGGTAAAATCAACGATGGTTTTTGCAGTACTGTCATTGATCTAACTACCTTGTGTGTATCTTATGTATCTTGTTTCTAAATAAATGAATTAACAGAAACGCCCTTAGTCATTATAACTTGTTGTATGGAATGCATAACTCTCGGTAAAAAAATCTTGCAATGATGACGACATGCTGTATAAATCAGGGACGTAGGGACCTTGATATGAGAAGGGTCTGTCTTCCATTCTGCGCGGAAACTTCTAGATCATTCCAGTTATGCTCCACTTGAATGTTCCCTATGCGTAGCGCTGCTATAAAAACTACAAAAATAAAGTTTTATTATTCCGTAACTTTCCTACGTTTTTCTCTAACCAAAGCTTTATGTGCTAAAACAATCCATTATGTTAATGGGTTCTCGACATCAAAACAATGGAGCAAAAAGTGCCATGAATAAGCGTCTTTCACTTTCGCCGCTATTGTTCTGAATGTCATTGTCGCATTTTGTTGTGGATTGGTTATCAGTAGCAGCTGTGTAGGTGAACTGGAATATCGTGGTCACTTTCCTATATGATGATCTGCAAAGATTACGCTCATTATTAGATCGATTTTGAAAAAATATGTCCCTTATTCTTCTTTCTGCCCTGTTCCCAGATTATCTGGAGTCGCCGCAGTAGGTTTTCTTCATTCGTCCCTGTCATTCGTCATCGTATCATTCACCCCCTTTTTCTATTTCTATCTTTATATTCGTCTGAAAATGTGACAACGTAAACTTTTTAAATTTTGTCTTTTAGACATATCGTTATAATGTAAAATTCTAACACTTTACACGTACGCCTAATTATCACTTACTGAGTGTGGGGCCAAGAAAGGCAACATTTTGGCCAACTAAAATCTCGTGGACCAGCGAAGTAAATCTCGTTCGCTGGAGCGACACATTATGGTCATGCCCACGAGTTTGCATTATTGATATAGAAGAAGGCGGTTCTGCTTATACCGTATCAAAGGCGCCGGTGTGTTCTCGAATCGGTTGGTTTACCGTCTGTTGACCATCGAAGGCGTGGGCTTGTTACGTGGAAACCAGTTCTAGTTGTTGACTCAATACAAAAGGATCTGGTTTTAAGGCAATATCTTTGAGGCGATTTCTAATCGATATTATATGAGTTTATAACGATTTAAATTTTGTATATGTACCTATAGGCTGTTTTAGTGTCTAATTCGACACTTCCTAGTCTAGATCTACCCATATAACTTTAGGGTTATGGAAAGCCAAATCATTGTTAGGCATTATTGTTGCTGCTTCCATCAGAATCACATAAACTTGTGTGTGATCTTCAATCGCAAGTTCTATCTGTTTCACTATTCTTATTAAGTTGCAAGTAATTATATTCATCATTATTTTACTATTACAGTGTTAATTATTTGCATTAATTAGTCAATTTATAGGTAAGCGCCGGATTAATTGCACACAGGAATTGAAACTGGTTCTCCTTGCCATTTAACATATTTGCTTGTACTAGGTATAATATAGTGGTATAAGGAGTAGTTTCAAATTATATTTTATTTATTCCTGATTCAAATGCACACCTGATTGTTCAATTACTGGGGAGTCATATAAATGTCACCGCATGACTCAGGGTTGTGCAGATAAAAAATGATTCAATGACAATTCCATATAACGTGATATTGCTCCTATTAACTATATTTTTTGCTTTGGTTACAGGTAATAAACAATCATCTGAACTAATGGAATACGAAATTATGGTCTGGTAAGTTTTTACATCTCATTTCATGTGGTGAAGGTTGTACATTTGATGACAATGTCGACAATATTAAGATACAGATGGTAAAAGATAGAAAGATTGGATGATGAAGGAAAAAGCCGACGAGCGCTGCGCTCACGCAGAAAAAGAGACCAGGAAACTGAACTTAATAAAAGGGTGTTATTTAACAAGTCAGCAAAAAAAAAACTAACTTAACCTACCCAATAAATGACTGGTCTTCAAATTCAGTATGTTAAATAAAATATTTTAATTCTGTTACTTGCAACAACATGGAATACTTACTGATGGTACTTATACGAAAGTAGGTCAGTATTTCAGTAACCCTGTTAAAGAAAACCACAATCTAATACGCAAGGTATCTTATTTCCGAAGTATAGACCACAAAACTGTCATATTTGTATATCTTGCTCACACTTTCTATGCAATGGGGTATCATAAATTACAAGTTTAGTCATAGGAAAAGACCCAAGCTATTCCTCAAGTGATCAGAATGTATCCATAAATTTCTAGTCTATGTTGAATAGCGCTATATAGTCCATAGGTATCTTGAAAAATCGAATGCCTCTTGTAAAATAATTTGGATTTAAATCACTTTCTATCTATCTATTCTATATCTAATTTTATATGTATATTATTTGTAAAGAGGTAAATTGTATTGTCAACGTCAGGTCTTATATATAGACCGTAAAAGAGAAACACTGGCGCGATGTAATCGACACCCAACGCCATCTATTGATCCTGAAACGAAGTAAGGATGGATCTCTAGTTATCAATAAAACAAATGGTTTATGTTTGAGTCTTCACTGTCGAGTAAGAATAACAGACCGATCAAAAAGAACTGCCCATCATCTGATTCTATAATATTTATGCAACATAGATAGAAGTGGGTGTGTCAGACCGTCACAGTTGTGCGTAGTAGCATACAATTATATCTACATGGAACTCGTATATATTCGTATGTATTAGCTTTTGCCTGTGGTGGATTTATCAGTGTGTGATCTGTTTACTGATTTCTGTACACTAAAGCCTTAGGAATGCTGCTCGATAGGGTTGCAAAGCACGATTCGAGGTTGTTTTGCAATTATTGCTCTAGGTGCTGTCTTATAAGTAGTGTTATTGAAATTAAAAAAGAAATCTAGTCTTGCCAACATTTGCCCCGTTTTAAAATCTTTTAGAAAGGAATTTCAAGAAAGGCACGACCTTCAGCGAGGAAGAACATGAGTCTTCTATTAAAGTTAGAGTTAGATTTGTCAAAAATTAAGACTGGCGATATAAGAAGATGATCAGGCCACGTGTCGTAAAGTCTAAGTTATTTGAAACAAAAAAAATAACGATACAAATATCTCAATGACTTAAAATATGACAGAGCTCAGGTAAAGATACAAAGACACGTAGTCTAATAAAAGCATATAATCAAAATAATCAGATCGCAGTTCTACAGACCTTAGATGTGCATAGTAGACGCATACGCAAACGATGTTTAATGTTATTGGAATTATACAATAGGTTGACCTAATGATAATAGAGACAAGATATAAAAATAAACGCGACTAGATAGAATTGGTTGTACTGTTAGATGCAACTAAAGCCCAAGACTTATGGAATTACTATATGTAAGTACTTTGAAGATTATCACACAGCATCTTATACATTGACCTGGTTAGGTCAATGTATAAGATGCTAAATAGCTTAAGTAAGAACTTGCGTTACAGATATCAGACAACAGAGGAAACACAAATATTAATACTTAAATAACAAACACCCAGACACAGAACAAACACACGTGTTCATCAGACGAATGTTTGTCCAGGGTGGCGATCGAACCCACGGCATATGAGGCAGGGTCACTACCAAATGCGCCATCCGGCCAGTCAAAAGTTACTTGCGGTCTCGCTCGATAAATACAATACTAAAGACTGTATCTCCATCCATGACGTCATGATTACAGATAGATGACAAGAATAAATGGATTTAATTATTATGGAGTTTCAGTTCTAAAAGTTGATGATGACGTATGTTCATACTCAACGTTGTAACTGACAAATGCGTAAACGCTGTCTTGTCCTGCTTTGGATGATTTGTAAGGCACTTGCAACAATAAACACCCGAAGTGAACCGAACGGTGAAACTCATAACTGTTATTTTGCTTATCGGCTAAGCCAACCGGTCGGTTTTCTCTCTGGTTATAAAATAGCTGGCTGGTAAGCTAAAAATAACCGGGCTAAGTACGGAGGTGGTAATGCTAGTAAAACTGCCGTAAGTGCAACCAGTTGCTTCGTAAATGAGTAGACTAGTATTGCAGACATGTTTATGTGCTAATCTTAGGTTCTTATCTTGGGCCGTTTTAAGTTTTTGCGGTAGCGTTTCGACAGTTACTAGGCTGAGGGCCTAGCAACCTTTCATCGAAATCGTAGCGTATACATATCGTAGATAAATTTGTGTGAAAAATTTTAGAGCTCCTCTATCGTAATACATTTTGATGGAAGTGGAAGTATCGTAACTGCCCTTGTGTGTGTTTTCTTGTGTGTGTCTAAAGACATTCATTCATTCAAGTTTATACCTCTAGTTTTGTGTGCAATAAAAAGTATATTCATTCTTTCATCCCTTTTACCACGGTTTCAAACAACTATTCTGACCAACTATTTCTGTGACTTGTAGAAATATTTTTTCGTTTCCTCCTACAAAAGGACCAAGTTACGTGACCGATTTTGTATGTTTTTTTAATTAGATTTTCTAATAGTTTAAAATGTTTTTAAGGTTAAAGGGATGTAGGTAATTGTTTACCGATGAACTGTATATAAACGCAACTGTATCACCTTGTAGGATCATAAAAACTGGATTGATCATAAAAGTGTTTAGTTGAGGTTTTTCTGTAGCGGATTTAACCTTCATCACGACACGTACGCGGTTTTTTGCTGACATTATCATAGACAATTTACTTGAGATTTTTCTAGATAAACTATGATTATAGATAATACTATTATCATAATTTATTATGTAACTGTATCAGTGTTATACAATTAGACAAATAAAATAAATTACCAAAATACCCCGAAGTTTCAGAGAAGTAAAAAAGCCATTAGTTGGTGTTTATCTTTATGTCATAGGTGACAGACGAGCAGACGGATCACCTGGTGGTATGCGATTGCCGCCCCCATAAACACCTGCAACACCAGTAGAGTCACAAGTGCGTGCCAACCTTCAACCCCATTTCTCCCCAATTGGGCCTCCTGTACCCTCAATCACTCGACGATGGAACGACTACCCTCAAACACAGCGCAGATACTGCTTCACGCTGGTCTTCTATGAGGCAAAGGTATCACTCCGATCGAGCCGGCCCACGTATACCGGCCGGTGTATTTTCTAACTAATGTTTGTACCGTGTTGTGGGTGTTCAAAATAATATTCTTTCTATTTATAGTAAATGCTCAGTCCTTCGCAGTTCACCTTTTAATGACGTCCTTAACCAACGCAGGTATATTAAAAGCTCACGAACTTATGACGTAGGATGTATCAGCGTTTTGATGTATGTAAAGGTTATAACGGTCGTTTATAGTTATTAGTGTCATTACATATGACGGTTATAGGCTTGGCCTCAGAGTCAAGTGTAGGGAAATTATTGGATTAAATGAAGGTACGGCTGACCACAATCAATTGAGGGTAGTTGATCGATTGTAGGAACTTGTTGGATTTTAGGAATGGAAAGGGGGGCTAAAAGGTAAGCACTAAGCAGCGCACTTGTGACACTGGTGTTGCAGGTGTCTATGGGCGGCGGTAATCGCTTACCATCAGGTGATCCGTCGGCTCGTCTATAGGTATCATAAAAAAAAACTTGACGTGATCGCCAGTTCTAAGTGTACCTTTTTTAGGGTTCCGTAGCCAAAATGGCAAAAACGGAACCCTTATAGTTTCGTCATGTCCGTCTGTCCGTCTGTCCGTCTGTCCGTCTGTCCGTCTGTCACAGCCGATTTACTCGGAAACTATAATACTACAGTGATGAAATTTGATGGGAATATGTGTTGTATGAACCGCTACAAAAATATGACACTAAATAGTAAAAAAAAGAATTGGGGGTGGGGCCCCCCATACATGTAACTGAGGGATGAAATTTTTTTTTTCGATGTACATACCCGTGTGGGGTATCAATGGAAAGGTCTTTTAAAATGATATAAAGTTTTCTAAAAAACATTTTCTTAATTTTTTGTTGACGCTTGGGAATGCCGCTGACCCGAAGTGGGCCAACGTAGTCTTTCGACTCCACTTATGCCGACTATCTTGCCGGGGATCAGGCGGGTTATGTCGGGCTCTCTGTATGTAGTCTCTTCTTTTTTTTTATGTGACAGGTGGCAGACGAGCAGACGGATCAACTGATGGTAAGCGATGGCCGCCGTCCATAGACACCTGCAACCTCAGTAGTCACAAGTGCGCTGCCAACCTTTAATCCCCTTTCTCCCAATTGGGCCTCCAGTGCCCTTACTCACTCGACGAAACAGCGTAGGCGCTGCTTCACTATCTTCTTGTTTTAAAATGTCTCAGGGCCTTTACCAGAGGATTAATTTACTCTTTTGCCTTGGACGAAAAAGCGGCTATTTTATTTAATTATCTTAATAGCGTCTTTGCAAAGACCGTATTGTTCTATAGAGGGCCTTGCGTGGATCAAGCGTTAATTGCGTCTGCGCATGTGGACGATGTTACATTGATTGGAGACCTTAGGCTTTGAACTAGAGCAGCTGTGTGGAATGGAATTATTTTTCTACCATCAGGAAACGGATGTGCGTAATTTTTTTTCAAAGTATTTTTTTTTATATTGAAGACAGTCAAGATGACCTGACGCCGCCTGATAGTAAGCGGCTGTGAGATCCAAATATGAGATTGACAGGCACAAATGAACAGATATGTCCATTAAGTCTGTCACTAACTAATATTTAACAAATTGCTTGAGCGATGGTAGCTTGGTGGATAAGGACGTGCGCCTTCCGAACGAAAGGTAGCAGGTTCAAATCTGACCACGCCCTACTGAAATGTTCTGAATACTGAATGTTCGAAAAATTCGACTTTTCGCTCGACGCCGAAATCAAACCCCAAAAGACTAAAAGTGCGTTGTTATTGTATTGTCCTTGTATTTATGAATCGAATACTGTCCACTAATGCATGTCAGATTTAGTATCCGGGTTACAGCTAGATTGGCTTGCGCCTTCAGCCTCCAAAAGTCTTGAATGAACGTTATCGATCATAAATCATGCGCCTAACGTCTAACGTGAACCGGAGAGTGGGTAAGTCACGCGTAAACTTCATACTTAGTACTTTGGTTTCATGGCCATTTTAAACTGCGGACAGTTGACAGAAAATTGTGACTACGAACATGAAACGAGTAGTACAATTGAAAAAAAAATATGATAATATACTTAGGATGATATACAGCCAATGATGATACATACATGGTGTCCAATGTGAATGATTTAACCAAATGCACAGGAATTTTTTGAGTATCTATATCTATATCTTCTTCTATATCTTCTTCTATCTTCTATACTATTAATAAAGAGGTAACGCCTCGGCCTGTGACTGACTGACTGACTGACTGACTGATCTATCAACGCACAGCCAAAACTACTGGACCTAAATTCATGAAATTTGAAAACATAGGTAGTTCAATACTATGTAGGGGCGCACTAAGAAGGGGTTTTGCGAAATTCACCCCCTAAAGGGGTGAAAGGGGGGGTTTACGTTAGTATGAAAGTCTTCAATTTAGATGTTAGAGATTTGAAAAATTTGGATTATGGTTGATGATCAAAAATAAAAATTGACCTGTTTCAGTTTTTTTTTAAATTTAAGCCATAAAGGGGTGAAATGGGGGTTAAAACAATGTATGGGAGATTTATTATTTTTAAAGCTAGAGTCTTGAAAATTGGTATTTGGGTTTTTCATACAAATTAAATGAATGTAATTTCAGCATTTTTTTTTTCTTCAGCTTACAAAGGGGTGAAAGGGGGTTAAAAGTCGTATGGAAGATTCGTCATTTTTAAAGCTAGAGCTTTGAAAATTGTTATTTGGGCTTTGCATGCAAATGTAATGAAACCCAAATTTGTCATTTTTTTTCTTCAATCTAAAAAGGGGAGAAAGGGGGATGAAACGCCGTATTATCAATTTAAAGCTAGAGTCTTGAAACTTGGTATATGGGCTTTGCATACAAATGTAATGAAAGTGAATTCGTTATTTTTTTCTTCAACCTAAAAAGGGGGGAAAAGGGGGTTGAAATGAAGTATTGACATTTTTTGAAGCTAGAATCTTGAAAATTGGTAGGCTTTGCATAGAAATTTTATAAAAGTGATTTTGGTATTGTTTTTTCTTCAATCTTTAAAGGGGTGCTTTCGGTTTTCTTCATATTCAACCCCTATAGGGGTGAACGGGGGGAACTGATCAAATTTGACAAAGTAATGTTATAGAGTTTCCAGCATTTTTTTAAATCAAATCTTTTTGAGATTCCTTCATTAAGGTTTACGATCACCAAAATTGATTGTTGTGAATTCTACTTCGTTCAAAAAATTTAAATACCGAAGCGAAGCGAGGGCGGGCCATAAGTAATATAGAGGTAATCCACTCTCAGCACCCAGAATTTCAGCACCTGGCCTAGTCCACTCTCAGCACCTATTGATATTTTTGGCAGGTGCTGAAAGTGGATACAAATTTATTTTTACATTTATGTCCACTTTCAGCACCTGTAACAAAATAGTGCTGACAGCATAACAATATTAAATGAAAGATATCGATAAAAATCACTGACCATAAACAAGGGATATAAGGGAGGGGAAAGTCTATAGGTAATATTCTCTTTTAAGGAATTTAAAAAGGTTCATGTGATGCTAGAACTAAATATGTTTATCCACTAAGGCGCTTTGTGCCTCATTTTGATGCTTTATGAAGCGTTCCGTAGATACCCTATTAGTACGGTACAGATGATTCGGTCAAAGTCATTGCGCGAGCCAGTACAACAAAGTACGACCTGTCCAATGTCCCACCAAAGGATATTGTGCCCTTTAATCCACCTTCCCATTCCCAATACTTCAGTAAATCCAGGCCAAGAGCAAACGCAGTGGTCGCAGTGATTGTGTACTCCGAGGCTCGACCTAGAACTTAATGCCTATATTTGAACATATTGTAGCCTTACATTATCTGTTTGCTTTAAAAACATTAAATATGTTTTTAATAAACATATTTGCATGATTTAAAAGGTTGTAAAACAAACGTACCAACCATAATACATACATATAAAGTTATACACTGCGTTCATTGTTTATATGCAGACGTTACTATAAATAAATACTATATTAAACCTATGCATAGGTAGTAGGTATTGAAAAGCGTAAGACAGGTAGAAAAATATTACCTAGACCTACATAATATTAAGTATCGTCAAAGAAAACCTATACATCATCTCTACAAATATCTTTAAATCGAATCGTGAAGAAAATAAATACAAACCTATTAGAATAAAAAACTTTAGCAAAATTTACTTCTGGGCAGTGCTTTAGAACAATAGACTTTAAGGTGAAGGGTGAGAAAACAAGGCCGCGCGGAAGACATACATAAACATACACACATACAATTAATTGTAACGAGATAATGTATTGGACCGACGGAGCAGGGTCCATAGGAAATAGGACTTTAGAAATTTTAAACGGAACTGGCTAAGGCATTGTATAGGCGTAATTAAGTTGTACTGATTTCTTCCGGAGGCATTATTATGGCTAAGGAATTATTTGATATGCAGCCCGTTTAAATGCAACTCAGATGTCTACAAATTTCTAGAAGCATCTATCTTAAAGTAAATAAAATTAAAAATTTTATGTTTATCAGTGACGGGAATGATAATGCGTGTATTTCTCTGGCGGTTGAAATTCGGTACGAAGTTATTCATTGCAAAGTTATTCTCCAGATAACTAAATATGTCACTGGTAAATCCGTGTAGCTCTTAAAAATGTCACCTACACTATACACACCGTGTATTTAACCTAAAAGTGAGCTCACTAACTGACCTAAAAGTGTCTATAGGGGTAACCTTAGAGCAACAATCCTCCGCATTACCTACTCTAATGAGGTGACGATAAAAGGTAGATACATGCCTGCAATGAGTACCTAAGTTTAGGAGATGAATTACTGATAGTACCTTTTTTTTATACTAGAGGCGACAAACGAGCAAGCGGGTCTCCTGCTGGTAAGTAATCACCGCTGCCCATGAACATCTGCGAGATCAGAGAGGTCGCTGATGCGTTGCCGGCCTTTTAAGAAGGAGTACGCTCGTTTCTTGAAGGTCCCTAAGTCATAGCCGTCAGGAAATACTGCCGCATGCTAAAATTCCACAAGACTGAGGTTCGCGGGAGAAAATTCCTCAAAAAACGCACAGTGCTAGATCGCCAACCATAAAGATGATGAGGATGGAATGACAGCCGCTTGCGTGTGGTTCGATGTAAGAATTCAGCCTTTTGATAACTTTGATATAGTTGGAAAAGAAAAAGAAGAAAAGATCACCAAAACCGATAAGCCACTTACAAAACATCCAATAAACAATCGCGAAGCATTCAAACACACTTGCAAAACTGCCTAATTAAATTGCACAGATAAGAAAATTGGAAACACCAAAGACAATGGAGTTATGAAAAGGTAACAATAAGGTTGCTTCACACATCGGCTGAGACAAAGAGTTGCAGGGGCTAAACGACCTAGTTCGGATCGTGCTCAAACTCTAAATGAGCTATTGAGTTATGTCCTTAACAATAACGATGACTGACAGATCACTCCAGCCTTTGGTGTGCATTTAAAAGAGAAACAATGCATTCTAGAAAGACTTTATTAGATTTATCATCCAAAGAAGACCATTGACTGGGGAGCATTTTGTTTCCCATACAATGAATGTCATTGCCAAATTAAGTGTATTATTATATTTATGAGGTTATCTGCATCTGTTTTTGGTGCCTTTTTAGTTAAAGTAATAAAAACATTTTCGAAAAATTTAGCTGTTGAAGCAAGAAATAAATAAAATAACTAATTAATATGATTATATATACCTATGTACCGACAAAAAAATCTAATTAAAATATTTAAAAAGAAAACTGACTAACCGAATGATTCATAGGTATGTACTTTTTCAACTTTTTTACGAGTATGTATCGTAATTTTTTTTTGTCGAATGTATGATGAATGTCCACGTATGTCGTTCTCGCTTCTTCATTCTTTGTGCTTAACTGTTTTCCAAAAGTAAAACAAAAGCCAAGTACACATTCTAAAGATACCGTAAAAACGGTTCTTCTTACACCATTAACATTTGAATCGCAGATGCTGTATTAAATCGAAGGTCTTGTTGCATTTGTGGAATACAAATATCTTTTGCATTGTGAACTCAAATGATTTCCGTATTTTCTGTATACAATGCATTTGGCACAGAATCTTAGGAAATAATAAAATGTCTAAATAACTGAGGAATGTCATATAAAATAAGGGCTTATATACCTAAAGCAAAATATATTTTAAGTATTTTTTTTAATCCCTAACCTTTTTTAGCTTCAATTTTCATAATAAACAACATCATTGATGTTTGTCTTGGTTTTAAAGTCGAATTTAAAGATCCAATATTAATCAATATATGTAAGTAAAGTATGTAGTGTCATATCGATTGTTTGTTCCCGCTTGCTCGTTTGTCGCCTCTAGTATAAAAAAAAGCCAGGTCCCTCAACAAAATAACAATGAAAAACTTAACATTTAATGCAGCGATGGAATATTAAAGTCAGTTATCATACGTCATTGGAACTGAAATGGATTTCCTGATTACCCTTATAAAGGTGCCGATATATTTGATTCAAATTAGTTAACAAAGAACCGATGTTAAATATGTCCTTGGTGGATAATTTTGGAATAATCCTGAATATATTATGAAAAAATAAACGCAATTTGCGTTTGTTATTATACTCTGATTCATAATCATGTAAAGTAAACTAACAGATGTCTATGTGACATCCCTATACATTATCACTCAATTTGACAAAATGCATAGAAACTTGTCATTTTCATCTGTCAGTTTACTTTACATGATTATGAATCAGAGTATAGTAATTCTATAAATAAACAAAAACAAAGTGCAAAGTTTTGCATTTCTCGGCCGTAAACCGATGGTATTTATTTATCTATAGTCATGCTGGAAACCCCCCATCTGTCGACATTCGTTTCGCTTGCCGAAAATGCGGACGAAACATACAATCGCGAATTGGTCTGTACAGCCACGAGCGAAGGTGTGGTGTCCCTACTTAAAATGCTACTTAAATCATCTGCTAAGATGCAAAGGCCTATTATATAGTAGGTACACAGGATTTCTTTCCTAAATTTTAAAGTTTTAATATGCAAATTTAGTATGCGTACTATGCGTAGGTTTCGGCATGGACTAATAAGTTTCTGCTTGGCATAACTCATCCCTAAAATTGCGTTAGCCGTTTTGAATGGGACTATTCCGGTTTTCGTTCGGTTTTGTGGTAAATTGTCACGTCTTTCGAAATTACGAGTCCCTGTAAAGCCAAACACCTTATACGAGTACAATGTGTAGTGATGTTTCTAGCTAATCCTCCTAATGTGTCATCCTATACTATACTATATTGTCGTTAACGGTTACGAGACGTCCCAATGCGTTTAAGTAATTAAACGTCCATTTTGTCAATTGAATGTGCAATACTCACGTAGATTAAATCGTTTACGCCGCAGGGCGGAGCAATTTGATCCTCTAGTCATCTAGTGAGTCAACGACTTAGATCTAATAGGTAACATACATTATGTATCAAATACTTGATAAAAACGGGAATAAAGGCGAGATTTAACATAGGGACATAATAGCACTTACTGATAGATAGATGGATAACGTTTATTGGCCACAAAAGCAAAAGAAATAACCGAATAATTGCAGTATAAGTAGCGTACTGCTTAACGTTTCGTCCGCGATACAACGGCCGTGGTCACAAGCGGACTCTAATTACCTACTTATAAATTTAAACATCCTCGCGTATAGTCCCGTTTATATCAAGTATATGGCCCGCCCTCACTTCGCTTCGGGACCGTAATTCAGAAATGAACCAATAGATGGCGTTGTGCCCAATTACATCGCGCAAGCGTTTCGTGTTTTCGGTTTACCTATAAGCCTTGTCGTTGTCTATAGAAGTTATCTCTTTATAAATAGTTTAGATTGTATAATGCAACACGAAAGTTTAAAAACATACTATCTATCGATTCAAATATCATGGTAACTCAGTGGAACCCACCTTTCATACGTGTGGTCGTGGTTCGCATACGAGCAAGCAGTAGCGCTACCATGAGTTTACAGTGACCGAACTCGCTAGCGTCTGCGTAAAAAAAATCTATGAAAAAGTGTATAGCGCCTCTAGCGGTCACTTGAGAAACTAAAATATAGTATGAGTTGACCTATCGAAATGTATTCGCTAGCGAATAACGTTTTCCGTAGCGCTACGAGTTGACATCGAAAACTGACATAACGTAAACTATTGCTCTGTCTCTTTCAAATGCATCACAATGAAAGAGACAAAGCGATAGTTTTCGATAACGAGGATAATATTTCAAACTCTATGGAAATACCACAAGTTCAATCGAAATCTATTCGACGCCTGTTTACTCGCTATCGACTGTAGTAACGTTATGTTCCTTTTCGATGCCAACTCATGGTAGCGCTACAGTTCTGATATTTCAAATTTGTGGGCGTATTTCTGCCATTAGCTCGGCGGTGAGAGAATTCATAATGAGGAAAACTCCACGTGTCTACTTTCTGAAACCATTGGTCTGATTATAACCATTATAGTGGTTATAACTCCAAATCTTGAATCATGGTCTAAGGCTAAGCGTAGGTAGCTGTCTGTACTACAAATTCAGAAGGGAAGTGGTATGCATCCCTGTACGTGTGTATCTGTGTTATATTTGAAATGTTTACTATTAAAATCCTATGTTTGTTGGCTGGAAACCAAAAAAACGTTGACTTCCTGAAATATGAAAACATGCTGTTTATCCTAAAAAAAAAACAAAGTTAAACATGTCGCTATTTGACAAAGCATTCATAGAAGCAATAAAGCAACCATTTTATCTAAAACTGACCATAATAACCACTAATGTATTATTCAATTTGACTATCGTTGTGTCATTGTCCAAAACAGCTATAATTAAACAAGATACAGTAGTTTAGACTATTATCTCATTAGCGCTAACTTATTACGTGAGTAAATAAATACAGACGTAAAAGTCCGAACAAAGATATGTGTTAAATACAGACAGTCATCATCATAATTGGGGTTAGCTAGATGATAGCTCTAGACTAGACTAGACTCATTAAACGAATGCGCCAGGATGACGGCTAGTCGAGAGAAATGGCGAGGCATCGTGAAACGCATTCTGTCTGCCCCTTCCGTCGGGAAAGCAAATGCATGACGACCACGACCGCTCTGTCAAGAGTGCATCGATGAAGAAGAAGAGATGATTGCTTAGGTAGGATACGCTTAGCGATTATCTAGGATTTTCTAAGTCTGGTTAAATTAAAATGAAAGCAAATTATAATCAGGGAAGCTGTCTACTAGCTAGATAATTTCACGTTTAGAAATATCCTTATGTGAAAACTGTTCAGCAATGCAAAATGCAAAAGCAAAATTGTGCATCGTCTGTGGGTTTCCACAGTTTTTGGGATTTGAAAACTGGAGCGCCGCATGCTCGAATTTGTACCTACGATCTTTCGTTCGAAAGTTCGCATTCTTTCTTATCTATTAGCTAGCCATCATCAATCGGTTAAAACGTCAGTATGTTTTTCTTGCTTACATATTTTACGTCGTACAGTCCCCAGTAAACAGCGCTGTTTGTACATTCACCTCTGTTTATTATTTACTCATGTGTTATTGCTTATTACTCCACATTACGTAATTCTTAGCCTAGTACAAATATCTACTTTAGTTTACGTTAATTATGAGCATGACGTCTTCATTAGCGCCAGATTTTGTAGTCAAATGGTTAATGACTTTTTGCCACATTGTCCTTGTTTTGTTTTGCTTGACATTATTTGTGCAATTATGTCGTTTTACATCTTAAAATTTCCGGAAATGTGCAACTTAAAGAATGTTCCATTGATTCCCAACCCAACGAGTTGGTTAGCTTGAAGTGTAGAGAACTTAGGGCTTAACTTAAGCCGAACTGGATGTTACGAGTGATTACGACCTTTCACACTTTTCTTCTGCGTCTCTTCTGATTAAATCTGACAGGTATTGTAACTGTTATAAGCCACCAGATCATTGCTTCTCACTAGTCTGTTCTGTAAAAGTCGGAATGGTGGAAGATATTAAGAGGTGAAAGACGGGGTAGATAGGAAATACCTACTCTATCACAACTTTTTTAACCTGCTAACAACAAAAGAAGAAAAGTGGCCCGTGGTCCAAACCCCTAGACCAGACTTATTCATACTCAACGTGAATTATCTGGCGCATTTATTCATTCATTTATTATAATAACACATGGCAAACCGCCAATACTTTGACTTGAAAATAATGTTGATCATTGTTATTCTTTTGAGGTCCGCAAAGTCATTGGATATAGTCGATGGAGCGATTTATAGAAACCATTGTTCTAGAATTAGAAACCATTTGTGTGAACGAAGTGAATGTTAATAGCGGATGATATTCTAGAAATATTATACGTTTGTTTATAAATTCATCGTGCCCTAATATTCGGCCTTGGATAGAAATCATCAGCCAGCGTAGCGTGAAGAAAGCCTATGTCCAGTTAATGACTCCATACCATAGAAGAACTCAAACCATTTATAATAATATGTAAATACAATGACCTGACCCCGTTCTAAGTAGCTTAAGTAGGTACTCGTGTTGCATATAACAGACAACAGACAACGGAGTGAACACAAATATAATATGTACTTAAATTCTTATATCAAACACAGACACTGAACAATCACAAGTCACGAGTTCATCATACGAATGTTTGTCCAGAGTTAGGATCGAACCCATGAGGCTCTTAAACGCATGAGGCAGAGTCACTATCAAATGCGCCATCAGGCCAGTCTAACGTCATCCGGCCATAACCCACCACCCTCCCATGGTCATTCCTGCCTTCTTACGGCCATGGTCCGAATGGTGGGAAGATGGGTGAAATAGATATGGGATGGAAAAGATATTGGTAGGAGTCAAGCAAGAGCAGTACGGGAAAGAGTCATCTGGCCACCACCTTCCCATGGTACTTCCCTCCTTCTTGGCATACGGACCTAAGTCGCGGGAGACACCATCGGTACTTGGAGGGCTCTTTCCCCTCATCCGGCCAGTCTAATTGCCAGCCACTTCTTTCTTACCTACTTCCATCCCCCTTTTCCAGGAGTCGCTAGCGGACTGGGAGCGCGGGTACGGCGACGTGTCGGCGCCGGCGCCGGTGGCGGGCGCGACCGGGCGCAAGTGGAGCGCGAGAGCCGCGCACGCGCAAGACACGGCCACCGACAACGCGGCCACGGTGACTGGCGCCAACGCCACTGACGCCTGCAAATTGATGATTGTAAGTATGGATCACTTTTGCTTTAATATAATAGGTAATAAACAACGTGAATTTTTAAACACATATCCCAATTTTAAGATCGACTCAGAATCTGTAAGTGTACAACTCCCTCCAAGAAACATTAGTCGAAATACGAGAAAACATTTGAACTTCCCATAGGTACTATATCGATCGCGTGATCAGTCTGGTTTGTATGAAAAGTAAAAAAAATGACATAATTCGACCCATGTTTCTAGGTAGCCAAAGTGAACACACAGATTCGTGCGGATAAGAGGCGTAGGGATGAAAGCCCTCGTCGCGCCTTGCTGTGACTTGGAGTGTTAGAATCAGTAGAGGCATCAGGAAATGTAGGATCTCCACTCCATACATTTCTATGTGTTCTGCAACAAAACTGAGAGATTGCCACACGTTTGCGTAGTCGAGGCTCTATAGCCGTAGGTCTGCTTCAGCAATTGCATCATTTCCGATGAGCCTCTACGCATAACGAAGGAAGACACCACATCAAATCGACGCGATACTCATGGCCTAAAACAAAATAGATCTTGGTACTAAATGACTTTTACAGTGTGATAAAAATGGCTGTCTCCACTGCGTTTGTTATTGGGTTTCCCCATTACGGAGTTAATTGGGGTCAAACTGCTAAACGAACGGGTAGTTCGACTTGTTAATGGGGGCAGGGCAGCATCGGACTCACTGACCCAGTCCTTGGGGCATACTCGTAAGAAAAATACGGACCGTACACGAGAAACAACCAACCTTGTAGGTAGCTATTCTAAGATTTGACCAGATTAATTACCACGCTATACGGTACCTACTTAAATAAACTAGATAATTTCTCGTATGACATCAAAGACTTGTGACTCTACTGGCGTTGCTATGGGCGGCGGCAATCGCTTACCAAAGTGATAACACTAAACGCGCCAGAAACCCATCCTCTCATATGACATATGAATCTGATTCGTTGTGAATTCCACAGTACATCGGCGATGCGAAAAGCCCGATATGGCGCATGTCGCTGTGCGGCGCCAACGCAGCGGCGGTGGCGGCGCGGGCTGGCACCAAGCTGCTGCCGCCGAAGGTCAAGATCGTCTGGAACCCGCCCACTACGCCGTACCATCACACGGAGAAGCTGCGGCTCGTGGTCACCGCTGTCAACAGTGGTGAGTGTCCAACCACACACTATGTAGGAGGTTTACCTGATGGCAGATGTGTATCAATCTACTGCTGGAAGGTGAAGATCATCTTGAACCCACGCCCACAAACATCATACACTCATACAGAAGTTGCAGCTCGTGGTGACCGCTGTCAACAGTGGTGAGTGTCCAACCACACACTATGTAGGAGGTTTACCTGATGGCAGATGTGTATCAATCTACTGCTGGAAGGTGAAGATCATCTTGAACCCACGCCCACAAACATCATACACTCATACAGAAGTTGCAGCTCGTGGTGACCGCTGTCAACAGTGGTGAGTGTCCAACCACACACTATGTAGGAGGTTTACCTGATGGCAGATGTGTATCAATCTACTGCTGGAAGGTGAAGATCATCTTGAACCCACGCCCACAAACATCAACGGGCGAAGCCGGGGGGCGGACCGCTAATAAATCCCTCCTTCTTTGGCCATACGGACCTAATCACGGGAGACACCATCGGTTAACTTGCAGGGTCTTTCCCCCTCCTCCCACCAGTCCATAATTACCGGCCACTTCTTTCTTACCTACTTTCACCCCTCTTCCAGGAGTCGCTAGCGGGACTGGGAAGCTGCGGGGTACGGCGACGTAGTGTCGGCGCCCCGGCGCCGGGTGGCGGGCGCGACCCGGGCGCAAGTGGTGCAGCGCGAGAGCCGCGCCACGCGACAAGGACACGGCCATCCGGACAACACGCCGAGCCACGGTGAACTGGCGCCCCAACGCGACTCACTGACCGCCTTGCAATTGATGATTGTAAGTATGGATCACTTCGACTTTTTCCCCCCTAATATAATAGGTAATAAACAACGTGAATTTTTAAACACTATCCCAATTTTTAAGATCGACTCAGAATCTGTAAGTGTACAACTCCCTCCAAGAAACATTAGTCGAAATACGAGAAAACATTTTGAACTTCCCATAGGTACTATATCGATCGCGTGATCAGTCTGGTTTGTATGAAAAGTAAAAAAATTGACGTAATTCGACCCATGTTTCTAGGTGAAAGCACAGCAAAGTGAACACACAGATTCGTGCGGATAAGAGGCGTAGGGATGAAAGCCCTCGTCGCGCCTTGTTGTGACTTGTGAGGTGTTAGAATCAGTTGGGGGATCAGGAAATGTAGGAATCTCCACTCCATACATTCTTATGTGTTCTGCAAAAAACCGAGAGATTTGCCACACGTTTGCAGTAGTCGAGGCTCTGTAGCCGTAGGTCTGCTTCAGCAATTGCATCATTTCCGATGAGCCTCTACGCATAACGAAGGAAGACACCACATCAAATCGACGCGATACTCATTGGCCTAAAAACAAAATAGATCTTGGTACTAAATGATTTACAGTGTGATAAAAATGGCTGTCCCACTGCGTTTGTTATTGGGTTTCCCATTACGGAGTTAATTGGGGTCAAACTGCTAAACGAACGGGTAGTTCGACTTGTTAATGGGGGCAGGGCAGCATCGGACTCACTGACCCAGTCCTTGGGGCATACTCGTAAGAAAAATACGGACCGTACACGAGAAACAACCAACCTTGTAGGTAGCTATTCTAAGATTTGACCAGATTAATTACCACGCTATACGCGCAAGTAGTTCTGGAGTGCGTTGCTGTGACAGGACAATGAAACGAAATCCTCGGATCTGCGAGCTCACTCCGCGAAGCCTGTGAAGATCCCAGGAAGCTTCTGCGCTTCTGGGCGGAGTTAGGCTGGCTAGAATAGCCAGGACCCCACACGTAAACTGGACCAAATGAGAGTCCACTTTACATTAGATTACCTCTACATTACCACGCTATACGGTACCTACTTAAATAAACTAGATAATTTCTCGTATGACATCAAAGACTTGTGACTCTACTGGCGTTGCTATGGGCGGCGGCAATCGCTTACCAAAGTGATAACACTAAACGCGCCAGAAACCCATCATCTCATATGACATATGATTCTGATTCGTTGTGAATTCCACAGTACATCGGCGACGCGAAAAGCCCGATATGGCGCATGTCGCTGTGCGGCGCCAACGCAGCGGCGGTGGCGGCGCGGGCTGGCACCAAGCTGCTGCCGCCGAAGGTCAAGATCGTCTGGAACCCGCCCACTACGCCGTACCATCACACGGAGAAGCTGCGGCTTGTGGTCACCGCTGTCAACAGTGGTGAGTGTCCAACTACACACTATGATGGAGGTTTACCTGATGGCATATGTGTATCAATCTACTGCTGGAAGGTATAGATCATCTTGAACCCACGCCCACAAACATCACACTCATACAGAAGTTGCAGCTCGTGGTGACCGCTGACAAGTAGACAACAGTGATGGTGAGTCTCCAACTTTATTGGCTTTACCTGATGGCAGCTCAGAGTAGAGTCCCAAGCGCCTGATGCAGATCTCGCCCATATCCATATCCAACCTCCACAGAACATAGTAAGGGATGGCTACCTCAGACTCCAAGGTGTGTTCCTGAATGTCGGAACATCACCTTTTATTTGTAGGTCTGGGTGCGTTAGTGGACACTGGGTGCGACCAAATTGAATCTATTGTGTCCTCCGTTCCCTCTAGCCATCGTCTCCTAGGCCCACGGGTCGTCATGAACCGTGTGACCACCTTGGGAATGATAACCTTAACATCCTCCGGGCAGATGTGGTAGCTGCCCAGGGTGCGGCTTCTTGGTTGCCCGAACATCACCTTACTAACAACCCTCTATGTTCCAGGATCAGTCTGCAACAACGAATCCCAATTCATATGCGGCGTGACCAGTCTCTGCATATCCTCGTACCTGGTCTGCGACGGCGTGCGTCACTGCCCTGCCGGGGAGGATGAGGACGCCGGAGCCTGCTCCCACAGGAGAGATCCCACCGCTCCTGGAACTGCTAAGGAGGTTCGCTGCGCGGAACCAGGAGCTACTCGGCCTGGATCAGCCTGATACGATGACGAAGCCTTCTGTTATAAGTGAGTAGGACTTTTTGTTCGGATAACCCGCTCGCCTGGTTTGTCAATTGTCACTTCTTGGAGTATGTAGATGGTTAGAACGCGGATATTCGAATTAATTGGGACTACAGTCGATTCGGGTAATCGGACATAGACTGGTAACAAAGAAAAACGAGAAGTCACTCATAGAAAAAACTTTATAAAATTTACCAACTACTATATATAGGTAACCTAAGTAGTTTAACAATGACGTTCATACTTGAATATCTTAACCAGAGTAACTTGGAACTCATCATCTTCACAGAACTTGTTTTTATTGAAAAATCAATTGGTTTTTTTTTTCTACTGTTGAATGATATTGGAATAAACATCAAACATCACATCCGGACAAAGTATTTAAAAGGATGTAGGTAACCTATATCCTGTATATATTTCCACCAATAGGTAGAAAAAGAGGAACTGTGATGGTGAATAGAAATACAAATAAAGCACATTTTTGATAACATCTGCATAACAACAGGATATGAACTTGAGTCAAGGAAATTCTTATTTACTACAAGTATTATTACAATGAAATGATTCATTCATTACGATTTGTTTACATAGTAAATGGAATTGTAGGTATGGATTTAATATTTGTATGACTAAAACCTTGTTAATCTTCTGTGCGTCATAATTACCTACTCAAAACATTGATCTGTAGCACTCACCATGAGTTTGAAATACTATCCTCGCTATCGAAAACTATCGCTTTGTCTCTTTCATTGTGATGCATTTGAAAAGAGACAGAGCAATAGTTTACGTTATGTCAGTTTTAGATGTCAACTCATGGTAGCGCTACTGGTCAGTCGCCTAGCCATAGCAACGTACGTACAGCCACACATCAAAGTGTACAAAACCGTAAATTTTCTTCAATCGACTCTCATCTTACTGTCATACACAATAGATTGAATATCAATTGAGGAAATTTGACAGGTTGTGGTAACCTGATGTGTGGCTGACTGTACCCTATTACCATTCTATGGATTCTATTCTATCTAAGACGTGTTTATAGGGATGTAAGTGTTCACAAATACACCCTGTATAAAATGAAGTGCACAGACTAGTCATATTTATATACTTGTAACACTTATGATTTGAGATATAGCCCGCTTATCAAGATTCTTGATGTCATTAAATATGTAATTACTTTGTTACGGATGTGTACATAAATTACTTTGCCTATTAGATTAGTCAGTTCTTTTAATTGTGGCGGCTGGTTTCGTGAGGTCAGACGTGTGTATCCTCAACCACAGTTAGTTAATGGTGGAAATTAACAAAACATTAAAACGTTCACAAATGCGCCGTGTTTCGTAAAGTGAGTGAGGGTACCGAAGGCCCAGTTGGGGGAAAGGGGAAAAAAGTTGGCAGAGCACTTGTGACTTCTGCTGGTGTTGTAGGTGTTTATGGGCGCCGGCAATCGCTTTATCAGGTAATTCGTTTGATCGTCTGCCACCTGTCACACAAAAAAATACATCCTGTAGTAGAAATAGAAAAAAATCTTTGCAATGATTTGGACCGATTCACCACTTTTAGGGACTTTTGCCCATGGCGGCTAACAAATTCTCTGTGACGCCTACTGGCGTCAGCCGCCACACAGTAAAGTGACGCCCTTAGGCGTCTTCCGCCATGATTGAACACATTTTGCTTTTTGTTATGATTTTGACTTGCTTATGAGTGTTTACATTCAGTCGGCATCAGATCACATCGCCATACGTAAAAGATTTAAATGACGCCTTAAGGCGTCATCCGCAATGAATCGGTGTTTGGTCCATAAATAACACTTATGAATGTCAAAACATAAGTAATCTACCACTGGTTCGGGACGTCGATTTCTACGAGTTAGGTAGTTTAATTAAAAGGCAGTATTAATTGAGAGCAGGCGATTTGAAACTTTCAGTGAAGATCTCGGAGGGCGACCAGAAGCAGAACGCGTTCATGGAGTTCGCGGCGGCGCTGAAGCCCTACGGGCCCTGGAGCTACCTCGTGGTCGGGATGCTGGTCTGCGCCACGATACTCATGTTCTGTCTCGCTTGGGGTGAGCATTTTTTTTAATACGCCAGACAATTACACCAACCAATCAACCAGCCGGGCTAACATGCGCGCCACGAGATAATTTGTCGACACTCGTGTTGTGTCGGCGCAAGTTGCTTCTCGCTCACCTGACTGAGCGATGAGCGGGATAGGACGGATGCGCTCTCGCGAACGAGAGTCGATAAAATTTTGTCGCGGTTACGCATGTTAGGACCTACTGGTCTCAAACTAGGCAACCTCTGTACTATAAGTACCTGGTGACGATAATTAACTGGGGGCGTCAACCCAGAACCACCCCGACCCAAGAAAACTTAGAAAATGTAGTTTCCTAATTTGACTTGACCTGGTAATCGAACCCAGGACCTTTCGCGCTTCGGCCACTGCTCCATCGAGGCCGTCCTTATATACCGTCCCACTGCCTGCTTGGCAAAGTAGTTACGATGTTTTCCCTAACCGCCGAGCTAATGGTAGAAATATGCACATTAGATTTGAAAAATCTAGGAGCATGCTCGGATTCGAACCAGGACCCTCGCATGGAAGACACGTTCTTATCCACTGAGCTATCATACCATCGCTCCTCAAGTACCTACATTACATCCTCAAGTATCCATAATTAAGATAATGAGTTATTATCTTATTATGGATACTTAATGACGTCTCTGAGTGCGGCAGTTAGTGACAGAAGACTGAGCGGTCGTGTCAGTGGAATACTTTTAAAGTAAACTCGATTTACTACAATTTTACTCGTACAACCTCAGAATACAGTTCTACGAAATTGGGGCACAGTGTATTTGACGACTTGCTTTCTTCTTTCTAACAAAGCTCTTGTTTCAATTTCAGAATGTTGCTGCAAGCGGTCGAAGCCGTCAGAAACGCCGCTCAACATGCCGCCATCTTGCATCGACCTGTCACCAACTGTCACGGTGACAGCGGCCTCGCAGCAGCTGTTCACGCAGGCGCTCCCCGCCACTCCCCCCGAGTACGAGCCGCCCCCCTCCTACTCCTCCCTCTTCCCGCGTGCCTTCAAGTCCTCCCCCACCCCTGTCCCTCACTGCTCTCACCAGGAACCCCCAGATTAAACACATATTAAGCATAGTTAGGTAGGTTATTTCAATTGATGCTGCCGCGAACGATGACCGACGACCTGGTATTAACAGGTTTCTTAGCCTATCCCACTGGTGGGCAAGGCCATTTAATGTAATTTGAGGTTACACCCCATTTTAACAAATCTCGACTCTAACCAATTATGGACAGCGTTTAATGAATTCACTGTGCAGTAAATATTAGCACTGTTATTTTAAATGTACAAACAGCCACATGTTGGAATATACAATCTGTGGAATTTATTCATCCTATTCTCACTCATTCTCACTAATATCAAACACAAATGAGTTTAGAATAATATAAATAAATTTTACAATTTTATAACCCAAGGTGGCTAAATCAATTATTTGCATAATATCAAAAACTTGACTAAGCCATAAGTACCATTTTTTTTCTATTTTGGAGAAAGGTCTTATAAGTGTTCATTTGACTTTTATGTACTGACTGCGAATTTATTTTGAAAATTACTCCAAACATCCATCATAAAAATACAGGGTAAAAATTTACATCTCTTTAACTACGTATTCTACCAACCATTTTGAAATGAGTAATATGACTTTTTGAAATACGATGAAACATTTTTGGACTCCCCATACAAAACGACCAAGGAATATGACCGACTTTTATTGTATGTATTTTTTTTGCGAATTCCGAAATGTTATAGAATTAAATTGTGTAGAAGACGTGATTGAAGGGATGTAGATGTTTACAGATACTCCCTATATAGAAAAAAAAACGTATCTCCATCGATTGACGTAGTGCTTACCGTAAGAAAAGGACTTAATGAAGTGAAAGAATGGATAAAAAGTCAAAAATAAAATATGAAAGACAAATATAAATGTTAGTTTTATAAAAATACATGTGTAAACAAGTGACTTGCAAAATATTTTTGTAGAAAGGGGATGTTTCAAGTAACCGTTTAATAATACTAATTGCCATGTCTAATCTAATAAAAATAATCTTTGATTGAGTTGATGACCTGTATGAGATATTTTATCCTACTATTTTTTATTAGGTACATATTGTTGGAATTATTATTCAGTTCAATCAAAAAACTTTAGGTAGGTACGTACACCCAAACAAAAGTATACAAAACACTCATTTATCTTCAATCGACTCTCATCTTACTGTCAAATACATTAGGTAGAATATCAATGAGGAAATTTGACAGGTTGTGGTAACCTGATGTGTGGCTGACTGTACCTACTTACTTCGTGCATAAATTGGTTTGGAAGAGTACAACGACAGTGAAATCTCTATGAGAATGATCCACCTACGAGTACCTCCGTAGGGTAAAAATAAAAATATTTAAATATCGAATTTCACCGCATAATTATAATATATCTGAATGCATTACATTTACAATGTAATTTTACAATGAACCTGAAAACAAGATTAACTTCCTATTAGTAAGAATCTTTTAAACCATTACTTTGTAAACAGAGGGCCTATAGCGAAACGAAGTTCACGACCGTATCTTCACCCGTCCCTTTCTCACGCACTGTACGTACGTATTTTTTATTTGAATGCAGCGGGTTAATTAATTATCGTTCCTTGTGGGACAGTTTCGTTAAAGGCCCTTTGGTTTGAAATCTACTGTTCTGTTTTCATAAGGCAGCTTGTCCGATCTTACTAGCGCCGCTATTTGGTTTTGTGATGAATTTAAGACGTATAAAAAGATAATCTCTAAGTACTATTTCCTTTAATAAAAATGCTTGTTAAAGTACATAATATTTGTTAAATTCATAATTTTCATTTAAAATTCAAGCAAATGTTACTTATAATGGCGCTCGTCCAAAAAGTGGGAATCAAAAAATCAAATTTAAAGCATTTATTATCGATTTGTTTAAAATTCACATGAAAATTATGTATTTTACAGTTAATAATTTTTAAAACAAAGAAAATTATTTGATGCAGATATTGAAGGACGCTAAACTACAAACATGGGGTTGTAATGCCGTAACATTTTATATTGCTACCGGAAAAGTTATTGTAAATAGAGTTTTCACTGCATAATAAAGGCAACATAAATTGTACATACTTTAAGTTGGTCCTACACACATGCATGTACTCGTATGAAATTTTTTTATATATTTTGTAATATTGGCATAAGATTTTACAATAATTATAGAAAATATATCTCAATCACAAATTGTTAATTTTTTTCAGAAAAAACATCTGTTATAAACGTTTGACTAGTCTTATTAGGATCTGTTTTAGGTATTTTAATAGTGTATTATTAAGCTACATAAGTTAATTAATAAAATATTTTTAGTTTGTAAAATATATGGATTCCATAAAATACCTATTAACAAGACATCGTGATATGTATTTATAGGAAGTAATTATTATACAAAATATTAAATAGATATTTATTTCCTTATATGGGTTTTATTTTTTCAATCATAAATTTTTGTAACGCTCTTTAGATAACATCTACAATCTGGTCTTTTTGGGAAACGGCAGTTTAATACGTCCAGACAATAATGAGCAGCCCCTGTGCTGTGTTTCGCCGAGTGAGTGAGGGTATTGGAGGCCCACCCAGGGGGAAGGGGATAAAAGGTTGGCAACGCACTTGTAACTCCACTGATGTTGCAAGTGTCCATGAGCGGCGGCAATTGCTTACCATCAGGTGATCAGCCTGCTCGTCTGCTACCTAGAACATTAAAAAAAAGTGGCAGTGGCGCCATCAATTAATTTCATGACTATGTATTGACGCATTATTCCTCCTCCGACCACTTGGATCCATTGCTTGCCCACCATTTGCTACTCGACTGCGACAGCTCACAGCTGCACAGCTGGGACTGTCAGGCCGAGAGCTTGGCCAGAAGGAAGAAAAGAGACATGCTCACGGTGGAGTTTCGCACCTTTTGGCACGTTGAGTGTTTTGGTGGGCCGGACCCGGGCCTCTCATCGACGGTGATCCAGATGAGCCTGAGCCGTTAATGACTACCTGTTGCGCCTGCTTGCATTATTTGGCCGGCGGTCCCCCATCTCATGGTGGAGTTTTACTGGAGAGTCTGCCGCGTCCCACAGCCAGTGGGATGTGGCCACGACTCGCCGTACCCGTTATTTCGTCCGTCTCCGCAACCCAGCGGGTTTCGGGTCCGGTTGTAATGTCTGTGGGTACCCTTTCCTCTCTCTGCATTGCAGTCAGCAGTCCCCACGGATCGACGGCGTTGTAATCCAGCAACGTTGAAGCTACCAAAGAGGGCGGGTGTTTGGCCGAGGTATTCTAGGCCTCGTCCTAACAGGGCCCTCTCGTCACACGAGAGTAGGCGACGAATAAGGTTTCGTACCGATCATCGTATCCTACCATCGTGTGGACAGAAGTGCCTTGGAAGTTTTTAGTGGATATGCCCCTGAGAGTACCCCCAAGGAGAGTCCCACACTACCAGGCCATCTTCCAGCGGCCAGGTGTGCAGAACTAGAAAAAATAACATTATCTTAGATAAAAAAAAACAGTTTATATTTTTACTTTTCATGGCAGTACATAAAAAAAGTTTACAGATCTTTTTCAGTTGAGTTTAAATTATCAGAATAATCTATCTA
This sequence comes from Cnaphalocrocis medinalis, assembly GCA_014851415.1. Lineage (NCBI taxonomy): Eukaryota > Metazoa > Arthropoda > Insecta > Lepidoptera > Crambidae > Cnaphalocrocis > Cnaphalocrocis medinalis. The sequence continues at coordinate 16,120,675 of CM026276.1, read as the reverse complement.
TACAAATAAAAAGAAATTGCTGTTCGTTAGCCTGCTTTGAATTGGAGAACGGCTGAACCGATTTGGCTAAAGTATTCGCGGAAGCCCAGTGTTTTGAGAAATGAAAGATGAAAATATGATATGGAGTTCGCCAGGTCAGTTAATTAATATTACAATTCAATTCAATATAAAATAGTAAACTAGGTTTGTATGTATTGAATTTGATAAATATTTAAGTTAAAAAGATAGCTACTGTTTTACTAAAAACCCTCAAAAATGTGATGCAATTTTTGTGATGTTTTAATGTTGTTTGATACAGGATGTGTAAGTAATATAGTCTGAAGAAATAATAAATTGAGACAGCATTACCCTATTCCCAAACTAAAGCTTTTCCATATGTTATGGAAACCAGAAACAATGAAGAAACCCGAAACATAACCTGTTTTTGGTCTGCAATTCTGCATTTTTGGGGTTTTTTCATTGTTTCTGGTCTTATCTCATCAGTCTTATCAAAAAACATAAGTGTTGGTGCTGGAATCGACCCGCAATCCTAGTGTTTTAACAGGCCCTCAAACCACTGCACTAAAGAGAAGAGAAACAAAAATAATACTTGTCTTATGATCATCTTCACAACCCTCTTAAACATAAGGCTTATGAACCAGACCAACAGGAGTATGTCAATCCACTGTTAATGAACTACCAGAGCTCTTATATTGCATTCAAAACACCTATTTTGCATTGAACATAGATAAAATCACGAAACATCTTAACTATCTAGATAAATACTAATTACTATAGGAGATACTTCAATCTCAATCATACTTGTCATATCTATTGGCTGTAGTATTTTCTGTCTTCACAACAACTGGTTTACTGGGTAATGCCGCAAACGTAAACTTGTGTTTGGACCTAACATGCTTATGTAGAGAATCCTTTCTTGCGTACTTCGAATCACAATATGAACATGGAAACTTTTTCATATGTCTCTTCTGATGCAGTAACAGAGCTTCGGCATCTGGAACGAAGAATCCACAGACTACGCAACAAACATTATTTGCTGTGTGTTTCTTTTTATGCTTCTTTAAAGTATCGTTCCTAGCTGTGATGTAGCCGCAGATGTCACATTTATAGTTATATTTCTTTTTATCATGTTTTATTCGCTTATGATTACAGAGTTCCGATAATGTATAGAAAGTACACGCACACAACTCACATGTAAACATTTTTACTCCAGTGTGTCTGGTCAGATGGAGGATTAAGCTCTTTTTCGATCCCAGCATCTTTTTACAGATATCACATTGTAAACTTTTTTCACTATGTGTCTTTAAATGTCTATACACTCGATTTCTCCCTTTAAGATATTTACCACAATACTGGCAGGTTGTTTCCATTTTAAACATTTTATGAGCAGATTCTTGGTGCCCTTGTAGAGAGCTCTGTTGGGTGAAATTTTTCTGACATATTGTGCATTGAAACGGTCGGTCTCCAGAGTGAGTATACAAGTGGCTCTGTATATCTTTTATTCGGCGGGATTGGTAACTGCAATCTTTGCAATGGAATACTCTGTTCTTGCCTGTACCTTCGATGTTTACTTTATTTGCTGTATTGCAGTTTGTGTTATTGCTATTTACATGTTTATTGAATGCCTTGTATGACTTGAATGCTCTCATACAAGTTTTGCAAATGAGTTTCTCAGGCAAATGAACCTTCTTCCAGTGAACTTTCATTTTGCATTTGCTTTTAAAAAATCCGCCACAGTCATGGCATTCGAGCTTCAAATCTATAGCTTTGCTCTTAGGTTTTTCTTTTATTACCTCCAGTATTTCCTGCGGGCTGTTTTTAAGATCATAGGAATCATCCAAATAGTCATCATTCAGGAAGTCTACTTCTCCATAGTCTCCTAGAGGTTCTTCGTAAGGCTCTTCTTTTTTAATTTCTATGTCGAGCTCATCAGGTGCTATGTCATCAGATTTAACAATAATGTTGTCGTTTAACAAGGTACTCCTTAGTAAGTTGTCAGAACTTTCGCACTTAGATTTGAAGTTGATAGCTGTGTCCAGTTCCAGGAGGCAGTCGGGGCAGATCTTTTGGGGTAATCCGTCATTCTCTTGAATCCCAATTTTAGCAATGGAATTGATAGTGTCGGAGATAACACCATTTTTGTACTTTTCGAAAAGCGACATACACTTTTTCTTTATCTTGCTGTCGGATCGTAGACACACTCGGCAGATAATTGTTTTAGACTTTTCAGTCATTGTATCAGAAGAAATTGGAAAACTTGGAAATAATATTTGCAATGGAATTTATTTAGACCATTGTGACAGTAAACAATAAATTGACATTAATGACATTACAGTATGACAGACTAAATTATAAAAAAAAGCCAGCACAGTTGAGCACAGTCATCTTATAATTAATGCTATGACTAACAAGCCGACAAATATCAACAATGCAAATAAAAGACAGCGCTACTTGCCGCTATGTGGCATGAATGAATTTAATTATTATATACTGTGGTCTGAGCTCTCTGTGGTGACAGTGACAGTGACAGACGTCAGACAATCGACAAATTGACAAAAATATTTTTTGGTGGACGCCATTTGTGGTGATTGATTTACCAATTTGTGATTTGATTATAAAAATATTATGTTTTCCTAAATAAATTATTAAAAATATGGCCATTTAGTCTTAGTAATCATGGCCGAAAAACCAAAAGATGTAATTTGCCGCGTGTGTCTACGTTCAGACAGGAAGATAAGCGAAAAGTGTTTATCATTGTTTGAAAAATACAAAACAGGTCTTATTTCAGATATTATTAATTCTATTGCTAACGTTGAGATACGACAAGGTGATGGACTTCCTGATAAGATCTGTCCGGACTGTCTCTTGGAGTTAGATACAGCGGTAAACTTCAAATCTAAGTGCGAGAGTTCCAATGGTCTACTGAAGTCAACAGTGTTGAATGAAGGAAATATCGTCAAATCTGATTTACTAGTTTTGGAATTCAATATAGACAATATCAAAAAGGAGGAACCATCCGAGTCTCAGAGGGATTACTTTGACGATACCCTAAATGAAGAGGTCTTTGTTGAAGCCCGTTTCAATGTCAAACGTGGTTCTCGAGTTAAAAAAGAAAGAGTTACAAATTACAAATCGAAAGACCTCAAACTAGAATGTGCCGAATGTGGCGAATTTTTTAAAAGCAAATGCAAACTCAGGGTCCATTGGAAGAGAAGTACACATGCAACATGACTGGGTATGCGAGAAATGTAAGAGAACATTTAAAACTGAGTATGCTTACAACAAGCACTTGAATGACAAGAATGCTCCTTGCCAGCAGATGACAAAAGTCAACATCGAAGGTGTAGGCAAAGATAGGAAGTTCTACTGCCAACAGTGTGACTACAAATCACATCGCCTAAAAGACATGAAGCGTCACTTAAATAGCCACACAGGTGTTCATCCTTATGAGTGTACCATTTGCCACAAGTCATATACACAGAGAAGTACACTCAACAGTCATGTAGAAACTGCACATAAAATGTACAAAACTGAAGTGACATGTCAGTACTGTGGCAAGTACCTCAGAGGACGCACTAGAGTGTATAGTCATTTGAGACAGCACCGACTTCAGGGAGTACAGTGTGATATCTGTAATAAGGTTTTAAGAAGCAAGAAAAACTTAATCGTACATCTGCGAAGGCATACTGGTGATAAAATGAATACATGTGAGCTGTGTGGGGCATCCTATTGCACTATATGGGAGCTTGGAAACCATCAGCGAACTGTTCATGAGAGAGGAAAACACATACATAAATGTGACATTTGCGAGTACGAGACATTTAACAGTGTAACAATGAATAGGCATAAGAAGAAGCATACCCTGACTAATGTTTGCTGCCTTGTATGCGGTGTCTTTGTTGCGAGTAACGAAGCTTTGGTTCTACATCAAAAGAGGCATTACAAGAAATATCAGTGTCCCTATTGTAGTTTGAAGTATGCGAGAAAAGACTCTCTTCAGAAGCACATTAGGGCTAAGCATGAGTTTACGTTTTCTACAGCGGTCAGCAAGCCTGTAGTTGTAAAAACTGAAGCCCCAGTTAATTAATGTATTTCAATGATGCAGAAAAAAATCTTGAAATAGTTAACTTTTAATCAAAGCTTTTTTATACTGGTACCTATTTATTGTTACTATGTTTTTTACTTGTATGCTCAATTTTCTTTTAATATCATTTCTATACAGGGTGCACAGAGCATTGCATATACCAGTATTTGACAGGTCTGATAAATGAAGCAAGTCAGACCTTTTGAACCTTTAAACATAAGGAACCAGACATAGTGTAATCATGATCACATATTTAAAATGGTTTCTTTTCACTATTGTTGATGTCTACAGTTGTTATTTGCTGAGTTACTAATGGTTCGAAATGTTTTAATTTCCTATATTTTATAATACTGTTCCAATTGTAGATACATAGTTTATAGTTATATATAATAGATTATGTATATAGGATAAGATTTGTACAGGCAACTTAAATTAAAATTCTAATAAAATAATTGTTGTATGATTATGTATGGTCGTGGTCAAAAATTGTTTACACCTTAAACCTCAACCGTACTTACAGTTAAGTAAATGTAATATAAATGTTGTATGTAATTGTATTAATAGATAAATTAAAGTGTATATAGGTAGTATAGATAGATATACGTGTAATTTTCTCCATTTTATGAGTCCATACAATGAATTAATGAAATTCAACAGATTTTTACATTGGTTTTCACTTTATTTCTCATCTAAATATCAAACATGTTTGGTTCATTATCAAATGAGAAAACTTGACTTGAAGAGATTGTAGTTACCTGATGTGGAGCAATCTGAACTTAAACAATATTATATTACATAGTGGCTATGTATAATGGTTGTACATATTTAAAACGAAAATAAAGTTATATTATGTAGTTACAAAAAATTGTGTTTTACAATACCAACGTTTTAGAAACTGAACAAGTTTATCTGCTAGGAGGGAATTGTGGGAGAGCCATGCTTCGGCATGATTGGGCCGGCTCGACCGGAGTGATACCACTGCCTCACAGAAAACCGGCGTGAAGCAGCTCCTGTGCTGTGTTTCGCCAAGTGAGTGAGGGTACCGGAAGCTCATCGAGCAAAGAGAATATAATCACTTCGTTTTACTCATCGAGGGGGAAGGCGATAAAAGGTTAGCAGCGCACTTGTGACTCCCCAGGTGTTGCATGTGTCCATGGGCGGCGGCAATTGCTTACCATCAGGTGATCCGCCTGCTCGTCTGCATCTATCACTTAAAAAAAGGTGCGATTCGACCAATCTTTATAAGTAAATCTATGGTATAAGGGTGTCATCCTCTCGAATCGCAGCGGTAGGTATCTATAGCACAGTTTTAGGTATCTCGGATGAAAATTGGTTGAATAGGGCCACAAAAGAATACTTACCTACTACAACCTTATTTCTAGGGTTAATTAAATTGTCGGATAGGTTAATCAAACGACTCTACGCCAGGTGATTCGACTGCTTGTCTGCTGCCTTTCACGTGAAAAAAAGTTCTTTTCCTAAATTGACCCGACCAAACCCTGAACTTTCCGTGTTTTGGCGCATCGCTTCAAGTTTAGATGTAAAAGCCGGATATTTTAATTACTAAAATGTTAATAACTTTACGTAACCGGTAGTAAGGTTCGACCCGCCAGTCGGCTATGTCTAAACTTCTGAGGTTATTCAACAAATTGTAATGGCTGCCAAAGTAGGTAAATAGACTAATAGATATCCAAAATGTATAAAATTAAAGCTACAGGTTATGTAGAAAGATACCGGCGTTTTAGCGAAAAGTTCTCGTTGGGTTTAATGTTGACGTTAAACGTTTATATCGATGCTAAACTTTAGCAACTTTATCAATTTTTATTATATTTTTGAAACCGGTTTCGGTGGCGCGGCGGTAGCTGCATTGTGGTACAGTAGAATTATGTTTCAGTGAAGTATCCGGCAACCGCAAACTAAGACAAGTGGCTGACGAGCACACGGATCACCTGATAGTAAGCGATTACCAGTAGGCACAAGTGCGCTGCCAACCTTTAACCCCCTTTCTTCCCATTTGGGCCTACGGTACTCAGTGGGGCGCTGTACCACGCCGGTTTTCTGTGAAGCCGTGGTATCACTCCGGTCGAGCCGGCCCATTCATGCCGAAGCGTGGTTGTCCCACGGTAAAATATGTTAATGTTTTTCCAAAAAGGATGGTTTTGGTTTTTGACTCTTAAGCCAACTTCGTAAGCGGCTCCGAGAGGGGACTACCAATCCCCTTCCTGTTTGGAAAAAAATAAAACGGTCAGTCCACCCAAATATTTGGCTAATCTGGTTAGATAGCCTGGCTTTTCGTTTATAAGACCTGGCAACCCGACACGTAAGTTACTCTGCCTCCTACTTTACTGTACCATTTCTATACTATAAACATGTTCGGGTCATAGAGTAGTTATGTAAGAGGTTAATCATAAAATGGAAGTTTGATCACCTAGGTACTGAAAGCATAACGTTTAAATTACTAAGTTCCTAATTCCAAATACCAACGCGCAGGTAGGTATATTACAAACATGTAGAAGTTGCGTGACAGCGTGAATTATTTATTCAAAACTTTGATTGGACACAATAGGCGAATTTAAGGTCAAGAGGCGTTTTCTACCAGTAAAGCTTTGGGACTTTAAGGATATAAATTATGGTGATATAGTCTTTAAGTTATGTACTTAAGTAAGTAATTAAAGAAGCAACTCTGACCAGGATCGTAAAATTATTGTTAGAGGAGTCGTAGACGTGTCGCCTGCCGAACGAGAGCTGTTTCGTTCTCTGCAGTCCTAATTACCTTCTTCAGTTTTCATTGTTTATTATTGATCATCCTTCACTTATCCTTCGTTTGTTTTAACCATATTATAACATTCGTGATCCTTCTTTTCAAACTTATTGCACCGATTTTCAATTTTAATTATGTAGTAGGTATTAAAGTGAGAGGTACCGGTACGCTACATTTTATATTCGGTTTTCGAAGGCTGTAAGAACTGAACGTGCGTAGAAATAACAATAAAACGTCTTAAACTCTAATAAATTAGCTTCTTGGTTGTCTGTTTTGCTACCTTCTCTTACCTGTACAATTTAAAGCATGATCTTTGACCGGTCGCGCCGCGACGTTTGCTTGCTCGCCTCTCGCCTCGCACAAGCAACTCCGCCATTTTTTTTTACCTCAGTCCAGTTATACGCGCGTTGCGAGGCACACGCGTCGCCGCGGTCCTCACTCCCGTACCGATCTCGATCTAAAACATGAATAACATCCACCAAAGTGTTTGAAAACAACAAGTAAAAGTTCGTAGTGTGTTTTAAACAGGAAAATACGACTTTCAGTGCGAAATTAACCAAAGTTCCATTGTGTAAAAAAGTTGTGTTGCAATTTCTGTAGACACCATCGAAAAGTTGGTTCGCTAGAATCACGGTTCTGTGTAACGTTGGGGTTTTAAAACAGTGTTCTCTTGTATTAATTTGCATCGAATCGACTCCTAATTGGGCCGAGTGGACTGCTGTTTTAATTTTCGCTCGCGATTTGGAGGTAGTCCGAGCTTTGGATCAGGTTTGTGGATTTTGAATTCTTGTTACATTATGGGTGTTGTTTTTAGTCACTTACGCTTTATTTGTCTTAGTCTAGATACTTTTACTTTGAGCTAAATAGAAAGGACTTTTTTTTTCTAAATGTCCGCAGTTTTACTATTTTCTGATCTGGATACCTATGATGTGCGATTTCAATAAGTAGGTAAAGGGGTCTGCTCGGTAGATTACCTAAGGCAAGTACTTAAAGGTAGGTCTAGGTAAACTTAAACGTTTTTAAATACATAGCCTGTCAAAATCATAACCCTCCTTTTGCTTTGCCGTAGTCGGGTAAAATGGATTAAAATGACCCTACGTTTCCAAACGAACCTATTCCAACCGGTGGAATTCTTCAAAAAAAAAACCCTGATATACCTACTTAAATTTAATAATTTTATTAAATTTAAGTAGGTAGGTATATCAGGTCAAATTTTAACGTTTTTCGTAAGGGTTAGCAGCGCACTTGTGACTCCACTGGTGTTGCATGTGTCCATGGGCGGCGGCAATCGCTTACCATCAGGTGATCCGCCTGCTCGTCTGCTACCTATCACATAAAAAAAAGGTGCGATTTGACCAATCTTTATAGTAAATCTATGGTATAAGGTGTCATTCCTCTCGAATCGCAGCGGTAGGTATCTATAGCACAGTTTTAGGTATCTCGGATGAAAATTGGTTGAATAGGGCCTCAAAAGAATACTTACCTACTACAACCATATTTCTAGGGTTAATTAAGTTGTCGGATAGGTTAATCAAACGACTCTACGCCTGGTGATTCGACTGCTTGTCTGCTGCCTTTCACGCGAAAAAAAGTTCTTTTTCTAAATTGACCCGACCAAACCCTGAACTTTCCGTGTTTTGGCACATTGCTTCAAGTTTAGATGTAAAAGCCGGATATTTTAATTACTAAAATGTTAATAACTTTACGTAACCGGTAGTAAGGTTCGACCCGCCAGTCGGCTATGTCTAAACTTCTGAGGTTATTCAACAAATTGTAATGGCAGCCAAAGTAGGTAAATAGACTAATAGATATCCAAAATGTATAAAATTAAAGCTACAGGTTATGTAGGAAAGATACCGGCGTTTTAGCGAAAAGTTCTCGTTGCGTTTAATGTTGACGTTAGACGTTTATATCGATGCTAAACTTTAGCAACTTTATCAATTTTTATTATATTTTTGAAACCGGTTTCGGTGGCGCGGCGGTAGCTGCATTGTGGTACAGTAGAATTATGTTTCAGTGAAGTATCCGGCAACCGCAAACTAAGACAAGTGGCTGACGAGCACACGGATCACCTGATAGTAAAGCGATCACCAGTAGTCACAAGTGCGCTGCCAACCTTTAACCCGCTTTCTCCCCATATGGGCCTCCGATACTCAGTGGGGCGCTGTACCAAGCCGGTTTTCTGTGAGGCCATGGTATCACTCCGGTTGAGCCGGCCCATTCATGCCGAAGCGTGGTTGTCCCATGGTAAAATATGTTAATGTTTTTCCAAAAAGGATGGTTTTGGTTTTTGACTCTTAAGCCAACTTCGTTAGCGGCTCCGAGAGGGGACTACCAATCCCCTTCCTGTTTGGAGAAAATTAAAACGGTCAGTCGGCCTTTTTACCCAAATATCTGGCTAATCTGGTTGGATAGCCTGGCTTTTCGTTTATAAGACCTGGCAACCCAACACGTAGCCTATTCTGCCTCCTACTTTACTGTACCATTTCTATACTATAAACATGTTCGGGTCATAGAGTAGTTATGTAAGAGGTTAATCATACAATGGAAGTTTGATCACCTAGGTACTGAAAGCATAACGTTTAAATTACTAAGTTCCTAATTCCAAATACCAACGCAGGCAGGTAGGTATAATACAAACTAGAAGTTGCGTGACAGCGTGAATTATTTATTCAAAACTTTGATTGGACACAATAGGCGACTTTTAGGCCAAGAGGCGTTTTCTACCAGTAAAGCTTTGGGACTTTAAGGATATAAATTATGGTGATATTCCTTAAGTTATGTACTTAAGTAAGTAATTAAAGAAGCAACTCTGACCAGGATCGTAAAATTATTGTTGTTAGTAATACATCTACGACAAAATCAGAGGAGTCGTAGACGTGTCGCCTGCCGAACAAAAGCTGTTTCGTTCTCTGCAATCTTAGTTCGGTACCTTCTTCAGTTTTCATTATTAATTATTTATTATCCTTTACTTATCTTTAGTTTATTTAAACGTTATTACAACATTCATGATCCTTCTTTTCAAACTTATTGCACCGATTTTCAATTTTAATTAGTAGGTATTAAAGTGAGAGGTACCGCGCCGGTGCGCTACATTTTATATTCGGTTTTCGAAGGCTGTAGGAACTGAACGTGCGTAGAAATAATAATAAAACGTCTTAAACACTAATAAATTAGCTTCTTGGTTGTCTGTTTTGCTACCTTCTCTTACCTGTACAATTTAAAGCATGATCTTTGACCGGTCGCGCCGCGACGTTTGCTCGCTCGCCTCTCGCCTCGCACAAGCAACTCCGCCATTTTTTTTTACCTCAGTCCAGTTATACGCGCGTTGCGAGGCACACGCGTCGCCGCGGTCCTCACTCCCGTACCGATCTCGATCTAAAACATGAATAACATCCACCAAAGTGATTGAAAACAACAAGTAAAAGTTCGTAGTGTGTTTTAAACAGGAAAATACGACTTTCAGTGCGAAATTAACCAAAGTTCCATTGTGTAAAAAAGTTGTGTTGCAATTTCTGTAGACACCATCGAAAAGTTGGTTCGCTAGAATCACGGTTCTGTGTAACGTTGGGGTTTTAAAACAGTGTTCTCTTGTATTAATTTGCATCGAATCGACTCCTAATTGGGCCGAGTGGACTGCTGTTTTAATTTTCGCTCGCGATTTGGAGGTAGTCCGAGCTTTGGATCAGGTTTGTGGATTTTGAATTCTTGTTACATTATGGGTGTTGTTTTTAGTCACTTACGCTTTGTCTTAGATACTTTTACATTGAGCTAAATAGAAAGGACTTTTTTTTCTAAACGTCCGCAGTTTCACTATTTTCTGATCTGGATACCTATTGATGTGCGATTTCAATAATTAAAGGGGTCTGCTCGGTAGATTACCTAAGGCAAGTACTTAAAGGTAGGTAGGTAAACTTAAACGTTTTTAAAAATGGATTAAAATGACCGTTATACATTTCCAAACGAACCTATTCCAACCGGAGGAATTCTACAAAAAAAAACCTGATATAAACTTAAATTATTAAAATTTTAGGTTTTTGTATCCGACAGGAGTCTAAGTCAAAGACCCTGATAAGTATCTGAATCAATCGAACAAACGATCCTTAAAATTTGAGAATGGGTCACTAACCATGCGCTATTTATTCGGCCAGTCCCATAAAACACCAAAAAAAAACAATGTTTATATTTGAAAGTGAGAAAAAGAGGATAGACGCTCTAGAAATGTGGTCCAAGAGAAGAATGCTTGGTAGCTCCAAGGTATACACAATTTCGAAGCAAACGCTTTCATTCTCCAGAAACACCTAATCAGGCAGCGATGCTGTAGCCTCACTTTTTTTGGACTTATCATGCATTGAGATGGTCTCAATTTGAGACCACTCATCTGTGGAAAGATTTGTAGTGCAAGGCAAAAGAGCGAGGGCAGGTCACCAATGCGCTGGACCGACCAAGTAAAAACTGCCCTCAATGGTCCGCTTCACGAAAGCAGTAGAAAAGCGTCACCGAGGAATGGCGAATAGTTGTGAAGCTGGCCATAAATAAACGCTGCTATGGGGACCACAACCTACACTGCCAAGAGTGTAATGACAAAAAATATTTATATTTAAACTTATTACTCCACTGGCTCAATCGAAAGTTGTCTTTGCCTCCGAAATAGGTAAGCCAACGCCACTCTGGTCGATCCTGCACTACTTGATGCCAGTCATTGGCCTGAAGTTCTCGCAGATCATTTTCGATGAAATGTTTTCAGTGGATCTAGAATTGGATACTCACAAATGCCGAAATAGAGAAGATACGTGGACACACCTAACATCATCGGCTAGACCAAGGCGCATAGTACTTCGCTAGCTTGGCCACCTCGAGAGACTTTACGAGGATCATCTAGTGAAGAAAGCATTTATGTTTAAAACTTGTCTTAAAATATTGTTTGTGTCCGACCGAAAGTTCGGTTTCGGCCGAGTTTCGCCCAAAAATCTAGTTTCGGCGGGACTTTTGCCCAAACTGTAACAGATTGTCGGAAGTTCACGCACGTTCACCCTTGCCTAACATCGTTTCTCGCGGAAAACCAGTTTTTATCGGACTCTTAAGATGTGTAGTCTCGATCAAGGAAGCAGCCTTGCTCCTGCTATTAATAGCTGGACAACCCTTAAAAGTTATCGACGTTACTATAGCTGTATGTACGTGTGGGTCGGATTTGTCACATACTGCGCCCGGCGCCGCAATAAGCCTTTTACCGGCTTGCGTAGGCTGTCCAGTGTTACCAACTCCTGGAAACATTTACCCCTAATTCTAAGTGAAATGCCCCACAAGTAGACAAAATCTCCCTCTAAACATTAATTATTTTTTTACTACGTCGCGTTGTAATATTAGATAAATTATTGAATCTATGTGACATTAATCACAGTACCTATATAGGTACACTTACCTAGACATTATTTAGCTCTAGATCTGAATTTCTAGACAAGCATAGGTACGTGGTTTACCTATTCACAATAAGTTAGACAGACTTCTTAATTCTTATCATTATAATATTTGATTCTACATTTGTGTGTGTTTATGACACATCATGCATTTGTTGGAAATAAAAAACAACACTTCAAAATACCCCTAAAAATATAAGCTCCCTTTTATATTATATCCCATCCTAATTATTTTACCTCTAAATTTGGGGTAAATCCCCTTACTTGGGAACACAGGCCTTGCCTGTAGCGCCAGCTGTTACGTCTCCGCTGCGAAATCCGCCGACCTGTTGAATGATGCGTTGCGAAAATTATCTCTTGTGCACCGCAACACATCTTGTTTGTATCATAATTCATAACAGACGTGTGTGACGGAGAGACTCAGTGATCGTTTCACCAAAATGATCCACTGATCCGCATCAGTCAACTTTGCTCTGAATGTGTCATTCGGCTCAAATAGATCTATTAACAGATCACTGCAGGGTAAGAGCCTCTCTACCGCCTTCCAAAACTTTCGGTGACAAGCCATTGTCGTCCAATTCTTTTGAATGGGCATCGAATTCGTCCATCCAGCGTTTTCTCCAGTCTGCAGCGTCGTATCTTCTTATTTTAGGGCACCAATCTGTGGTGACTTTTGCAGATATAACCAGCCTTATCCCATTTAGCTGAGCGACTTTTTGAGAGACGTCAGTAGGGTTCACTAAAAAAAACATACATCCTTCGTTGGAGGCATTAAAGCTGCCTATCCACCGAAGCGGAGCGGGGCGGAGTGGAGTGAAATCCACCAATAGAAGAAGTTTGTTGGTCGTGTAGCGGAGTTTTTCTGCCATTCTATTGGCGGATTTACTCCGCTTCGGTCGCCAGGCAGCCTTATAAGCTGACACACAATTTAAGTCACCCGTTGTGCTAACATAGTTTAATTCAAACAACTTACAGCAACTTGCTCAGCTCTTGTGTCATTGTGTTCGCTCAAGGATGCTATACATCAAAAAGTTAGGTTTGCGGCTCCAAGTTATTTTCCTTACTTGCCAAGTAAGTTGAGGCACGTTGAGGCGCAGTTCGAGGCAAGTGATAAAACTTCCGCAATTCAATTTAGTCCACAAAGACCGAAGTAATTGTCGTTAGTAGATTCAAGGGAAATTATCCTTGGACAACGAGTTTTTGTTTACCAACAGTTTGCTGGGAAAACTCGACTGACTAATAAGAAAGACTAGCCGCGGATGGCGTTGAATTTGTTTTTTATAAAACAGATATTGCAAAATTTTAATGATAGCAAATTACCTAGGATCCTTAAGGTTTTTTTTTATAGTGGCACAGCATAGGGCTATGGCTGGCCGTAGCCTGATGGTAAGCAAAAGGCCACGTTGCAGTTACAACGGACCCGATGAATGATGATACGGCATCACATCCGTTGGTATTGCCATACCGGCCCTCGAGACTTCTTCACCCTTGGTGTTCCATCCGTCGATCGATCGTTTTTTTATGTTTCTTATCATATTTTGATTTGTTTATTGCTTGGATCATAGGGACAAGCCAAGATGGAACCTACTGACAATCTACTGACATACCGCACCATCAGCCATTGCTCTCCTCCTTCTCCCAAATTACGCTGCTTCCCGCCGGTTTCCTATGAGGCCGTGGTATCACTCAAGTTGGGCATTCATGCCAGGTGTTCTCCCATATACTCATATGTGAAGTATTGACATACCCCAGTCGACAATCCCGGGCCGAGCCCGTCCCCAATCGGTTAATTCTGTGATGTGTGGCAAGTTGCCTGCGTGTGCGACGCCGTTACACGCTCTGCGTGTCATAGTCCACAGTCAACGATAAGAGACGTGCCAACTCGGTCGACACGACTAGAGTCAATCATGTTCATCTTAGTTTGAATTCATGTTTAACCGGCATAACGCGGTTTGTGACCTGGGCTTTGGCAATGAACTTTTTCTCTCCGTGACTACTATTTTCATCCGCTTAGGGGGCAACTAATTGACTTAACTTCCCGAGATTTTTACCCGAGTTGACCTAACCTAAGCCTTTTCATTTCTTTTTTTTTTTGTGAAGCCATGGACAAGGTTGTCATTTGGCTTAAAAATCAATTCCCAGACACCGGCGTTTTATTGAGTGACTGTGACTTCGACTGACTTCGACTGTTGACTAAACTTGACTGACATTGGCAAAATTAAATGTGTCGTGAACACAATACAGGCCATATAACAAAAAAAAAAAATTTATTTCCAATTTCAAATGTTTTTAAGGTAACAAAATATTTTTCACGTTATTCTTTTTTTCTTCAAATATCAAAGGCCTTATTAGTTATCCCAATATGCAGCGCTACATTGTGAAAAAGTAAACTAACAACTAATATTTAAGTAGGTAAATACTCGTATCTAATTTAACTGTATCCGTCAAAGTGACCGTAGGTCTCATTCATACTTCGCTAAGTTTTCCTATTCCAGAAGATCACTCCGACTTAGTCCGTGATCTAGAATTTTACGAGTCTAGTAATCGGAAGCGTCTGCTATCTGACCTTTGACAATCATTTGACAGGGGAACCTGTTCAACTGAATCGTGAATACGATTCAGAAACATAATCTTTTCAAATTGATATTATATTGCTCGCAAAGTTTCGAACTAACCGTGTGGCCATCACTAAGCAATATAACGTGACACTGCACCGCAATATGGGCCGATGTTTGCGTAAAGTAACAGCGATATCTTCGGCGAAAGGATTACGGTGACACTTCGGAAATGAGAGGACGTTAATACCGAAGTCACGTATGGCTTATATTTCACGAAGATGTGCTACTTACACATACACACCAGCCCATGGAAAAACATTATGACAGAACACCGTCAATACCTACTTATGTCTGTCTACCTGTTATGGACTTTTTACAAACTGACAAACTGACCACATCGTGACATAATATGATCTACTACGGCCGAACGACTTCAAGCTAATGACTACTTTAACTGGCCGGATGGCGCATTTAGTAGTGACTCTGCCTTATACGCCAAAGGTCGTGGGTTCGATCCCCACCCTGGACAAATATTCGTGTGATGAACCCTTGTGTTTGTTCAGTGGCTGGGTGTTACGGAGTCAGGCCAATGTATGAGGTGTTGTGAGAACTATCACTGACTGACAGACTATAAATTGAGTATGGATGGATCTCTAAACTAAGACGGATAAATAAATAATGTTGTTTCTTTTTATATGGGGTATTAAGGGTAACTTAAAACGAGATGGCTGTAAGTTTATGAGTATATGTATTTAGCTGATATGTTTAACCAAGGGTTCACATAGAACACATTTAGTTCTTACCCTTTAAAGACTGGATTGACAAGACATAATGCCTTTAAATTTTATTTTTGTACATATTTATTTTACCTTTAATTCTTGTAGCTGTGTTTTCTCACGGGCCAATCGTGTTACAAAACTTAATTAATTCTTAATCAAAAGTTTATATAGTCCCTAATCCTAGGTCTATAAAATCCGACAGCCTAACATAAAATTTTAATGTCTTTGTCAAACTTTTCTTACAAATTACCAATATATTTTTATAAAATGTAGCCTATGTGTTATTCTGATGTATAAACTATATTATTGTAAAGTAAAATAGTAGTTCAATTAAAATCCATTAGGTAGTGTTAGCGTGAAAAGAGGAGCAAACATCCATCCATCCATACTTACAAAAATACAAACCTTCACGTTTATATACCACTAGTGCCCGCCCTCACTTCGCTTCGGGATCGTAATTCAGAAATGAACCAATAGATGGCGCTGTGTCCAATTACATCGCGCAAGCGTTTCGTGTTTTCGGTTTACCTATAAGCCTTGTCGTTGTCTATTGAAGTTATCTCTTTATAAATAGTATAGAAGATAGATTAGTGGGATAGTGGTCCTGGTACGGCCATGTAATGAGAAGAGAGGAGGAACATGTTACCAAAAGAGTAATGGGTATGAATGTTACTGGGTGGAAGAACGGAGGACGGCCGAAAAAGAGATGAATTGAAGAAGAAAACATACTGCGGCGACCCTAGATAATCTGGGAACAGGGCAGGGAGATGATGAGTGGGATAACGTGTCTCTTTAATCACTCGACATCTATATCTTCTTCTATACTATTTATAAAGAGATAACTTCAATAGACAACGACAAGGCTTATAGGTAAACCGAAAACACGAAGCGCTTGCGCGATGTAACAATACACAGCGCCATCTATTGGTTCATTTCGGAATTCCGGTCCCGAAGCGAAGTGAGGGCGGGCCACTAGTCATTATATAAAATAATCTAAAGTAATTTATTAAACTAACCACGCTTTGTAATACGGGGATAGTGTCTGTATAGATGCTTAAAATTAATTAACTGCTTCACAGTGTTGAAAAACAAATAAAATTACACGCCTTTTACGGCTCCGCCGATCTCTCTGATCTCTCTGGAAGATCTGCCTGTTATTTTTATTCACACTAATAAAATAATAACGGCAGACAATAAAACACACAGCCTTCGATCGACAGTTCATCGAGAGTCGCATTGACCCACATGTGACTAGAGATGCGCTAATACGATTCGAGTTTCATATCTACAAAAAAATGTGCGGAGAGGCTAAGAAAATTTTAAAGAATTCGATTACGCTATATTCAGTAGGCCTGGAACCTGGAACTATTCGCAGAATTAGCACTTTTTTGTGTGAAAGGTGCCAGACGAGTTGACGGATCACCTGATGGTAAACGATTGCCGCCGCCCGTAGATATCTGCATCATTAGTAAAGTGACAAGTGTGTTTCTAACCTATAACCCCTTGTACCTTCACTCACTGGACAAAACACAGCGCAGGCGCTGCTTTACGCTGGTCTTCTGTGAGGCCGTGGTATCACTCCGAGCCGGCACATTCATGCCGAAGCGTGGCTTTCTCACGGTTGTTACTATATTACGGCAATTAAATCATTCAACATTTGTGTGATGAATACTTGCATTTGTTCGGTGTCTGGGTGTAATTAAGTATTTTTCTGATATGTATCGGTAACACAAGTGCTTAATTGCTACTTATTTACGGAGTCAGGACAATGTATGATAATGTTGTGTGAATTTATTTATATTTTCAAATATTGTCGCGTCAGTCGATCGTGCTGCTACGAACAATATCGCGCATCACTATGTCACGCCGACTTCGATGGCTCCCAGCCGATATCAATATCATGCATTAATTAAATCGAAAGAACGAACCGTTATTTTTAAATTGCAGACGTACGATACACGAACGACACGCGGCAAAGAATGGCTTAATTTTTTTAATGCGTGTTTCTTTATCGCTCCGGGCAAAACGTGTTACCCACAAACAATATTATTATTTTTCGGCTGTAGAAAATTTTACGATTCCTACTTTTCTTAGAATATTGTAGAGATGAAAGGCGTAAGAAATTAGCTAAAGCGTGTTTAAGTTGCTAAATGGGCGCGCTTTTATCTGTTTTTTTTGAGTTACAACAACTAAAATAGGTATTTTATTTCGTAACTCTGCTAGATGGTAGTGTACTGCAACCCAGTCGTTAAAAATATCTGAATATTCCGTGTAAGTAGTAAGGTACAGGGCGACAAGCACAGAAAGGAGGGTTTAAAGGTTGGCAGCGCACTCGTGACCCCACTGGTGTTCGGCGTGTCCATGGGCGGCGGTAATCGCTTACCATCAGGTGATCCGTCTGTTTTGCTGTCAAACATACAAAACATATAGCAATAATAAATTAATTTGTCCTTTCTGCACGACCCAAAGGTTGACTGACTGGTAGAGAAAGTCTCTTTTTCAATTAGTTCGCCTATTGTACGATGTTTAGTGCAATTAAGTTTAAATAAAACACAATAAACACAAAAATAAAATAAAGTTGATTCCAATTTTTTTCATAGGCGAAAACTTATCTGTCGCAAATACATCAACGGAGTTGATTAATTTGGCACAAAAGCATTACCATAGCTTTTCGTTGTATTCAATATTCATCGTACGACTAAGGCACAAACTGCTTGACAAAGGCTTGTGGAGTGCCCATATTGAGAAGCCGATAATCCAATACACCGCGTCGAAACAATACATGCCAGTTTCGTTGAAGAACACTCAGTGCCACGAACACCACACGCCAATCTTGTTGGTATTCTAATATATCATTGTTTGATATGTACCTAACGGTAGGTACAATCTTCCCATCTCTATGCTTATATCCTATCCATCCATAATCCATAATATTTATAAAGAGATAAACTCAATAGACATCGGCAAACCTTATACTCAAACCCAAAATCCGGAACACTAGGGCGATGCAATCGACACACAGCGCCATCTATTGGTAGAGAGTGGAACTACTACTGTCGTGAAACGAAGACAGGGTAGGCCACTTCCTATAGGTACACATACCTCGTACGTAATAAAATAAACCTGCTTTGAGATTTAGTTGAGCTTTAGTTCCCTCAAATTTCGAAATTAGAATGGACCGTGTGTTAAAATAGTGTAAAATTAAAAATGGAATGAAAAAAAAGTAAGCCATTGTGCTATTTTGAATCTAACAATTTTTTATGCATGCATGGCCAGCAGCGACACGTACGTAATATCTATGTATGTTTAAGTTTTCTTTTCTAGGGATAAAAACTGATTTCGTCAACATACAAGGCGACATTAGGTACCTAGTAACTAGTTAGCGGCGATAAAATTGAGCCAAGATTGATTAGCTTTCCATCCAATAAATTTCGCTGTATTTATTTATCAAATCAATCTTAACTCAGTTTGCCGAATCAATCTTTTCTAACTTTTAGTTTCAGGGAGCGAAATTGGGTCTTGATTAAATTAATGTAGCTTGCAATTTGGTATGATTTTTTTTAAATAATTCATCGTAATTACAAAATTATGCTTGTAACGACCGTTGGTCTAGTGTTTAAGTACCGGGCGTGATCTCGGGGTCCCCGGGTTCGAATCCCAGGTCGAGCAAAAGTATGTTTCGAATTTTTCGAACATAGCTCGGGTTGTTGATCACCAATCCGCATAGCAAGCGTGGGATTAAGCCTAATCCCATCATAGTAGCGTATAACTTGATTTCTATGATGGAGGCCTTTGCCCTGCAGTGGGACAGTGTATATGCTGATCTTTACTTTTTTTTACTTATGCTTTGTATTCATCGGTATAATCTCTAGATAAACATTGTTAACATTTCCATACTGAAAGCGTGATAAATATATTAAAGTAATCCCAACGCCGCGGCGCTGTCATTAGTAGTTTTACAGCTATAAATATTTTGAATTTCGAATATGCCGTCGAAGTCCAAAAAAATGGATTTATTTACTGTCGACCCTAATTCGAAAAACAATTACTTAGCATTATTTTGCGAACGTAAACATACTTTTAATGCATTCATGCATAACTAGGATTTCTATAAAACCGAGAGTTATATCGGCATAATCTATAAAAAATGGTTTTAAAACGTAAAGAAACTAATTAAAGATAATATTTAGTATAACCGCTATTGTCAATTAACCTATCATCAAAAGACCAAAGCGACTCAATTATAGTCTATGTAACTCGCATACAACGGCTTTTACCATACAAAAGCGTAATGTATGAGCTAAAGGCTAAAGCCATATCGATTTTGTCTTTGTGAGGCCTTCGGTAGTGTTGACAAATCGTTACCATACGTTACGGGAATATTATACTAGCAATGCTGTGATAAGGTAGCTAGGTAATTCTAAGATATGAGCAAGGCTTTAGTAAGGGTTTATAGCGCGTATTTATGAATGACTTACTTACTTCGATGGCTTAACGACCCAAACTGAGGTCTTGCCTCCGATAAGAGATGTCGCCATTTGTCTCGCTCGTCTTGTGCAGTTGGTAGCCACCCTCGCCAATCTCATGCTTCCAATTCTTGCAGTCGCTCGGTTTACTACATTCCGCAGCTATATTGTGTAGCGCCCCATGGCCGACGACCAGTAGTTGTCCATGATATGCCCTCTTAGTACCTCGATCTGATACATTTCACATCATCTTTCCGAATCAGCGGTAGCTTACATAATATTTGACATTCATAAATGTTCTATAAGGACTTAAATTGAATAAAGAATATTTCTATTTCTATTTCATTTCTTTCAACGAGGAATGAAGTATTTGTTTAAATTTAGTTTTTTTATGATAAGTGGTAGACGAGCCGACGGATCACCTGATAGTAAGCGATTACCGCCGCCCATGGATACCTGCAGTCATCAGTGGTGTCACAAGTATGCTGCTTACCTTTTGATTCCCCTTCTCCTGGATTGGGTCTCTGGTACCCTCACTTACGCAGCGAAACAAAGCGCATGCACTGCTTTACGCCGGTTTTACATTATTAAACATATTTATACTTATGTCTATGTGAAAAAGCATAATGCCCATTTACTCACATTTTTTCAATCATAAGACTCCACTTCACCGTGTTGGTTTTACTTAGTAGTTAGCGAGCACATTAGCATTTCTTATTTCATACATTTTAATAGCTTTCCCCTAGTCAGTCTCAGTGCATGTTTTACATTAACCCTGTAGTAAAATAGAGAACCGTAGACAAACCATAGAATAATTTATTTACCTAGCATCTAATGTTTCATACTTTGTACCAGAATGGCTAAAGATCCATTGTTTCCGTCTGGGTAGTCATTTAGCCAGCATTGATTGTCAAGTCGAAATGGGGGCAGACGGTATTTGGTATAAGATCTTTTTTTTGAATGTTCTCTACAACTTAAAAAAAAAAAAAAACCTCTTTCGAAATGTATTACATACCTTTACCTACCAAATTATCGAGCAGTGCAATCACAGTCAAAGTATTGTATATAGAACTGATGGCGTACTCATTACTTGCATTCGAGCCTCGTGAGATGTTTATAACTTGATTGGCGTCCTACTCTAATAAGGTGCCCACGATTTAGATTTTCGATTACAATTATTGTTTGTCAACTCAGTCCACCACGTGGAGTCGGACAGCGCTTTTCTAGGAAACTCGTGAGACCATTCAAACTAGAAGGGCTAGCACGAACGTTTCAAAGTATCGTTTGAGTATTTATGAGCAATTTTGTATGAAAAAAACACAATTCCAATTAAAATTCCCTTATTATGTATACGTACGACGAAGACTACGACTTTTCGAAAAGTTTGGCTAGCCCTATTAGATTTCTATTACCTACCTATAATAATACACTCTGCGGCACATTTAACCGGCCATAGCGTATTATCATACAAACGTACACACTTGCGATTGAAGGTTCTAAGGAGCAAGAATATTGACTAAAATTTAATTTTTTTCACAACTCTTGGGGAACTGGGGACACTTTGATCCCCATTGTTTTTAGTTTATAAAAACAAAACGTACATAGGTAGGCAATTTTGTAACTACCACTGTTCCTCATTATTTGATTATTAATATTTATTAGTGCTTCATATATATTTTTTTTGCATTTCCAGAACTTTCCAAAAGGATCATTGTCCCCTATTCTGGGAGACTTGATCACAGTAACAGGTAGACTAGATCTTAGGGGATCAAATCTCTCTAATGCAAATCTATATCTTACATATAATAAAATGTAAAAAAGCTGTGTCTGTACATGAAAGATTATATTTATCTCAAAATAACTTAGGGAACTAAAAAACAGTAGCAGAACTGAATCAATGATTTTTAAAATTTTTGTCTGTCTGTTTGTCTGTTTATCTGTTTGTCTGTTGTTCGCGCTAATCTCGGAAACTACTGAACCAATTCGAATGAAACTTTTTTTATGTATAGCTGTAATATCATGGCAACTTATAGGATATATTACATTTTGAAGACCAGGCTCCTTGATGTAGAACTACAACAGCCCAGCTAACATAAGAGGTAGGTCAATTGGCACCTTAACAAAAAATGGTTCATATTGATGAGCAGTTTATGATGTCATGAAAAAAAATCAAAGATCATGGAACATCTGGTTTGGACCTCTAAGAGCCCAGCTACACTATAACAAATATGGAATGAAATGGATGGAAAATTGTCAAATGTGATGAGCATTTTTGGATGAGATCCTATAAGGAAGGATATTCCGACTTAAACCCCTATGGATGCGAAAAGGGGGTTCCAAGTTTGTTCATCTTTAAGTCAAGGTCATAAAGTTCACGCAAACGAAGTTGCGGGCGGCCACTAGTTTGAAAAAATGAAAAACCCGGGTCTTTATAAAAGCATTATTTAATTTAACAAAATATTAAATTTATATGCTTTAACATGTCTCACATGTTTCACTCAAGTATTATTTATGAGCATTGAGTCTCAGTCTTAGAAGAAATTTACATTTAAAAATATAAAATACAGCTTGAAAATTTACATTTTATTGCATTAGCACTATATGCGAATGCCATATCTATATGAACCTGATCATCATCTAAAGGTTGGACTTACATTAGAAACGTTTGAAAATCAGTTTAGTAATTTTTTTCCGTTATGACCGTAAGCCACCTTTTTTTAATTTCTTCTTCTTTGGAATCTGAAACGTAAAAAATCCATCTTTAGATGACAAGCGAAATGGACACCTACTCAATGCAAAATAAAACTTTGACTAAACACTACTTATGAAAGGGTATTTCTCATTTGAATCCAAAAAAATGACATCAAGCACAAGTGATATTTAAAAAAAATTGATGATACATTTTAGTAGTGTGGCCTTGGGGATCATGGTAAAAATGGTCGCTGAGCTTGCAGTCTCATAAGTACTGAGATATGAGGACTTAAAAAAAATTGCCCTCCATGGAAGTGACCGCAGATCCAAGGAAGTGACATTCCATACATAAGTAGGGATTGTCACTTCCTTGTTCTACAAATATTTGTCATGGAAGACCAAAAGATGTGTTGAAAATAAAAGATCAGTGTTATTATTTCAATATATTTTCTTAATCTTAAAGAATATGATGTAGGTAACAGGAACTTTCTAGTAAACTGTTTTCAATTTAAAACGCGACACTGCGCGACGGCGCGCGACACATCTATCCGCACTGCGACCGGTCACGCTACGTTCTTCCCCTGTTAGCTTTGGCCGCAGCGCTCACCACCTTCCGGCCGTACTCCATGAAGGCCTCCCTGCAGCCACGGTCACTCATCACCCCCGCTACCGTGGTTGGGTTGTGTCCAGCTGAATCCCCACTCTGCATTCGCAGTCGTGCTCGAGGAGAACCTGGGGCACTCAAACGGAATGTGCTCCAGGGTCTCCCCCGTCTCGCCGTCGCAAATGCAGTGCGGGGAGTCAGCCAGACGGAATCTGTGCAGGTAAGCCTTAAAGCCGCCGTGGCCGGTGAGCAGCTGCGCCTCCATATTAGTGAACGCCCTTCCTCCCATCATTATCTTGACCTCACGGACGTCGGGCAGGAACATGCGCGTTACTGCTCCTGTCACCGACGTCTCGTATCTGTCCTGCCTATAGTGCCCTATAGTGTTTTCTCTAATCGCTCTGCGCGCCGCCGAAAGGGGGAAACAGTCGTAGCGGGGGGCGGTCTTGGATTTGAGCGCGGCCTCTTTCGCGAGCTCGTCCGGGATGTCGGCGTGCGCCTTCACCCAAAAGAAATTAATTTCACCCCCCTTGCCTTCGAGTTCCGCCAGTGCCCGCATAATACTGCCGATCAAGGGGTGTAGGGAGGCGGGGTCCGCCAGGGCCTCTAGCGACGACCTAGAGTCACTTCACTGACTATTGAGGCCTTGTGCCACCTCACCCTACCCGCCGCCAGCCTGAGCACCTCCAGGATCGAGTACAACTCGGCCTGGTAGACGCTGCAGTAGGAGGCGAGTGAGATCTTGGTTTTCCCCACCTCTCTCCCCCCCTCCCAGACTGTGACCGCCTCGCCCACTTTGCCTTCGATGTTGCTGCCGTCCGTATACATGTACGGCAGCTCTGGGGGGGCTCTGGGGGAGCTTGGCTATCACCCCCTCGTCGTGTATGAGATCGAAGGCTATTGGGCTCCTTTGGGCAGGATGCTGAAGGAGGAAGGGGCTTACCCTTGCCTCCATCAGCCTCCCGGGATATTCCTCGACGGGGTTTACCCCTCTTGACCTCATACAGTTGGACCTGCTCATCGTCCCCTGAGGTCAAGAGGGATAATCCCCGCGACTTACAGGCGACTCCTTAATTTGCGTTCTCTCCACTCTTTTTGCTGCATCCGATGTTCTCTTGCTGTCATATCAGCTACCAGCTTCACAAAATCAACGAAAACTAAAATTTAAAAAAGAAACATAGTCACTGAAGAGGCACATTTAATCAATATGTAATTTCTTGTCCTTTCCGTGGATCGAAGGTCACTTCCATGGCACGATTTTTATACACGGAACCAAGGAAGTGACCTCCACGGACGTGACTTTTATCCGTTTAAGCTCCGATAACATCACCTGAAAAACAGGAATGAACATGCTTATTTAACCATGTCTTTTTCACACCAAAACACATTGAAATCACAGAAAGTAAAAGCATAGATGTAAAGTACATACCTTTGATCATCACCACAGTTGTGACCACTTATGCTCGACGAGTTTTGAGAATGAAAATATTTTTTTTATTTACTCACAGACGCTATGTCTCTGGCTGAAACTGACAACTGGGGGTAAAAGATGGCGTCCTCTGGCTTGTGTGTGGCCACGTGCGTTCGGATAAACACTTGTTATTTTTCTTGTACGGCCAGCGTGACATTGATCCATGGACGTGAAAAAAAAATTGATCACACATTTTATGAGAAAAAAAAAGTATCTTCTATTAGCTGCATATACATATAATCTCGTATCTAGGGAGCAAATGCATATAAGTTAATAATAGCATAGGTTTTTATGTATTTATAGTAGCAAAAAAAACGCAACATTTATTTTTCTCCATAAAACCTATGTGATCACATCCACGGAAGGGAACATTTTATTAATAAAACAATTAAAAAAAATACTATAGCCGCTATTGTCAATAACCTATCATCAAAAGACCAAAGCGACTCAATTATAGTCTATGTAACTCGCATACAACGGCTTTTACCATACAAAAGCGTAATGTATGAGCTAAAGGCTAAAGCCATATCGATTTTGTCTTTGTGAGGCCTTCGGTAGTGTTGACAAATCGTTACCATACGTTACGGGAATATTATACTAGCAATGCTGTGATAAGGTAGCTAGGTAATTCTAAGATATGAGCAAGGCTTTAGTAAGGGTTTATACGCGTATATTATGAATGAACTTACTTACTTACTTCGATGGCTTAACGACCCAAACTGAGTCTTGGCCTCCGATAAGAGATGTCGCCATTTGTCTCGGTCTTGTGCAGTTGGTCGCCAACTCGCCAATCTCATGCTGCCAATTCTTGCAGGTCCGCGTTTACTACATCCCGCCAGCTATAGCGTGTAGGCGCCCCACTGGCCGACGACCAGTAGGTTGTTCAAGATATGCGCCCTCTTAGCGCTTAGATCTGATAGATTTCTTTCAACGAGGATTGAAGTTTTTTTTTTATGACATAGGTGGCAGATGAGCCGACGGATTACCTCATGGTAAGCGATTACCGCCGCCCATGGACACCTGCATACCAGTGCAGCAGTGGTGTCACAAGTGCGCTGCTTATCTTTTACCCCCTTCTCTTGGATTGGGCCTCCGGTACCCTCACTCACGCAGCGAAACAAAGCGCATGCACTGCTTTACGCCGGTTTAACATTAAACATATTTTGATGTATGTATCTATGTGAAAAGCATAATGTCCATTTACTAACATTTTTTCACATCATAGACTACACTTCATCGTGTTGGTTTACTTAGATAGTTAGAGATCATCATTAGCATTTCTTATTTCATACATTTTAATAGCTTTCCCATAGTCAGTCTCAGTGCATGTTTTCACATTAACCATGTAGTAAAATAGAGTACCGCTAGACATAGAATACTTTATGTACCTACTTAGCATCTTATGTTCCATACTTATGTACCAGAATGGCTAAAGATCCATTGTTTTCCTTTCTGGGTAGTCATTTAGCCAGCATTGATTGTCAACGTCGAAATGGGGGCAGACGGTATTTGGTATATATGATATTTTTTCCTTGAATGTTCTCGCACACCCTCTTTCTAAAATGTATATCAAATTATAAAGCAGTGAAAATCACAGTTACCCAAAAAAAACACTGATTCATCAAAAGATGCTGCCGAAACCAGCCAGTAACTCTTAACTATAAACTACTTAAAAGTGCTATTTGTGTCCTATCCCTAATTATATAGAGATGTCATCTCTTACATTGTACTGGTCCCCAACTAAAGTTTCCCTTGTTCAGCCTCCAGACCTATCCATCCATCCAGACCTGCAAGCAGTGACTTGATCACTTACCATCGGGTGACCCGTTTGCTCTTTTGCCTTCCTCTTTAATAAAAAAAAAAACGTGCGACAAAATACGCTACTCTGAAACCACTCTAATTAACGTATTCCATTAAAATTGTACACTACATCCATACTAATATTATAAATGCGAAAGTAACTCTGTCTGTCTGTCTGTCTGCTACTCTTTCACGCCAAAACTACTCAACGGATTGAAATGAAATTTGGTATACAGATAATCTAGACCCTGAGAAAGGACAAAGGCTACTTTTTATTGCGAAAAGGGGGTTGTAAGGGGTTGAAAGGGGGGTAAAAAGTTACTTTTCCACGCGGACGGAGTCGCGGGCGGCCGCTAGTCTAAAATAAATAAAATAGTAATTCTAAAACAGATTTATAGGTCCCAAACCCACATCGTTCATTTTATCACGCGAAAACAAAACCATGTTGACACTGACAGCTTAATTCGTCGAGGGTCAAACCTGAGCCTGAGTGCCTGAGCCGTACGATGCGGCTTTTGACATTTTAATCAATAGTTGCAATAAATAATCACGTTTGTCTAATCTCGGATTTGCTGTAGTCGCCTCGGTGAGACGGTGTCATAATCGTCAACGATTTCGCCACAATTCACGCTGATTGTGACATCTTTGACGTTACTTAATTTAGTTGTGATAAGGCAACTTACTGTGATTACCCCTCCAGCCATATTGGCAACTAAGATTCACAACCAGTATAGGTCAAGCATGAATTGTTCAAGAAATAGTAATGTTAAAGTATCGTGCCGCGCTAGTACTCTGTAAGTACCTTCTATGACATATCGTATCGTACCATTCCCTTCAAAAAAATATTGGATACGTTAGTTGTATAACCTTTAGACGGGCGCTCACTTTTTCTGACGTTTGTGCGATTAATTTAAGTTCAGAGGGGCGATTCTTGGGCACTCGACATTAAAGTCGAACTTAGAGATTTCATACATTGGTAGATACAAATTTTTAATTCGATTCCATTGTCGAGGGCTCAACAATTGCTCCCCTGCTTGGGAGAAGCTCACCAGGTACTTGCTAAGGGAGAAGTGACATTGAAATGGGCCGGTCCGTATGCCGAGACGGTAGGAAGGACCATGAGCTGGTGGAGGGACTTGCTCCCCTGCTTACGTAGGGGAACCTGTGTTACGTTGGACAGTGTTGTACCTAGGACATTTTTAATTTTTCGAAAACTCCCACGCTTTAAAATAATATTGTCTATGGCAGTCGAAGCACCGTTTGTCAACTTTAACGTGAAGTTAGTTGTGATTCGCCGGCGCCGCGTAAGTGCAGATATAAGAGATCATTTATTATTTCTTGCTCAAAAAGTATGTTTTTCGGACTATACTTGTTGCCCATTTATTTAACGTGATCAACATTTATCAGAAATCTCTTATTCTCAATTTAATCTCAGTATATGTAGGTAACAGATAGTATTGGTGTTTGAAACTGATCTCAACTTTAAGTGTGTTTATAAAAGTGGTTTATAGAAATTGTCACGATGTTGTACCTTGGCCTCCCAACTAACTGCGTACCTTGGACACTGGCCAAGGTACATCATATTGTGTACTTAGGATGCGAAACTAATAAATGCTTTTTTTTATTTTTTATTGTGTAGGAAAAATGCCGCGAAGCAAGCAAAACAAAAAAGAGCTCCATTAGACACCGATAAAATTGAGAATGCAATCATATTATTGAAGGAGAAGGAGTTAACACTTCATGGTGCTTCCAAGCACTCTCAACGCTTGTAACGCTGGTGGAGAATTTATTCCTCCAATGCTTATATTCCCGAGAGTTAATTTCCGAAACTTTATGCTTCATGGAGCACCTTAGGGCTCCTTAGGTGCTGCAAATCCATCAGGATGGTCTAAAGAAACCATATTCGTGATTTTCATGCATCACTTCATAAAATTTGCAAGATGGGTCTTGAAACTAAAGAAAGTCGTGCTATTGTTTTGATGGATAACCATGAAAGCCATATTTCCATTCCAACAATTCGCCTAGCAAAAGAAAATGGTGTCATTCTATTTACCCTACATCCACACACAAGCAATAAAATGCAACCACTGGATAAATCGGTCTTTGGGTCATTTAAAACCTATTACAATCATGCAGCTAACGAAAAAATTATCGCAGACATTAGTATAATTAAAAGGAGTTTAACAGGAACCTTTCCCTGTTAAACTCCTGGCGTTTATTTTCATTTGAACCTAGTATGTCCAAAGTACAACTCGTACTGTCTAAGGTACATCAGGTCTGTTGTACGTTGGACAGTTTTCTCTTTTTTTTTCTAGCGGCTTTTGTAGTCAACTTTATGAAAAATTCACAGATTTTATTAATGAACTATGTAGTTAAATAATGGATCTTTCTATTATATGAATATTTGGCAGGTTTTATTCACACCATTTATTTTAAAATACGAAAATGTAAAAAACTGGCCTAAGTACAACAGGTTCCCCTACATGAGGGAGCTCTTCAACTTTCATACAAATTGTTTACGATAAGCATACGCTACGATTTCTGTGACAAGTCTCAGTTAGGCGTAGTCTTCTGAGACTTTTCAACTGTAGAGTTGCCTCTCTGATATTGGCGATTAATTCTCAGTTGCGTCTATCTATAGTTGTCGGCCCGGGATAGGTACGCTTAGACCATGATTCAAGATTCGAGGAGTCTTGTAACTACAGACTAACGACGAACGCCAGATCTTCACAACCCTTTAACAGGGGAACCAGACCAATTGAATCATGGTTACACGTTTCCGAAACTATCCAAAACGTGCAAGTTTCCTTACAATGTAAGAGTAAGAGTAAGAAAACATTTATTGACCACAACATTTACACAGACAAAAAGACAAAACAAGGGAAACAGAAGTTGCGGCCAACAAGGTTCAGCCTCAGCATGATGCTACAGCCGCCGCAAGCAGCAGCTGTAGCGCTGGTTTTCAGGCTGGACCTTGAGTGACGCCATAAGATTATAATAATATTTATGAGTAGACATGCACAAAACAACAGATACAGAGCAAAAAAATATTAAGAAATAGGACAAAACAAAACAACATAAATATTATTACCTAGTTACAAAAAATACATGATTAACATAACACAAATGCAAAGCAAAAAATTATCAAACAAAAAGAAATCATTGATAGACAATAATATATATATGATAGATGACGCCACTGTCGCCTACTCATTAGAAGGAAAAGTAAATTTTGTCCTTTAATCGGACATTCCTCAGTTGAGTGGTTATAAAAAGAAAAAAATGTCTTCCCTCACCTTTACGGCTCCAGAGTGACAGCTTTGGACGCAACTGGGAATTTCATGCTAAGATAATCGAGAAGTTTCAGGCTATTAACCTTAAGACGTTATATTATATACCCATCTCGATACAGTGTAACAGGGTTTATGTTGTCGTATTGTAGTTCCCGAACTAAACCCGATCCCTGAAATTAGTTACAAACATTTTGACACGCAACTCGTGCAACTTTAAACTGTTAACGGTGAGCCAAGTTCGCAAAATTAATAACTAATCCACGGCTCATGCCGCACATTCACTGGCTAGGAAATTTATCGGCGTTCCCTGTAATTTACTGCGGTCTAGTGGTGTGACTTGAGTATTTTTTTCCACTCAGTTAAGTTATTTACGTC
This sequence comes from Cnaphalocrocis medinalis, assembly GCA_014851415.1. Classification (NCBI taxonomy): domain Eukaryota; kingdom Metazoa; phylum Arthropoda; class Insecta; order Lepidoptera; family Crambidae; genus Cnaphalocrocis; species Cnaphalocrocis medinalis. Next base: position 16,090,376 of record CM026276.1, on the reverse strand, counting down.
TTGGATCGTATCCATAAGGTTTGACACAAAACTTCATATTCGCAAATGGTCATCGCAAAAAATTTGGTCACTTTCGCAGAATGTCATTTTCGCAACTGGTCACTTTCGCATAATGTTGTTTTCGCAAACGGTTCACATTTTTTTCTACTTTTTTTTCTTAATCTTTATACTTAAGACTAATAATAATATTTGAAAGTTAATTTAAAGTTGTTAACGACCCGTTTAGAGCAGTGATTTATTTGAGCTCGGATTGAGACGCGAGGAACGTTTCCCGCACCAACACAAATGTTTGTTGATGAAACAGATATTTGTTGTGTCTGAGTGTTTGTTTCTGGTTTCCATAACACAAGAGAAATCCTTAGTTTAGGACCAGGACAACGTGTCTGATGTGTTACAGATATCAGATAACAGAGGAATTACAAATATAATACTTCACCGAGAGTGGGTACTGGAGACTCAATAGGGGAGGAAGGGATTTTGATGTTAGCAGCACAATTTAATCGGTTACCATCAGGTAGGTAGTTTGGCGACTAATTCAAGTGTGATGCTGAAATTCCGATTCAAGTGTGTCGAATCCACTCGAGTGATATTTCAGCCGCTTCGCATCCCTACTGTGGTCTACACTCATAGGCTGAATTAACCCTTCGAGAAAATAATGGCGATCATTTGTAGATAATTTCTTCTCCCGATAATCGCTTGAGTTGGGCAGACGTTCTCAAACTTTGGTCCTAATGTTCATTGGAGTCTATTTAACTTTATTGCTGTTTCATTTGTGATTTTAACATAAAATGTCCCTTAGAGCCTATTCCAAGCTGACCTCTCTAAATATGAGTTCCTGTCCGTTCACAACATATTTTGTTTTAGCCGGTAGCAAAAATTGGAACCTTTTAAGATATTTTGACTATAATTTGTGACTCTACTGATGGTTCAGGTATCTATGGTCGGGGGCAATCGCTTAATGATCCGTCTGCTCGTTTGCTACCTATCACATAAAAACAATAATATGTCATTAAAAAGTATCACATTAAAAACAAATACAATGATTATTTCCTTTAAAAGTTAAAAGGAAAAATAAGAGTTAATAAAACAAGCAAAAGTACAATTAAATAGGCTTGTGTATGGGTTTCTTCTAGGTATTCTTTTCTAAAAAAAAAAACAATATCGGACTTCGTGATTGTAAAACCTCTCGGAGATAACACCATATGAAAAAAAAACAAATAAAATAGACCTAACCAAAACGCTCCGTAAAAACAGGAACGCTAGTCGAAAGATGCTCAAACATGTTGTTATCTTTTCTAAGTCAACTTTATGACAAAGGCAATAATATACTTGAGTAGTACTCTTAAACGTTTGAGTACACGGATGTTACATTACCGATGCCAAATAACTCACAGCGGCGCGTTAAATGTTACTGTCAGAATATCATTACAAAGAAATATCAACCGAGACTTGCAAATGGATTTCAATCAATTTTATTGGTCGGATTTGCATATCTCCTTGGCAACCTGGGAAGATGGCGGTGAAAAATATGGCGTCCTGATCATTAATGGCCGAGGTAATGAATTAATATTAAACCTAATGCGTTAAGTACCTATTCGTGCTAGGTGTATCTATTTTTACGACCGGTACACACACATGCAATCTTGTGTAGGTACATCATTGTACGTACAGCCACACTGAGCCACACATAAGAGTAAACTAAATTGTCAAAATGTTCGAACTAATGGGCATAACAGTAGATGTGAGTCGATTGAAAAAAAAAACAGTTACTTTGATATGTGGCCAACTGTGAGATTCTATACTATTCATAAAGTGATAATTTCTATTGGCAACAAAAAGGCTTACTTATATCTTATCCGAAAAGTCTAAGCGCGTTGTAATAGATATCTATTGGCAAAGATTGGAACTAATAGCAAAACTAGGTCTCCAAAGTGAGGGCAGTCAAATCAAAGATAAACCGATGTGATGTTGCATCTACTTTAAATCCAAGTAGCTTTGTTTGATCGATGGAACTAAAGCGGTTTTCTGTAGACGTATTCTAAAAGCGACAAAGATTCTGACATTTTATTTTATAAAAATAGTGTTTAACACCTCGTGAACAGACAGACTGATTTTGTATTGAACTGACAATTTAACATTTAGAAACAGAGGTCAACAACCCTATCCAATAAAAAGTAAGAAATCAATTCTACAACGCGAGGTACCCAGCAACATTCGGCGAGAGAAACACGTACGGCAATATAATTTCAGGTGCTTTATTATTATGATTTAATTAAAAACTTCTTTTGAGTTTCGCGCACGTGCGCCTTAGAGCTGTCAATAATAATTTGAATTTGGAATACGTAACTTTATATGATTGCGATACATTTTCGTAATAACACGTTATTATTTTATTTATGAGTTGGTAAAGGATTCCTTGTGGCAATTCCAGTTTGTTCATTGTTCATTTGTATTTGTCAATGGAGGAAATCAATTAACTGTACCAATATGTAATTTGCAACCTGATTAATTATTAGTTGAATTCTTACATCTAACCACACGCAAGCAGCTGTCTTTCCATCCTCATCATCTTGCCGGTTGGCGATCCAGCACTGTGCGTTTCTCGCAGAATTTTCTTCCAAGACCCTTAGTACAGTTTGTTTAGCTGCGGCAGTATTTCCTGACGGCTATAACTTAGGGACCTTCAAGAGAAGAGCGTACTCCTTCTTAAAAGGCCAGCATTCACAGCGACCTCACTGATCTCGCAGATGTAAATGCTCGGTGATTACTTACCAACAGGTGACTCGCTTGCTCGTTTGCTGCCTCTAGTATAATTTGAAATTTCATTTTGTATGAGTACGAGTAATAAACATGTTAACCTGAAGACCAGCAGTTTTGTTATTCTAAGGTTGGCAGTCCGAAGAGTGACAAGCTGTTAGGCCGGGTGTGCTTGTCCCATGATTTTGGTGGGTATGCCTCTTCGTTAGAGAGGTACAAATTATTTGTAACCAAAATTATTGACTCCATTATTATTCTATGACCGCCTTTTCCGTTTCCGACTATTAATTACACGGTTATTATTAAAATCTAATTCAAGCGAATGGTATAATTTACCTACAAAGCTCTGCGATACTATTACAGCAATGAATAACTAATGCCTAATAAATATGCTAATAGCCATTGTCAAACGTAACTGAGTAGTCGTACAGTCACGTGCAGGAATAAGTATACAACCTCATTCAAATTGAACCTTATAGTCCTGGCACAAGAGTCGAGATTTTTACATTTTATTGCAGGCGCTGTACAACATGAGTATACCCAGTAATGTAATACATACTCCGACGGTTTAGCGACCCAAACAGTCTTGGTCTTCGAAATAAGAGATCGCCACTTCGGTCGGTCCATTTTTTTTTTGGGTACGCTAGGGAATGCCGCTAACCCGAAGTGGGCCAACGTCGTCTTGCGACTCCTTATGCATACCCTCCTGTCGGAGGACAGGCGGGTTATGTTGGGCTCTCCGGGAGGGACCGGAGGCATACCGACTAAACCCCAGCGACACTCCCTGATCGCCAAAGTGGGGAGGAAACTTCTGTCGGTTCTGCACCCGTAAACCAAGTACGAAATTTTCAAGAAATTGCATTGTGCCCAGGCTAGGATTACGCTAATACTCAACACGAAGCACTTCGATGACCTATCGTATCGTCCTATTTCTATCAAAAAGTTATTGGAACTAAAGTTTGGAAACGAAGTGAGGGTGGGCTAGTACTTAAATACATTTACACTCGGACGCTGAACACACACAATTGAAGTGAAATTCATCACAGGAATGCTTTTGTATTCATGAATTTGCGTTTTTAATACTTAAGGGGCTATACGAATGTAAATAAAGAATCAGTGTAAATAGGTTGGCGGCGCAAGTTTCATTCGTATAGCCCCGTGGTCGTCAAACTGAGGCCCGCGGGCCGCATGCGGCCCGCAGACGTTATTTGTGCGGCCCGCGATATAGTAGGTTTATTTAATTACTAGTCAACTACATATTCGTACTTATCAGAAATCAGTTTAGTGTGGACTACTTTGGATAAGTCCATTGGATCTTAGTCATTGAAAGTAAAGAGTGTTTTAGTTGTGCGGTATGTATTAGGTAGAAAGATCAGATGTGTTTATATTTAAGTAAATATTGCACTTAAAAAAATCCTCGGAGTGGGTTGAGTGAAGTGAACCCACAAACTTCCACAGGCCGGGTGGCTGTACTACCAATTATATTTAGATTAAATTTATGCGTGGCTAGGTAATATAGCCCTAGGGAAGTTTGGAAGTCGTTTAAAAACGATGTATGAATACTGTACAAAATGTTACTCGTATATTATCGGAACATTAATTTCATAGAACAACGCCACAAATCAAAGTACTCGTTAGTATTCTGATTGTAATCGTAAGGCAATGAACTTGGGATGAGTGGTTTACGTCATAATCTTAGTCATATGGACAGGTGGCACTTGGCATAAGATGACTTTTGATAAGCCTTTTTTTGTGCTGTCTTATTTTTCTTGTTTTCCAAAGTTTTTTTTTCTTTTTGATCACATTTTTATTTTTGATTTTTTTTAAGGGTGAGATCACCAAATACGCAGCAGGCAAGCGTGGTGTGGTAATCTCATCATAGTAGTCCAATGACTTGATTTCTATAATGGAAGCCTTGGCCCTGCAGTGGGACAGATATGCTAATACTTTACTTTCTAAAGATTTTATTGTTCTGATGACTAGATCATTTAGTTTTAACAGTTGTTCAATTGATTAGAACTAGTGGCTCGCCCTCATTCCTCAATTCGTTTTGTTATTTAACTTAGATCAGTACCAATAGATGGCGCTGAGGATCGATTACATCGCGCATGTGTTTCGTCTTTTCGGGTTACTTATAACCCTCCATAGAAGTTATACCTATGTGAATAGCATAGATAGCTATTATAAGCAAATCTATATCCACACTTTGTTTCCATTAGTTTTCTTGTCGCGTTCAAACCTCGCAAATGGTAAGCGGTTTCACTTTTAGAACCGTTAGTTGTATAAGAGCAGGATAGGGGCTGATTGACGACCAGAATGGCGTCATATAGGCGCAGTCGTATGCACTGTCTGTTTACTAATGTTTAGTTTGTATTGATAACAATTTCAAGACTTCTACCACGCTTGGCAATAATGGGCCTGTTCCACATCCACAAATGAGAGTGATACCACCGGAGCAGCGTCTGTCCTGTGTTCGCTTAGTGGGGGAACTGGAGGCCTTATCTGGGAGGATAGGGAGTTTATAGGTTGGCAGGGCACTCGTGTCTCCACTAGTGTTGCAGGACTACCAGGTGTCTTTGCAGCAATCGGTTAGCATGACGTGATCCGTCTGCCGCCTGTTACATAAAAAAAAAGAAATGAATTTTCCTTTTTAAAAAGTAAGAGTAAAGTATCAGCCTATACTGTCCCACTGCAGGGCAAAGGCCTACATCATAGAAGTCACTACACTACACTGCTATGATGGCCTAATGCGGATTTGTGATAACTAACCCGCGCTGTGTTCAAGAATTCGAAACATACTTTTTGCTCAACCCAGGAATCGAGATCCTATGACCATACTATCTGCCTATACTGTCCCACTGCTGGGCAAAGGCCTCCCCCAAATCCCTCCACCGATCTCTATTCAATCCCATTTGAGGCCAGGGCAAAGCTGTTGAGGTCATCAGCCCATCGTTTTGGCCTACCCCGCTGCCGGCGTCCAGCGGGTTGCCATTGGAACAAAACAAAATAATACGAGCATTCTCACAGCAAACACGTCCATCAACGACCAGTAATAAAGCAGAGTAAGAGTCGTAAGGACGACAAAGTCTACTTTCGTCGGCGCAAGCGCAGCGTGACGCGCCGGAACTGGACGTGACATACCGTGATGCAATGCGAAGCGAATCGCATTGGCCGTGGAGTAGGGTTGCCACCGATAACGTCCCAGGGAGGCAATTTTGTGCACTCGACATTGAAGTCGAATAACAGATTTGTATGGACGAATGTATGAAATCTGTGAGTTCAATGTTGAGTACACGAAAACCCCCCAGTACCCAAACAAATGCCCCGATCAGTTATATTCCAAGAAAAAGCATTCGCTAAGATACATCAATGGTTTGAATAGCCGTAGGGGCTACTCGTTGAAAAGATATTTGACAAAAACAGTTAATAGTCTCTTAGTTAGGAGGCTACGAGCGCTTTTCGACTTTAAGAGTTGCTCAAATAAAGATATCTTTTTCTAGATAGATATCTAGGCAATCTAGGCACAGTGGTCGTGGCTTTTGATGGACAGGTTTAGGTTAATAAATAGATATTATATTGCAAATATGATATATTTTTTTACTAGCGGCCGCCCGCGACTCCGTCCGCGTGGAAAAGTAACTTTTTACCCCCCTTTCAACCCCTTACAACCCCCTTTTCGCAATAAAAAGTAGCCTATGTCCTTTCTCAGGGTCTAGATTATCTGTATACCAAATTTCATTTAAATCCGTTGAGTAGTTTTGGCGTGAAAGAGTAGCAGACAGACAGACAGACAGAGTTACTTTCGCATTTATAATATTAGTATGGATTTATATTAAAAATGTTAATATGATAATTCTTATTGTTACAGGTATGAAAAACACAATTTAATATCAGACAATAGCACATCAATCTGACCCCAAAGTACGTAAGCTTTATGTATCAGAATCAACGAAGTCGCCCACAACGTACTGGTAAGAACCATTGGTTGAATACAATAACTGTATAATAATAACCATGCATCAGCCATACTTTAGCTATACTTTAGCCATACATTAACCATACATCAGCCATACATTAGCTAACAACATATCAGTAGACAACCCTAAACCGGATCAATGCGGTAACAGCGAGTTAAATTACATAAACAATAACATGTTTGTTGCAGCCGGCATTGCGCGATTTACGCGGGTTATTTATCGAGTTTTCACTTTATCTCTTATCCATAAACCATTAAGGTCCACAATTCATTCACAGCTGAATGCGCGCAACCGGTGTTGGCGAGGTCTGACTTTTTCCAGCATTTAGACGCGTGGAGATTTCGGGTAGATAGATAGATAGATTTTAGTTCACCTCTCGTCCCGGAGAGGGGGACTAAAATCGTCACACAACACAAGTCAACAGATGGGCGACGCTTTTAGAGGTAGACCCAGAAAGAGATGGGCGTGACGATTAAGACCACTACAAGCAGGATTGGCAAGCGCTGCCTACTAACAGAGACCGATGGAGGAGTTTGGGAGAGGCCTTTGCCCAGCAGTGGGACAGATTTGACAAAAAAAAGCAAACTTATAGTTAAGCCAGTAGTACCATCATCACGTAGGTACCTGATGGTGATCCTTCCGTTTGCTCGTCTGCCACATATCACATTTAAAATTATCGTACCATGTCTCTCTCGCACGTTTTTCTCTGTCATTCACGTCGAACCACGGCGAGAACACATTTAAATATTTTCTATAAAGTACGATTATTTTACGGTTTAACGTCATACAGAAATTACTTATGAATATTTTCTAGTTCTGAACCTAATAGCCTTAATTTATGAAAACGCTTACATAGACTTTTGGCTTAACTGTGACCTCATATTGGTTAAGTCTCGCATTTTTCTGCGGAAGATAAATAACTGCTACAAATCTTCTCTATATTTTTGGTGAATTTTAGCCCATAGCGCGCAGTACCGCGTTAGGATTACGGGCAATTTGCAAGCGGTATGTGCCCGTTAATAAATCACGCATGCGTTAGCGCCGGTACACGCAATGTTGAATTACGTTACAGAAAAAAGTCTACGCTTGTTTGTGTCAAGCTTAAACTAACTGTTTTGTGTAAGGCGCTCAGATTTTGATGGACGATCTATAAGGTTTTTTTTATACCTACATAGAAGATGTAGAAGTTGGGGTTTTTTTATGTGATAGGTAGCAGACGAGCAGGCGGATCACCTCATGGTAAGCAATTGCCGCCGCCAATCGACACCTGCAACACTGCAGTGAAGTCGCAAGTCACAATTGCGCTGCCAACCTTTTATCCCCTCCCTCCTGGGGTACCCTCACTCACTTGGCGAAACACAGCACAGGTGCTGCTTCAAGCCGGTTTTCTGTGAGGCAGTGGTATCACTCCGGTCGAGTCGGCCGATTCATGCCGAAGCGTGGCTGTCCCACAATTAATTGGGGTTGTCTTAGGTCTCTTGACAATGACATAGCAGTATTAATTAATGGAGGATTACTTTTAATGTATGTTCCTCACAGTATTTAACATATTGAAGGTTCCGACGAACGCCGTTTCGGTAACTTGCCTTGTTAGCAAAGTCGCTTTGTTTCCGAGTTACTGCGTCGAATATGTCGTTTGCAGGCTTTGGTGCTATCACAGTTTGGAGCAAACTAACTACTAAGTCATCACGAGCGTCTGTGCTTTGACAACCCTAGCAATTACTGACTGTCGAACGTGATATTCGAACCATCTCCGTAAGTCTGTACGTACGTTTGCCTCACTATAGTTAGGAAAACTGCAGTGTGTCAATTAGTAGACATTAGTTTATTACGTAAAATGCATTATTTTTTCTTACAAGGGGGTTAAAAGGGTTTGGACAGTTCTAACGAAGTGCCATTCTTGAAAATGCATCCTTTAAAAACAACATCAAAACCAACCAAACGAAGGTATACCTATGTATTTTATTTAGTCTTTAGTTTGTTACGTTATAAATATTAAACAGAGGGGCAGGGGCCAATTGATATTTTTTCCTTATGGGGTTACTAGGGTTTAAAAACTGGCAAAAATTGTTTTACGTAATAAATGAATTGTGGTAGGCTCCCCACATGGAAGGTCGCGGGAATTCCTTGTATGCGGGCGGTACGGACCGATCTGTGGAGAACATTTGGGGAAGGCCTATGTCCAGCAGTGAACGTCTATTGACTTAAATGATGTATAATTGAACTGGGTTATGATGCTATTTCATTTATTACGTGACCAAATTTTTACATCGAGAGATCAAAAATGTTTGATGCACTTTTTACAGCCCTAACTTTCTGAAGGACATTTTTATAATCACCACAAAATATTGTATTCATAATACATAGAATCCGTACTAAGTACAGAGATTATGTTAAACTGGATAAGTAAAATCCGGCTTGGGGTGCGTACAGCGGTTTCGTAAAGCCCTACGAAGGGCACTTGCTTCTGTGGCCCTTTGTATTGGTGCCTTGAAGTGGCAGTGAATCGATGACACGTCTTAAAATAAAGTTTAATTCCATGATTTATAGGGTTTCGTGATTTATAGGGTTGCGTTCGATATCAGTTTGTCTATCTCTAGGACTAATCCCAAGAACCATGATAGACCGTTGAAATTTGCAAAATTACCTAGGCCACAAAAATACCTACGGAAGTACAACTAAAAACAAAATAAAATATTTTTTGAGGGGGGCTCCTAAACAAAAAACGCTACTTTTTCAAAATGGATCGTCAACATGGTCCATTCAGCCACACATTAGGTAACCACAATCTGTAAAATTTCCTCAACTGATATTCAACCTAAAATGTATGACAGTAAGATGTGAGTCGATTGAAGAAATGTGACAGTTTTGTATACTTTGATGTGTGGCTGTACGTATACAGGTCCTCTGGAGTTGCAGGCGTCTGCTATGCTAAAGTAGATACTGTCAGATGAGACACACGCTTCTTATTACCACCGTCGTTGTCAAATTTACGGAACCCACAGTCCGACTCACACTTGGCCGTTTTACAAAACCTTAAGCACCTTAAGTGTCGGGATCGAGAAGACATGACAAATTGATGCTAAAAAAAACAAATAAGTTTTTCATTTGACATAGTGCTTTCAGTCGAAAAATTCTAACTTCGCGTTCATAGGTACAGTCAGCCACATATCAGATTACCACAACCTGTCAAATTATCTAAATCGATATTCAACCTAACGTGTATGCCAGTAGGATGACAATCCACTGAAGAAATTTGGCAGTTTTATAGACTTTTATGCGTGGCTGTACGTACAATATCTATACTAATATAATAAAGCTGAAGAGTTTGTTTGTTTGTTTGTTTGTTTGTTTGTTTGTTTGTTTGTTTGTTTGAACGCGCTAATCTCCGAAACTACTGGTGCGATTTGAATAATTCTTTTTTTGTTGGATAGTCCATTTATCGAGGAAGGCTATAGGCTATATAAGGGGGTTGTAAGGGGTTAAAAGGGGGGTAAAAAGTTACTTTTCCACGCGGACGAAGTCGCGGGCGGCCGCTAGTACCTTCATAAACAAAATGGCGCACCTGCTCACAAAATATTATTATTCATAAGGCACGTTACATATCGACGTTTGCTACTGATAGTGAAAGTGATAGCTAATACGCACTCCACTTCTTAAGTGTGTACTCGGGTTTCGTATCATGATTGATGGTATTAATCCTTTTCTGTATATTAGGAAATACAAAAGTATTTCTTAGGCTTATTCTTATTTACCCACAGTAAAAGGAAAGCTCTTGTTATGCCGAGGCCGTAATAATAATGTTACAATGATACGAGCCAATGTAAGAGGCTCGATCCTTTTGCCTACCCCAGGGCCTTTTGTGATTTGGCCATTGACAAATGTTAGTTATTTGTCAAACAACAATAACCACATGGTTCTAAAATTATTATAATTTAACAATTTTACTCGTATTAAGTAATTGTAATTATAATGTTTTAAGTTTATTTTTTTTTAACTGTCCACGACACCGACACTGTCTGCTCGTCTGCCACTTATCACTTAAAAAAACCTACGCGCCATAAACGTATGAATAAATAAATGCGCCAGACAATCACACCAATCAACCTGGTCTCAAACTATGAGTACCAGGTCACGATAATTAACTGGAGGCGTCAACCCAGAACACCCAGACCCAAGAAAATTTAGAAAATTTGGTTTCCTAAATTGACTTGACCGGGAATCCTGGCGAACAAGTTAGCCACTGCGCCATCGAGGCCGTATGAAATAGTTTTGTGTCGTTCTATTTCGAAGTTTCTTTCTTTACCATCGTGTATAGTTTAGTCTTGTTATACCGTATAACACGCCTAATTTAAAGGGACATAGTCCAACTATCCCTTACCATTCTATAGCTTGCCTATCTTAGTTCTGATTTAATCTTGGGTCCTAGGGCCGATTCTCACATCAAATTCAAAACCGCTGTTTACAGCCCAACCCAGGAGCGTTTCAACAATCCGGCGTTGAGTAATCTGTCCCCAGATATTAGGGTTTTGATTAAACTTCGAAACAGCTCTGCGGTTCATCTGATATTTAATTAACAGCTGTGGCTCATTTAAATAATAACAGGTATTATTAACTTGATGGTGCGCGGAGTTTTTTAAGCATTTGGAAATTTAAGAAAGATAGAAATATTATTTAGACCAGGGATGTTATGGATATGACAAATGATTATTGTACCAAATAAAGTCGCGTGTTGTGTCTGGGTGTTGTATATTATATGTATGTATTTAAGTATTACATTTGTGATTCCTCTGTATCATTCAAGGCGCGTTCATATCGCTACATACTTTCCCCCGCTCAATACTTTCCTGATAGGTACGAGTAAATAGAAAGAAAAGAAAGAAAGAAAGAGCCGGTCCATTCATACCGAAGCGTGACTGTCCCTTTGCTAAATTCTATGTTTACCTACGCGTCAATCAAGGAATGTCACTTTTATGTTTTTTTATCTAATAAATAACAACACACAAAAGCTACCAGATAATATTATAGTCGCAGCTGTACGAATACGTCTCAAATAAATACGTCTGTTACTTCAATTTCGCCTTTCTACATCTATCACTGGATTGGATCGGGCGATTCATCACTCCCGCCCTATTGGAGGGCATTGGAAAAGTCCCAATAAATATTTTATCTACCTATACTCAAGTTATGATCTTTAACTTAAGAAGTTAAATGTAAACAGGCTGTATACAATACCATAGCTGTAAAGAAAATCCTACTACTATCCTACTACTATTATAAAGGCGAAAGTTTGTATGGATGTATGGATGTTTGTTACTCTTTCATGTAAAAACTACCGAATGGATTTGAATGAAACTTTACCACAATATAGCTTATACATCAAAATAACACATAGGCTACAATTTATAAAAATATATTGTGTGGATTGTCCAAAATATGACGATAAGTGTCAATAATTAACCCACGCGTACGAAGTCGCGGGCGGCCGCTAGTGATAAAATATGTGTCAAAATTAAAGATTTTTGTATATTTTTTAATATTTTCCTAACTTAAAACTTAAAAGACTTAAATTATACAATTAAAAAGAAAAAAATATAAAAAAGATGAGAGATGATATGAAAATATTTTACTAAGGCCTTACAAGGACAAAATACTTTATTTTCTCATTGATTAAAAAAATATATAAAATTATTGTATCGCGCTAGTGATTCGACTTTTCGATTTGTATAATAGCGTTTATCGATGTTTATAGAATTTACTTCAATTTACTTAATTTCATGATAGTATGGATTTTCTTAGTAGTATGGATTCAGCTTGAGTATTATTATCGTTGTGTCCCAGGCTTTCATGCAATTACCTATGCCAGTTCTGCATATTATGTCACATCGTAATCCCACTGTGTAGTGCAAAGGAGACAGTGCTATGTCTAGTGCTATGCTGACAGGCTGAGCCAGCTAGATTCCTCCCAAGATTAATCAGCTTAGCGTCAGTTTTTCAATCTATGCGAAGACAAAACCGGTGCGATTCTCACGCGAGATTCTTGTACATTCATTAGTGTTGTATCGATGGTATTGAGGGTAAAACCCGATTGTATCGATAAGAGACGTGATATCTACTTGTTGGCGATGGACTGTATGGTCGCTGCTGATATGTGTATGGTGCTAATAAATTAAAAACTGGTATTAGCAGATAAATAACTAATGTATTTCACACGTTTTTCATCCAAGCCACGCGCTGACAAGTCAGAAGTAAAACAAAACAATAATATATCAAAAACAGTAAAAACATATAAAAACACAAACAATATAAAAGGAGGCTGGTCCAGCCGTCGATCCTCAACACTACTCGTCACTCATACTGATCAGTGTGATGGTAGCTCCGAGGATAAGAGAGCGCGAAATATGTCTCGAATTTTCATCATTTGTGATCATTAACCCGCAATAGGCAATGAGAGAGGAGATTAAGTCTAATCCCATCATACATAGTAGCGATGACTTGATGCCTTTGCCCTGCAGTGAGATAGTATATTTGTTATAAATAATCAATCATAACTTTTAGTTCCGATCGATATGATTAAATAAAACCAAGGAAAACGTAACGGAATTTCGTATTGGCTGTTATGACAGTTTGGTTAATATTGCAACTAAGTATTTACAAAATGCAAATGTCGATAGTTAACTAACTATTGATAGTCTGACTGCACTAGATTAATACCTTTTTGCTTCGAACCACTTATGCAAGTCGAAAAACTTGCATTAGTCTAGTTATTTATATAGGGAATGCAAGCTTAAACTTGCTAGATACAGTTGTAAGATATGTGAACATTTTACATAAATAGAGAGAATACTTCGCTATACGAAACTTCTATCTATTTTATTAATGACATGGCACGAAGCTAATTTCCTTTTTATTTTGTGCATGTCGATGCAGATTGCAGATTACGGATGTCCTATTAAATTAATTTCGTTAACATTTATGGAACAAATAAGATAGGTTTTATTAATCCAACCGGGTTTGCGGTTATTCTAAAACTTGTAGCTGAATGCCAGAGAGCTGCCGATAGCATTGAACAACTTTCTCAAAGAAACTTCAGTCGAAATCTATAAATAAGTAATCAAGTTCTCAGTCTTCTGGTAGTAGATATTATACTTACTTACTCCACTGGCGCAGCGACCCGAAACGAGCCTTGGCCTTCGAAACAAGAGAACGCCACTTCGGTCGATCCTGCACTACTTGTTGCCAGTCATTGGCCTAAAGTTCTCGCAGATCATTTTCGACGACGTCTTTCCAGCGATACCTAAGTCAGCCAAGATGGGGCCGGCCGGAGTGTAGATATATTATGGGAGGTCAAAATAATAATCTCTTTTTTAAGATTCATTAATGCCCCTAGGCGATTTATGTATCTGTTTTATTATTCACTGAAGGCGGTCGAAAACTGTGTTGCTATTGAAAGACGGAATTGGGGTAAAAATCAGGCGTTCTATTTTATGGTCGTAGCCACGCTTCAATATGAATGGGCCGGCTCGACCGAAGTGATAACACGGCCTCTTAGAAGACTGGCGTAAAGCAGCGCCGGCACTGCACTGCGTGTCGCCAAGTGCGTGAGGGTAAAACGCACATAAAAATCCAAAAATACCAAATAAGTAGATAGACAGATATTTGTGTTGGGTCTGGGTGTTTGTAGTTCCTTCGTTGTTTCTGGTTTCCATAGTACAAGGGAAAACCTTAGTTTGGGACCAGGACAATGTATGTGATGTTGTCTCAATTTATTTATTTATTTAAGTAGTGCTGTATTGCAAATGGAGTCTTAATTGGCGGCGATATATACTCTATCACATAGATTTATTAATAGAACTAGTGGCCCGCCCTCACGTCGTTTCGGGGCCGTAGTTCTAAAATGAACCAATAGATGGTGCTGTACGTAGATACATTGCGCTAGCGTTTCGTGCTTTCAGTTTACCTATAAGCCGTCGTTAGACGTTATCTCTTTATAAATAGTATAGATATTGATAGGCACAATTAGTCGAACCAACTACAATATCAGGTAGTCAGATAACTATTATCAGTTGCAGGTTGCAATTTAATATCAGCTAGCACAGTGACGTTGATTATCATCGGATGTGACCGGTATGGATCGATTGTAGTAATGGTATCTATGAATAACGCATTCAGGTGTAGATAGATAGATATTATGATAGGTCATTGGATGAGAAAGTGTGCCTCTCATACCGAAGGTCATAGGATGGAATCGAAGGTATATTTTCACCTCTAGAATTTTCAAGTCTATTTTCCGTTTCTACCATCAGCTCGTCGGGCGGTGATCTATAGTATTTACCTCTTTATAAATACACTAGTGGCCCGCCCTCACTTTGCTTCGGGACCGTTATTCAGAAATGAGCCAATAGATGGCGCTGTGTCGAATTAAATCGCGCAAGCGTTTCGTGTTTTCGGTTTACCTATAAGCCTTGTCGTTGTCCATAGAAGTTATCTCCTTATTAATAGTATAGAAGATAATTGATATGAACGGGACTAATCACAACTACTTACCTACTGCTTGACATTTCGACCGCTGTGTATTGTGCTGGAGTGACTTCAGTGATATACTTTTTTTAGTAGAAGTGGAAATGAGATGGTATCCGAAGACGCTCAAGCCGGGCGCAGCAGTTGACGCCCAGTCCGCTTGTGACCACGGCCGCTGTTGTAACGCGGTCGAAACGTCAAGTAGTAAGACCTACTCGTATAATAAACTAGCGGCCGCCCGCGACTTCGTCCGCGTGGAAAAGTAACTTTTTACCCCCCTTTTAACCCCTTACAACCCCCTTAATATTATTATGTTGACACAACTTAAACAAATTATTTCGACCAAATTTGGTACCATAAAACGGTCATTGTGACTAAACCTTAAAAGATAGACATATGCCGTCGCGGACTTTTTTTTAGATCATGTATAGAGGAATAATTCTTTCATACACATTTTTTGTGTATCTTGAACCGTTTTCGCAGCGCACGCAAAGAAAGCCTTCAAAAATGAATAATTTTCCCCGTTTTTTACACATTTACCGCTCTGTCTTTGCTCCTATTGGTCATAGCGTAATGTTATTTAGCCTATAGCCTTCCTCGATAAATGGACTATCCAACAAAAAAGAATTATTCAAATCGCACCAGTAGTTTCGGAGATTAGCGCGTTCAAACAAACAAACAAACAAACAAACAAACAAACAAACTCTTCAGCTTTATTATATTAATTAGTATAGATGTACTTATATTTTATTATTTCTATTCAACTCAGAATTGAAAAGGTAAAATACAATCCTAAAATTCGTTGTCTTTAAAATTAAATTATGTCACAAACACGAGCACAGGGCATGCCCTGGTTTGGGATCAGATGATTTGTGTTCAATATCGGCTGGTTTTGACCGAAACCGCGAGCAGCAGCTATTTATAAAGCCACACAATACCTTCCTAATAGTGATGCCTAGACTGAGTCTTGCATTTCAGTCAAAACCCAAGCCTGCGTTATAGGTTTCTTATTGTGGTCGCCAGTGTATGTACAATTTGTCACAAAAAATGTGGGACCCTTAAATTCCAGTCAGGAGCCGTAACCATATCGAAACATTACCTACTAAGACAAAGACATAAGGTGAAGAACCTCTAATCACAAAACCACTACGAGCTACAAACCTTCAAGAAAAGGGCATATCTCGCTCTAAAAGGCCGGCAGCGCACCTGTGAAGCCCCTGGAGTTGCAGGTGTTCATGGGCGACGGTAATCGCTTAACATCAGGTGATCCGTATGCTCGTCTGCCCCCTATCCTATAAAAAAAAAAAAAAAACAAATACATTGAAAAAAAAAACATCCAGTTTGTTTTCATATCGCAGGGAGTTTAAATATGTGTACTTCGAAGTATCTAATTTAGATCGTATTAATTTTCTAGTCCACACTAGAAATCCTAATTGAGACCTAACGAAATGACTATCAGAATTTACAAGACCTCCGAGTGCATATTGTAATTGACCCAAAATCAAGAACCTATTAAACCTTAGTCTTGTATTTTGGCACCACTAATTACCAATACAATACATGAGGCAACACTGTAAATCAAACAAAGCGACCTTTAACAAATGTGTAGGAACAATTCATTTTGGGAAACCATCGTTTTTAGAGTTGCAACACCGCCGCCCACGCCGTGATTGCACAGTATTGACCTTTATCTCTTTCTCATTAAAGTCATGAGCGGGGGAAGGCTGAGGTGTACTGGATGCGAGGCATTTGATCAGCGAAATAATGTACAGACAGCCACACATCCGGTCTACTTAGTACGGATATTTATATTGATTATATTCTGTAAAATTTTCTCAATTTCTAAACGTGGTAGATTCCATGGGCGGTGGCAATTGGGTATTTGACTAAATTATTTTTATGTGTTTAATCAAAAGACGCCTCAAATTAAGAAACATAGTTGAAAGAATCACTTGATTCTCATTTGAATTACCTGAGATAGCACAACTTTAAGAGCACATATTTTGGGCAAGCCCAAAAACGCTCTATACAAATGGCTATTGAATTGTGACGTCACAACTCGAACTTCTGTATGCGCGTCTAGTAAATTTTGTTTGGTAGCTATATCAAATGTTTCGTTTAAGTAAATGGTTTTATAATAAAAGTTGGTGGAAAATGTACGGGTAGTTCAATGATATAATTATTTTTTTTGAAATATTATACTTTAAAAATGGACTTGCCCATGAAACTAATGCTCACAACCCAGCTAGACGTTATATTTTTAACTGAAAATGTCGGCCATTGGTTCTTATTTACCAATATTTTGACAGAGTATCAATATTTTTTACTATATCGAGATTAGTCAAATACCCAATTGCTTACCATCAGGTGATCCGCCTGCTCGTCTGTTACCTATCGCATTAAAAAAAAATTATATTATGATGTGCGATGCGGCTGTCATAGAATTGGATGTCGCCCTGCTAAGTGTTCGTTTTTTGTAGGTGTTCCAAAGCGTGGGAAAAAGAAGATGCCATCTTATTGAATTTGTGAAAACTTAGGTAGGTAAAATATAAGAGAACCCTCTTATTATATATTATTTAGTTTTAGTATAATGTAGAGGCATAGAATCAACATCTGGGTAGCTATCTGGGTAGGTAGAAGACGAAATAATCCAAGTTTTGACACTACGCATACATGTGTGTTCCGTTCCTGGTAGCGCCTGCTGATATTCTTCTTGTACATTCTATTTCTATGGGGAAAACAGACGCAGGAGGGCAGCACTCCTTGGAAATGCGCATTTCGAAGTACGACGCTTGTGCGATCAAATGCGCTACCGAGCCAGTGAGTTGTAACTACTACGTAATGTTAGTTCAATGCATCGAGCTAGTCAATTCATTCATTGAGTTGAAGATAGCCTTTATAAACTGTGGTGCCTGTGTTCCAACAGTCCAGTATTCCCTGTATTCAAAACGCTAACTCTGCTTTGAGATACGTGTATTTCCATAAGGCACACACTGATTGGATCCTTTGATGTATCATATCGATGTGTTTGGTTTGGTTCCTCTTACTGATTACTGAATACTGATTCACTCTGCGTCATCATGTCAGGGTATACAACTCAGAGAATTCTAAAATGCCTCTGAATTCTTCAAATCTATACCCGTATTTTTACCAGTAGCTCGGCAAGGAAAAATGTCGTAAAGAGACCAGCACGAAAACGTCGTAACGACTGTTTCTGAAACTTGTTAAAGGGTTGCGAAGGTCAGACGGCAGTAGCTTCATAGTAATTATGACTGCCCAAATCTTGAATCTTCGTGTAAACGCACCCCGGGATATAGATAAAGTATCATCAATTAAACTGAATGATATTGATCAATTCCATTGAATGTTCCGAATATCATCATCATCATCATCATCAGCAACCCACGCTCGTCCACTGCTAGACATAGGTCTCCCCTAATGCACGCCACCGCTCCCGATTTTCGGCCACTCTCATCCAGCTCACTCCAGCCAGCCTTCGAATGTCAGGTTCGTCATCCCATCTTGTAGCAGGGCGTCCAACACTACGTTTGCCGAGTCGCGGTCTCCCCTCAAGGACTTTATAGCTCCAACGGTTGTCAGTTCTGCGGCTAATGTGACCAGCCCACTGCCACTTCAGTTTGCTGATTCGGTGGGCTATTTTCCGAATATATCGATCGGCCTTAGGCAGCCTGGTGATTAAGTCTAATCCTAGGATGGCATAGCGATGATTTTATTTCTATTAGGGATTTGCCCTGCAACGGGAAAGTATTTGAGCCTATTTTACTATAAATAAGACAGTGCTTAGCTTTTGCGGCGTTATCTTGTCTATGATTGATACAAGTCGCTCACCCCTCGCTTTCTGTACATCCAAGCATTATCGGGGATTTAATGAGTCTGGCATATTCTATGGTCGTGAGAATATCTCTGCCCGTTTATGTGGCTAAGTAGATCGTGATCCAACGATATTTATTGCGTTTGTCCACAGATAAAGTCTAGCAGGCCTCGCTAATCTTAAATCAAATTAAGCCATTTGTATGGCCCGGCCGCCATACTGTGTTCGAGATTACATATGTGGTTTTAATGCTAGTTTATTAAATAGTAAATTGGTTTATTTTTACTATCTCCAATCATAATTTCTTCTTTGTCGGCTTTGAATGGTGAGTTATGTACTCGTATGTTATCATTTAAGCAATTATTTTTAGTTTGTTGATGAAACAGATATTTTGTGTTCTGGGTGTTTCTTGTACTATCGTTATTCTTCGTTTTGTACCTTAATTTGGTACCAGTACAATGTATGTGATGTTGTATCAATTTATAAATGTAGAATTGTAGATATTTGTGAGACATTATTGACATTATCCGCCAATTCTTATTTTTTGTGATGGCGACGTTAATTAAACCTTAGTTGTCATTTAAGTTTTTTTTTTATAGAATAGGGGGCAGACGAGCAGACGTATCACCTGATGTTAAGCGATTACCGTCGCCCATGAACACCTGCAACTACAGGGGCTTCACAGGTGCGCTGCCGGCCTTTTAGAGAATGATATGCCCTTTTCTTGAAGGTTTGTAGGTCGTAGTGGTCCGGAAATACCGGAAGTACAATTATTGTCATTTTTTACTAGACATAAAGATTATCCATAATTAAGATAATGAACATTAAAGTTAAATGACGTCTTTGAGTGTGGAAGTTAAAGTACAAGAATGATAACTTTAAACAAAAGTCAATCTTACATTTCATACGTCCGCATGCCCTCATTTTGTACGAAATGACTTCATAATACATTCATGTCGAATGCGCGAGAATCGCCCCTGACCTTTTTGTCCCAACCGTTCTAAATCTAGAGCTTCTCGGTGCTCTAAACCTCAAATCGGGTCATCTGACGACTAAACCGTTTTCTGTGGGAGAGCCGCGCTTCGGCATGAATGGGCCGGCTCGAATGGAGTGATACCACGGCTTTACAGAAGACCGGCGTCAGACTGTGCCTGCAGTGTGTTTCGTCGGGTGAGTGAGGGTACCGGAGGCTCAATGGGGGAGAGGGGGTTAAAGGTTGGCAGCGCACTGTAGCCTGTGACTCTATCGTCGTAAGACCTTAAAGCCTTTTAAAAGGCATAACAATTGATTTTCCATTGTGTCTGCTGTCTGGGCCTTCCGACGACATTGATGTTGCAGGTGTCTATGGGCGGCGGCAATCGCTTACCATCAGGTGATCCGTCTGCTTGTCTGCCACCTTATCACATAAAAAAAGTTCGGCATCTGGCAACCCTGACCGTCACTCAACGAGACACAGCGCAATAAACGCTGATTTACGCCGGTTTTCTGTGAAACCGATATCACTCCGGTTGAGCCGGCCCATTCATTCCGAAGCGTGCCTCTCCTACTAGAAATTGTCTAGTTTTTCAACAAAAACCTATTAGGTTGAGAAAGGCTAGGTCAAATCAAGTTAAAGGTTGATTCAAATCATATTCTTTTTTATTTCGGCGTAGTTATTTACATAGAGCTAATATCTATGGTTGAATGGTCTTTGGGGATGATTCACATTTTACGGGACGAAAGGTTTCAATCGCATACCGAGGTCGTTGTCGGAATTCCGGAAATCTGCCAACGACTTGAAAGGAACCGCGAAATTCTGAATGCAGAGTGGATTTTTTTAATCGAATACTCGTATGTGAACGTAGTATGAAGATAGTTGTAGTAAGACCACAGAGGATATATTATACTCTGTGGTAAGACTGTCGAGGTTACGCGCCAAGATGTCAACAAACCTCTGTGCTGATTTATAATGGCGCCACGGAGCGCGCATTCTAAATTCAAAATTCGTACTTCATTTGTTTTTACAGCGACAATTTTCTGCAATATTTTAACTGTCTCTAACACACAGTTCGATTTTTATTGTATGTAGGCATATTTTAATGAATTAAATAAGTTTTAATGTAAGTATCATCAAGACTTGCCCATTATTTCACTCTGTAGTGTATATCATCAGCCCATTTTGTTAATGGGCGTCCTCTGCTTCTTTTACCTTGACGTGGCGACCAGTTACAGTCGCCAGCACCAAGATTAGCTATTAATATTATTAATGGGAAAGTGTGTCTGTCTGTATGTTTGTCTTTCTTTCACGGCAAAACGGAGTCACGAATTGCCGTGATTTTTTAAGTGGATATAGTTGAAGGGATGGAGAGTAACATGCTACATTTTGCCCCTTTCTCACCCCCCATTTTAGGGAAGTGGGGGGCGTGAGCGAAGCCGCGGGCAAAAGCTAGTACTATATATATATGTAAGTTACTCTATGGCACACTACATTTTACATAAATACAAGCTTTTGTGCAGAACAAACTGTACTTAAAAGCTAAATATAGATAGCTTTGTTCCTGTTTACACGCTCGAAGTTAGTTCGCTATGTAGTGCAAATTTAGCACTTAGTGACAAACAGGCACCTACGTAAGTCTAGCGTGGGCGTAACTGCAGGTTTTGCAAGTTAACTAGAACTTGACAGTTAATCAAGATATCAAAGTTAAGTACCGCCTGCCTACTAATTAACGCAACCTTTCATTTCAAGTAATGGAAGGAGAAAATGTTACGACATACGAGTATGTTCCCGTGCGAAAAGTTTAAAATGAATGCCGTGGGAAGTAGACACTTTGGTTTTAGAGTAGTTGCCATAATGTTGATAAGATGTTGAGGTGTATGATTCGGAGTTTCATTGAAGGGCATTGCTGCCTATAAAAGGAAAAGTTTTTTTAATTTTTTTTTTTTTTATTTTAAGCAGGCGGCTACGCGCGTCCTTCAGACCAGTATTGCTGCGACCAGTTTTGATCTATTGTGATCGCCGCTATGCCACAATTCATTCCCAAACCCGCACTTTTGTAAGTGAAAAGGGGTAAAGGCGGATTACGTTTTACGTTTTTTAACGCGCATAGAGCAACGCGAAAGGACGGACTTAAGAGCGATTTACACTTTGACAAGTACAGTAGCAAGTTAAGTACTATTACTTAACTCGTCTAAGTACTCTACTGTACTTGTGCGGCAGTTATAGTGTAAGTCAGTGTTTCCCAAACTTTGTTAGGCCATGACCCGGTAAATTTCACAATGACCCTTCGTGACCCACTAAGTACCTACATACTTTCAAACTCGAGCTGGTTCCGTACTCATGTTTTTAAAATAAGACGACAATGTCGCGACCCGGTTATTTAGATTTGGTGGCCCGGCACCGGGTCGCGAGCCGGCTATTGGGAAACGCTGGTGTAAGTGGTAAGTAGCGTCCAAATGTACGCTAGTGGAATGTCATAAGTTGCCGTCCCGAGGTAAATCAAACCTAGGAACCTCAGATCACGGTCCAACAAACGGGGCGGCGTTATCGTGTATAGTCGCTGTAATAAAATCTAAACAACTCTACTCTTATGCCAAGACTATAAGGTTCATAATTAAAAGAGGTTGTATACTTATTAGTGCACAGGACTGTACGGTCGGGGTCAAAAAGTGTTTACCAGTTTAAAATTTGATTCTATACCACACTTTTTGCACTAAAGTCAAAAATACCAAATCAAGTTACATATTACCTTTTTAAAGTAAATATAAAAAATACACAAAAAGAGGATACAACACAAAAGCAGCCATAAAAAAAACCTAATTTCTTTGAAATGATATGAAATTTGCCATTGACTGAGGGTGCTGGCTGTTAGCTGTCATATCATTAAAGAAGATACCATGTCTAAGATCAATATTATATAAAAGACAATTAGAACTTATCACCTACATGAGTACGTGCGATTATGATCCTTAAGGTGGTGAACACTTTTTGACCACGACCATACATACTTACATACTATTTCTGTGCAATAAAGAATATCTATCTATCTATACTTACTGCTTATCAGCTTATATACTGCCCCACTGCAGGGCAAAGGCCTGTTAAAGGACTGCAGTTTAAAATAACGTCGCATAAATTCTCGTTTATATTAACCATAGTTATAATGCAACGTTAAAATCTAAAGAAGTCGATCACAAGAAAATAAAATAGCCATTACAGTAGTTACTTCCCTTGCAATTTTCTCGTCCATCCCCATTACTCAAGAGCCAATGTAAATCGTGTTCCAGGAGTTAACAAGTCCATTTAAAATAAGTTCCCTTAAGTTACGACCACTCGCAGGAGGTCTTTAAGTTTTTATCGTAGTTTTCACGACGACTTAACGATATTTCTGATCTTTATCACGCTTTTTAAGCAGAAGAAACTACTGAACTAAGAAACCGGTTTGTGTATTCAAAATTACGACTTCTATTGTGTGAAAAGGTAACATTACATTTTAAATCTCATCTTTTTTTTTATGTGATAGGTAGCAGACGAGCAGGCGGATCACCTGATGGTAAGCTATTGCCGCCGCTCATGAACACATGCAACAAGTGCGCTGCTAACCTTTTATCCCCTTCCCCCCACTTGGGCCTCCGGTACCCTCACTCACTCGGCGAAACACAGCACAGGAGCTGCTTCACGCCGGTTTTCTGACAGTGGTATCACTCCGGTCGAGCCGGCCCATTCATGCCGAAGCATGGCTCTCCCACAAATTAGGCATCTTGGCGTGTGATTCCCGGTTGCATCCAAAGCTGTTGCTTCGGCGTCTTCGGTAGACCAGTGGTCAATAAGTTTATAGGGCAAATTATATTATTAGGCTCGAGTGAGTCTTTCCAGCGATACCTAGGCCGGCCTACCGGGCATCGGCCCATCGGTCGGTATGCTTTCTTCACGAGACGATCCTCGTCCAGCCTCTCGCGGCGGCCAAGCCAGCGAAGACGATGCGTCTTGATCTCGCCGATGATGTTAGGTATGTCCACAACCTTCTACAGCAGCGTTTCCCAATAGCCGGGTCGCGACCCGGTGCCGGGTCACCAAAATGAAATAACCGGGTCTAGACATTGTCGTCATATTTTAAAAACATGAGTACGGAACCAGCTTGAGTATGAAAGTAGGTACTTATTGGGTCACGGAGGGTCAATGTAATAATTACCGGGTCATAGCATAACAAAGTTTGGGAAACACTGTTCTTCAGGGTTATTTTTTAAACACCGGCATCCTTCAAACCATCTTGTCTACTGACCATTCTGAACAACATTTGTTCTATGACTTTTGTAAATTCGCGAAAAAAAATTTCAAGTTTTCATACAGAATTGGTCATGTGACTGGTAATTTTGTATGGGCAGTCGAATAACTTCGAAAAGTCGTAGAAGAAATGTTGCTAAGGATGGTTAGTAGAAAGGGTGGTTTGAAGAATTCCGTTGTTTAAAAAATAACCCTGTATATTTACTAAATACCTCCATTGAAATTAAAAGTATTTTTGCTTTTCTAAAGCAAATGAAATAAAAGTTCGCACCTTTCAGATCGTTAAACTTAGTAACTACATTAAGAAACGGAAACTTACTCCCAAACAGCCTCTTTCAAATTGTCCTCAATTTCCCCGCCAAGTCAACAAGCGAGCAACTCCAGGTGACGTCGTTAGCTGAGCAAATTGAGGTATTTGAGCATATTAGCGAATTGTCTCGGCTCCCGTGAAACTGTTCGCTGAATAAATTACAGCTCAAGCCGTTCAACCAATGCTACGTAGGGTTGTTACTAGCGAGCGGAAAATTCAGCGCTTATTTACTTACATCAACTCTATCCCCCCTTATACCCCCTTGCTGAGCGCCACAGCTGGAGGAAGATGGTTTCTGAAGGCATAGCCCACAACACGATCAAGCTTCGTTTGACCTACTTGCTTCAAACCGAGCTAGACGTCATGCTGAAAACCTCATCCGTCGACACTCGTTTCTCTTGCCGCAAATGCGGACGAAAAGTACAGTCGCGAATTGGTCTGTACAGCCACGAGCGAAGTTGTGATGTCCCTATTTTAGATCTACTTAAATCTGTCAAGATGCAAAGGCCTATATTATAACCTCATTTACAAAACGTTTTTGTCGTAATGACTTCTTTCGCGTCTACAGTGGAGACACAATTAACTCTGCAATTATTGAAAGTAATAGCAAAATTAAGTCCCGAAACGAAGTGAGGGCGCGCGGGCGGGCCACTAGTAGGCAATAAACACGCAACTGCAACATCTAAATCAACGCAATCAAAAGATACATTTATGCAACACATTATTTCATGCCACGCACCACCGCTCATTGCGGAATCATTCCGTAAGGTTATTCCCGAATCTATACGACTTTGAAATAAATAAGAAAGAAAGGACGCCACTTCTATGCTTTTTTAAAAGGACTGCAACGCATGTGCAATTTGTACTTCCCATCTTTGAGTCTAATCGGGTTTCGTGGTCTTCTTACGATCAGATTCAAATGACAAGCTTGCTAATTTTCTTTCTTCCGCATATATTTTTGAAAACTTAGGTACATCTGATAATGTGCTGGATAAGCTAGGGATTAAACCCAAGTTTTTTTTTATATGACAGCATTTTTTATTTGGGTTGGCAGCGCACTTATGACTCTACAGCTGTTGCAGGTGTACATAGGCGGCGGGAATATCTTACCATTAGGTGAACCGTCTGCTCGTCTGCTACCTAGCACTTTAAAAAAATCGAAATACCCGAAAAAGCTAGGCTTTATCGGATTTTCTCAAATTTCAAAACCTGGGATGGCTTGCATGCCCTAGTGACAGCCCTGTCGCTTCTGTTTGAAGAAGGAGTCCCAGTCGTGGCTTATTACACACATCTCTAAAATACGGCTCCAAAATATTAGATATCATACTTTATGAGTTTATTTCATCTTGTGTATAAAGCGAATTTATTTTCCCTTTATTCTCTGCAATATTACACAGACAGATCAACTTAGGCGAAATGAAAAATATCAAATGGTAACATTAACTTTTTTCTCTTATTTCAATTTCATATCACTCAAAATGTATTCATATAATCAATCAAATTCGGCTTGAAGCAGACTGCACTGTGTTTTGCGAGTGAGAGTATCGGTGGTCCATGGGGAGTTTATGATTGACAGCTCAAAATTGAAATAAATTCGATTGTTACAGGTATGAAAGCTGAGAAATGTATTTACGAAATTCGACGAATATTATTTACGATTGAAGTTAAGTAAATAGCGTTTTAATTCAAGGTTTGCCATCGACTGAGACTTGTCGCGTTGTACAGAGAGCCACAAGTCAGGCTGCTACAATTTGTAAGTATTTCTCAGTTGACACTGAACCAAAATCGATTGAAGAAATTTTACAGATATTGTATGTCACCATAAAATAATCCGAATCTTAAATTGGTAAATGTCCTAGGAAGTTGATAAACGTAAAATGAATTATATAAACTGTGTTATGTTTAATTTTTAAGCTTCTAACAACACTTCGATGGTTCAAAAAGACTTGTGTTTATGCCGCTATAAAAAAACAATTTATTTTTGTATATCCTCGAAAATTTGGAATACATGAATGCATTACTGGCCGTAAAGGGGAATTGGAAACATTCTGTATACTACAAATATTTTTTACGACGTTCAGACGAAATATGAGTAAAGATTGGTTTACACTGCCGACAGTGGGAGCTGCTGCTGCCTGCCAGTAAACAGTTACTCGCCAGCTGACTCGCACTTTAGCTCACACGATGTGAACCAGTCTTTACTCAACTTCTCATTATAGATTTATTCTAGCACGCTCGTGCGAGTTATGCGTAAGTGACGTCTAAACAACCTAGTTACTGCATTGCATACTCGCAAGTATTAAATAGAAGAGATGTTACAAAAGACTTTAACACAATAAAACATACTTTCCATAGGAGAAAACCTAGCTGTACAGGGTGTATCTGTGAACATTTACATCCCTTTAACCACGTCTTCTACCAACCATTCTGACCCACATAATTGATCAACGACTTTTAGAATATTCGACTCTGATAAAAAAATAAACGGAATAATATTTTCAATATACAAAATAGTAATTTAATAATTTATACAAATCGAAAAATAAATAATTAATTTTAAACAAAGTCATATGACCGACTTTGTATGAAAATTCGATTTGTTTTGTCGAAACTATAAGTGTTAGAACCAAATAATGTTCAGAATGGTTGATAAAAACCGTAGTCAAAGTGATGTAAATATTTACAGATACAACCTGTATCTTTGCAAGTCTTCATACAATAATAATAACAACTCCACGAGAAAGTAATATCCAAACTATTCTTGGCAAAGAATATCATAAATCCGGAAAATTAATTCGCTTGTTTGTGCAAAATACTAGTGAATACATCATCGTAAATCAAAGGAATAAGTTTGCAAGACGCGGTGGTACTTATACTTCTTCATTTTGATTTATTTATATGTATTCTTTATTGCAAATGTAAATAAACGTACAATGTTAGTTGTAGACTTTGAAATAAACTATCATTCTTTTTTTTATGTGATAGGTAGCAGACGAGCAGACGGATCACTTGATGGTAAGCAATTGCCGCCGCTCATGGACACTTGCAACACCAGTGGAGTTACAAGTGCGCGGCCGACCTTTTATCCCCTTCCCCCCCGGGTGGGCCTTCACTCGGCGAAGCACAGCAAGGGGCTGCCTCACGCCCGCTTCGTTTGCTGCTTCTAAACTTGAACGACTCGTTTGGCGCAATGGTTTGAGCGCCGGTTGAGACGTAAGGATCGCGGGTTCAATTCCCGCACCAACACAAATATTTGTTGCTGGAACAGATATTTGTGTTAGGTCTGAGTGTTTGTGGTTCCTTCGTTGTTTCTGGTTTCCATAGCACAAGGAAAAAACCTTAGTTTGGGACCAGGGCAATTTATGTGATGTTGTCTCAATTTATTTATTTACTAGTGGCCCGCTCTTACATCGCTTCGAGACCGTAGTTAAAAAATGAACCAATAGATGGCGCTGGGCGTCGATTACATCGCGCTAGCGTTTCGTGTTTTCGGTTTACCTATAAGCCCTGTCGTTGTCTATAGAAGTTATAAAGTAGGTATAGATTATACACAAAATATCTATAAATAATTTATAATGATAAGCTGCGTAAAATTTACTATATGAACTATTAGGTTCATACATATTCACGCAACGAGATCCCGAACGCTATTATTATGATTACAAAAAAGTATATAAATAACTGTTGTTTACCAGAGTCCCAAAAGGGCAATCTTTTAGCAAATTTTATCGTTATTCCACGTCACACGTGATAAATCCGCGCCCATCGATCACTGCTTGAGCAGAAATGACACGTATTGGCAAAAACAATCTCTTAGACTTGCGGCAGACTTGCTACTTTTCTGGAGAGGGACGTGAAGTAAGGTTCTTCAACTCGTACTCATGTGTCCTCCCCACTCTGGCGATGGGGGAACGTCGCTGGGGTTTAGTCGGTATGCCTCCGGTCCCTTCCGGAGGAGAGTCCGACATAACCCACCTGCCCCCCGGCAGGAGGGTATGCATATGGAGTTGCAAGACTACGTTGGCCCACTTCGGGTCAGCGGCATTCCCCAGCGTCAACAAAAAAAGACTTGCTACTTTTGTGCCCTGTAGCTAGGTGCGTTAAGAATACTGCCAAAGTATTCCCGACCTGTCGTAAGAGGCGACAAATCGGGCCTTCGGAGTACGTGAGCATATCCATTACTATGGAGTGGCTTGTTCAATTAACAGACTCCGCGAGGGAAAATCCTACTAGGTGTCCTGGTAGGTCGTGCATAAAGAAGGGCTGCATTACGCCAAACAATTTGGCGTAAAGTGGCGAGCGCGATTAGCGGTTCGGTCCAGTCCCGGTTGAGGGGTATCCGACCACCATCCTTTGCCACACTTTTTTTGTTGGGCTTTGCTTCTCTAAACGTAGTAGATACAACTCACTGTCTCAAAGTATGAAGACGCGAAATCGCAATGCGCGCAACGATACAGTCGCAAAATCGCCGATGCTAAAAGTAGCACGTCTGTTGTGGCCCTTACATATACGACCTACATCAGAAGTAGCAGCGACTTTCGGGCCGGTTGTGGATCTTATTCCGCAGGTAACAAGAGTCATTGGGTGTTAATTGTGCGCCGAAACTTATGAGGTGGACTGTCACATTCTCCGAAACCCGGGAACGAATGATTGGTCTGTTGGCAATTGACTTTCCGGTGTGTTTTTGGGACTTTTAACAGATTGGGAAAAGTTGCCTATTTATTTTCTTTTGCGTCGAATTGGAAAATAAGACATCTGCACCAATACATTTTCTCAAGGTTAACCTTGAGAGCCACGTTTTGGGATGAATGGGCCGGCTCGCCCGGAGTGATGCCACGGCCTTGAAGCAGCGCCTGCGCTGTGTTTCGTCGAGTGAGTGAGGATACCGGAGGCCCAATAGGGCGTAAAGGGGGTTAAAGGTTGGCAGCGCATTTGTGATTCCACTGGTGTTACGGGTGTCCATAGGCGGCGGCAATCGCTTACCCTCAGATGATCCTTTCTCCTGCACAGTATACTACAGGAACACTATAAGTATAGTATCAAAATATATACAGGTTGATACTATACTTTTGGTCGCTGATGATGACAACATTGACAATAAGATATGATGACATAATGAAACGAAATAATATGATTAATCGCAACATTACCGCAATCACTGCTAATTGTGTAACAAGCCTGATATCTCTAATCAAGAGTTGTAACAATACTGGTACAACTGGTTACAAATGTTAGCCTTGATTGATGGGAAATAGTTACAAAAGCAGAAACACCACGATCGGATTAATCTACATCAGCTAATTAAGATTGAACGATGGTAGTTCAGTTAATAGAACGCGCTGTCAGTACCGGGCCGTGATCTCGGGGTCCTGGGTTCGAAGCCTCTGGATAAGTGCGGGTATCAGCCGTCTGGGGCATTAGACTCTTTGACCGCAATCTTTTGGATGGGACTCGAACCCACGACCTTTAGTCAAACCGGAAGAAATGCTCTCATAAATCTTAATCCGCACTTTACTTTATATTAAATCTACTTTTTTCATGTGATTGGTAGCAGACGAGCAGGCGGATCACCTGATGGTAAGCACTTGCCGCCGCCCATAGACACCTGCAAATTGAATATAAATAAAAAACATTTCACTGATTTCATATCACATATTGACCTTATGCTTAAAAATCAATAGTACGGAACCCTTCGTGCGTGAGTCAGACTCGGATTCTAGATACTTTTCATAGTAAAAAACCCATTAGGTAAGCTCCTATTTAATCGCTTTCTAGTTAGTGAGACAAACGCCTTAATCAACAGTACAGTCCGCAACATCGTTAGTGAACAAGTCTATGGGCGGTTTACATCGGATACTGATACGCATCTCGATCCGACTGTACAAAGCAATTAAATCACCCGTCGAGATTGTAAATTTTCATACAGTTCAGTAAATAGCAGTGAGGCAGTGGCAACCGGTTCGATACATACAACTCGAACTACAGATTTCGACCCAGAAATCAAACTTCCGATTGTATGTGTATCGGATTGCAATAATATCTTAATCTTATGAGACTTGATTTTGGCATAAAAATCTATATTTTTTTTATTTTTGGTATAGCAATGCTTTGCAATTTATCCGTAAGTCAATTAAATATTGCACTTAAAAAAATCATCGGAGGGTTCAGGTGGGTGGTATAAAAAATCTAGTGAAGTTGGTTGGTAGAAGACATGACGTTTAAAGGGATGTGAATGTCCACAGATACAACCCGTAGAAAAAAAGTGTCGTCGAGGAATTAGCATGCTCAAGTGAGCTGTAAGTACAGCATTCACTCACAACACATTTGAGGTATCACAACACAGGGCGTACGACAAAACCATTTCGTAAAGAACGAGAATAGTAAAGAAGTTGTCCCATCCAAACAATACAAATACATCATAACGTGTGTGATTTCCCTCAGGTTTAAAATGTGTATAGAAATACGTCTGAAGACATCTCACTGCTATCCTCATTGCCTGTGTCTAGTATCGGGAGTGAATCGATAAACAGCATCGTATTCGGAACATCGAGCTGTAATCGCGAGGTGATTGCTTGTCATCGTTATAATTGTGACAGCAACACTCTGCAAACAGATTCAATTGTGAAACAAACTGTTTATAGCCGAGATTAAGATTACAATTTCATCAGGTGAAATCCAGCTGTTAAGACAGCAATCGATTAAAGATTTAGATATCGGACAACGTACAACTTAATATTCAATAGTTTATTGCTTTCCGATACGAAACTATCCCATCATGAGACTAAATCTATCGCATCCAAACTTATACTTAGTTTGTATATCGTATCGTGTCTGTCGTACGTTTGTCTCTGTCGTACGTCGAAACACTCCGAGATCATTACAAATACTGACTTTTTTTAATGCACTGTGAATGCGTAGTTATTTTTAGTTCTCGATGCAGATATCACCGGCAGCACCTCCGGCTTGGGCCTCCGGAACCCATACTCACACGCCAAAACGGCGTAAGCGCTGCTTTCACGGTTTCTGTAAGGCCGTGGTATCGCTCCGGCCCATTCTTACCGAAGTTTATTTTGAATTTCTTGCACGGACAAAATCTTGGGCTAGAATGAATTACTTACATAATTATCCTCGTTACATATTTTGGGCACGTTGCGCAGTAAATACTGGTCCCTTCCTTATGTTGACCGGCGTAATGAAGAAATGCTACTACAGCCGACAAGACAAGTTGATCTCCTAGCCAGTATTAATGCTATTTGTATGAGCTTGTTTATTATTCACACATTCGTATGATGAACACTTGTGTTTGTTCAGTGTTTGGGTTTTATATGTATTTTATATTTGTGATCCTCTGTTGTCTGATATTTGTAACACAAGTGCTTAAGCTACTTAGTACGGAGTCAGGTCAATGTATGAGATGTTGTGTGAATTTATTTATTCATTGGGGCTTAGTATATGCTTTCCCAGATGTATGCGTTTGCGCATAAGTGGTCCGCATTCGGTGATTATGTGTATAAGGGTTTCATCCACCTCGTTAAACATTCTACATAATAGAAAACCGGTCAATTTTCGCTGTATGGGAGGGGGAGTGAAAAATAATTATTTTTCGATAATTATAAAAACCAATTCTTGAATTATCAGTATACATCTCTCCACCAATTGGCAATCGGTGCAGAAACGGCGGAGAACGAGCCAGGACAGACAGACGGACAGACATGACGAAACTATAAGGGTTCCTAGTAGACTACGGAACCCTAAAAAATAGGAGGACCTTATTATCCTCTTTAGAATAGTACGGTGAATGAGCCCAACTCTCAACTGACCAGTTGTGTACCCGGCTATTGAAAAAGTGATCGGTATCATTGAGTAACAGGTGTTGCGTTTTTGCGCCTCCCGTTCAATTTGTTTTTTGTGGGCCAAAAGAGCGCGGACTATATGCGGAAGTAATTGTTTAAAATGAAACGATTGTATTGATGTACTCTGGTTTTCGTTTTTTTTTGTTTAATTAATGTGAAGATGTTTTTGTTCTTTTTAATGCGATTGGTGATGAAGAGCAATCGGATCTTCGAAATTATTAAATAAGTAGTTACCATTTAAATAATCTGTGGAATGCAATAATA
Organism: Cnaphalocrocis medinalis; assembly: GCA_014851415.1. NCBI lineage: Eukaryota > Metazoa > Arthropoda > Insecta > Lepidoptera > Crambidae > Cnaphalocrocis > Cnaphalocrocis medinalis. The sequence goes on along the minus strand of CM026276.1, from coordinate 16,057,603 downwards.
ACTTTATATGAGTAGGCAGATTATGTAGATAAGTGCAGACACGCCCCGTGAGGCGTCGGTCGTTCAAAGAAAGTTACATTACATGGAAATGTTTTTAAGAAACTGAGCTAAACCTCAGGCTAATGCTGGCATTAAAATTTACAATATAAAGCTTTTATCCCCGAATATTTGGGAGCTGCTCAAACATACAGGATGTATGTGACAAACATCCCTTTAACAATGGGTTTTTCCAACCATTCTGAACAACATTTGTTCTAGGACTTTGGAGATTCGTCTAAGATTTTTTGACTCATCATCATCATTTCAGGCAATGACGTCCACTGCTGGACATAGGTCATGAAATGATGATGATGATGTTGAAGTGGGCATGGAAATGATGATGATGCGGTTGAAATGGGCGTGAAAATGATGATGATGGTGATGTTGTGTGCACATGTGGGATATCATTTAGTTCATAAGAATCGAAATTATGTAATTTAGTAACTTAATAATTATATATGTTTTTAAACTTTCGCGTTGCATTATACAAATACTTCATATAAACGGGACTAAACGCGACGAAAATTAATAAGTAAATGTACTTATTAATTTTCGTCGCGTGTTAGTGCTAGCATTCTAGCACTTACAAGCGAACTGCTAGTAAGTGCTAGAATGCTAGCACTTACTAGCAGTTCGCTTGTGACCACTGCTGTTGTAACGCAGTCGAAACGTCAAGCAGTAAGTGCTAGAATGTACTTATTAATTTTCGTCCCGCTTAGTCCCGTTTATATGAAGTATTAATAATGATAGTCTGTTTTGTCTGCCAAATAATCAAATAAAGAAAATAAAAGTCGAGCCGGCCCTTTTCGACTATACACGGTTCGTCGAAGCGACCTTCGCGCGAAACATCCTGTTTTCCTATTTGCCATCATTCTTCTACTCACAACCCTTCACACCCTTCAAACTCTTTTTATTAAACAAACAAGCTTTCCCCCTTAAAATAACGTGGTTGAAATCGTTGCGAAACAGTTAGTTTAATGTTTACCATGTTTTTACAGGGAGACACATGTCGTAGGTAATGGGGACATCACCCGGGTAGGGCGGTAATGTGGGCTATAACTCAGCTGATATCAGCGGCCAGGGGACATTACTAGTGTTGTCCGACTATCGAATATCGATAGCTTTAGTAATGAAGCTTGGGGTTCATTGGACAGAGTACTAGACTAATGCATCCATTCTGACTAGTGTTGCTAATAGCTGCCAAAGGCAAGCTTTTGGCAGCTGTTAGCAACACTGGTTGGCAAGCCAAAGATAGGAATTTACAGAAAGTCGCTTACCAACTCTTGTAGCTGGTATAATAACTGTTTCTTAATATTATTTTCTTTGTCGGGGATATTTTTAATGCTGTACTTACAAAGACACCTCAAAACTCTGTTAACGAGCAAAAGTTGCTAAGTTATCCTAATAAAATACTTTTTTTATAACTTGGCGCTACCCGCCATGTTGTAAAAAAGTCCAGCATCATTTTTAAACCATGATTAACTGTAATCTCCGTATTGCAATAATATTTTTCTAAGTCGGTACTAGGCATTGGTGGAGCTTTACAACACGCCGCCACTCTTCTCTAATAGCCGCCTTCCTCGAGCATTCATTAAGTATTGTAATGATGAGCATTCATTAAGAAATGTAATGAAAGGCTGCAAATTTAACTTAAGCCCCCTGGCCTTAAGTTTAATTTGCAGTCACCTCGATATTATTGATGTAGTCTGATATTGCATGCAAAATATCGATATCTAAAATCCTGGCAACACTAGACACGCGCCGCCAACAAGTGTTTAGGACCTTTCTTGTCTGTGGTAAAAAATGTCCGTCTTTTATTTAATAGCTGGCCAGAAAATTACACCCTTATCATTGCAACCTTGCTTCTATTGGGGTAAATGTAATGAGATTTAGCCAGTTGGCAGTAAGTAGGTAATATAAATTCATACTACTGAAAAGGGATACCAACCACCGGGTTAGCAAGCTGAAATAGCAGTGCGGGCAATGCAGGCATATAGAAAGAAGAACAGGCGGCCAATTCTCGGTTTTCGCCTTCAATGTCGAGTCGACTTCATAGAACGCAGAATCAAATAGGAGAACACAGATAATTGTCGACATTCCTTATCTTGTTCTCCTGTTGGTCTATGCGTTCCATGAAGTCGACTCGACATAGAAGGCGAAAACCGAAAATTGGCCTTCAGATGGCCATTGTAGGCAAAAGATTCTCGAATGACGACCACGTATCGGTAGACGAGGCGTAGGACGCCCCTCGTGAAATTGTCAGAGTCTTGGGTACCCGTTGGATGCAGACCGCTTCCAATCGGCCAGACTGCAGATAATATAGGGCATTTTAAGGCTGGGTCACTGCTAAATGCGGAATTAGAAGCGAATGCGAATTTAGAGATATACCATGCGCACCATGATAATCAAGAGGCAAACGTACTTTCCGTAAACGTAGTTAGTCATAAACGAAGACTCATAGACTATAATGATAGCTAAGTTGTCCAAAAGGTCAGTAAGACTTTACAGCGGTATCAGATTAACGTATATATTTCTGCGCATTTAGGGTCGTTTCCATAACAGCGTATCCGCGCTTTTAATACGTTTCACAAAACCAGACGCGCGTATATCATCATATTTCGGCGTATTCACGTGAACCGTGAAATGCCTAAATACCGTTTGTTACAGAGGGGCTTCGTTGTAGGTGCTCTGATCTCACAGATATTCACTGGCGGCGGTGATATTTTATTATTACTTGATCTGTATTCCCGTTTAGAACAAAGCTTAGTTTTAGGATCTTACAAAAACACTTTCTTTAGCGTAGGCGTCTATTTTAACTTTCCGACTAAATCAACATAGCCCCTTTTGGTTATAAATAAAAACCCCGAATAAATCTAAAATATGTAAGCATTTATGATGTAACGTTTTCATCTCATATGGTGTTTCGTTTGAATTATCTCTTAAATATTCAGCGGGGCCCGTTTGCTTAGGATGGAGATGTTAAAACAGTGTTGTTCTATCTTTGTCTTGCATTTGTGCAAAACTAGAAGTAAGGCCTCAAGCGGCAATTGTTTTGTCTTGCATTTAGGCAACATTAAATGTGAGGCCTCAAGCGGCAATTATCTTAGTATTGCATTTAGGTGACATTAAATAGAAGGCCTCAAGCGGCAATTACCTTAGTATTGCTTTTTGGTGACATTGAATATAAGGCAACAAGCGGCAATTACTGTCTTAGTATTGCTTTTAGACGACATAAAATGTAAGGCCTGTATTTCGCTCTGTGATGGGTACCAGAGACCCAATCAGAGGAAAGACGCACTTGTGACTACTTATTCGATCCGTCTGCTCAGAAACTAAAAAAACTAGTCCATGAGGCAAGACCTTAGAATTTCAGACATGGCCAAGGCCGCATGGATGACCGAGCATGACGGGCAGATTGCAAAACTTTCAACTCGGTTTTGCATTTGGACATCACTATTAACGATGAAGATATCCACAGGCGCGGGAGTCACGGCAATCGCCATATATCACGGCTCGAAGACGAGCAACGTGCACGAGAAAATAAAACTCTCATCTCGTTATATTAAACACGATAACGTATGTAGGAACTAGGGATGTAACATAGGAACGGATACGCGGATCCGTCAAAACATCCGTGAAAGATTACTGTCTATTTTCGACACCGGAGATTTTTCACTAAGGGTTCTGAGCGTTGTCAGATTTTACTTTTTTTAAGAAAATTAAATTTTAAGCTAAATGTTGGTGTAGTAGTAAATTAAAAGACCTTAACAGTTGCGTTTATGTTTAAAAAAAAGATAAACCATTTTAGCACCTAATAACATAATAGAACCGAACCGATTTTCGCACTCCAATCGATCTTTGGTTACTCGTAAATACTTATTCAACTACGAACATTTTAACGTTTATTTGCAAAAATAGACAGTAAAGAAATATTTATGACTTACACCAGTCATTAAATTGTATGAAATAAGCACAATGACTTTCTGTGAAACATTAATGCAGTGGTCTACCATTAAAATTGCCTATTATATATTCTGTATTTCACACGATGGTCCACAATTAAATCCAAATTAAATAGTCACGATGCGGCGTTTTCCTTTTATTATTGAGCTAAAGAAACAATTACAAGAGCGTGTTATTAAGTGCGAATTTAATTTAGTGTTAATTTTATTTTGTTCTACAACGGGATGTGGTATCTTCGATGTAAGGAACTTGATGTTTAGCCTTTCACCAGTAGTAAGTTGAGTAACAATAAAGCTGGAGTCTTTTGGCTAAAGTTGAAACATTAGAGATAGCTTGTTATTAGCGAAAAGTAACATTAAGAGTGGCGGAGGGATTTACATACAACCGGGTTATTAAACTAATTTATCAAATTTCCCCATTTGATATTGAACCGAATGTGCTTGACATGAAGATAAGATTAAAGAATTTGATAGAATTATATACTATGATGCGTGTAAGACACATTTTAGCAAAGAATTAAATATCGCGTCAATATTGTGACAATGGACTATACTCGTAGTTAACTTTGATAATTGGTTAAATCAATGGTCAAAGTAACAGCATAATGCATATTGGTTGTAATATGACCATTAGTTAAGCTAATTATTGTTCGAAAATGTTTTTGTCTATATTTGACCATTGTGTTTCTCTTTAGCCATTAGTTTAGTTCGACTACGGACCAAAAAATGGGCTCCAACAAGGCATGAGCATGAGTTCCAATTTTTGTCAACTGATAAGTATTTTTGTCGTGCTTTTTGCTTCAAAGAAATGTAAAAATTTTCTACTTAATTATAATTACACTATTTGTAGTTTCTAAAAACATTTCAAAAACACCACAATTCATAGATAAGCTTTGTTAAAAAAGATAGTTTATGTGAAATGGTAACAGCAAATGTGAATAGTTCACATTGTAATTATTACGACTGCGTGAGAATCAAGTAAAAGTAATCACTTTACATGTTTTAATCATGTCCCCTGCTGGGCCAGAACCTTTGCATTGCTCCGCCATTACAATGTTGAGAAACTAATTGTGAACAGTTAAAACTTTTCTAATTCATTTTGGAAGCGAAATTGAGTTTATCTAATTTTCATATGAGGGTACTTTGATAGCGGGTTAGCTAACGGATTTCACTTATTTGTGGGGTAATGTTTTAATGTTAATTCATGACTTAGTACTTAACGTCGTAACGCCCAGACAGCAGACACAATGGATAATCAATTGTTTTATGCCTTTTAAAAGGCTTATGGGCCTTACGACGTTAATAGCGCCCCGTTGGTGTAGTTTAAATATGAGGTCGAGCAAAAAAGTTTGTTTCGAATTTTTCGAACATACATAGCTCGGGTTTGTGATCACCAGTCCGCGTAAGGCAAGCGTGGTGATTAAGCCTAATCCCATCATAGTAGCGATGACTTGACTTCTATGATGGAGGCCTTTGCCCTGCAGTGGGACTACTGTCCTACGATAGTATTGAAGAGACTATCGTCAGCTCATGGCGAGTTGTAAGCACTTACGAAAATCGTCGGCTTAGTAAGGGGTTCGGTTAGTATAAGCGGTAGTACAGCCACCTAGACTGTGGAAGGTTGTGGGTTCGTGTCCCACCTGAACCCCTCGAGGAATTGACACTTAACTTTTTAAGAGATCGTCGCGTAACCAATAAAAATATTTATAACTGTCTGCTTTGTAGAAATAAGACTACGGATATATTCACTATGAAATCCGGACTAGGCACATCACTATAAACGTTCAACATATTAGCACCAGGTACACATTCTAACTAAAACCTCCGCAACGTGGATATACTTGGGGTTGAGAGCTTTATACGTAGAGCAGTGGCTCTTAACATCTGGTTTCTAAATTAATGATAAAACATTTTAAAAACTATCCCCCTTATCAAAACATGGGCTGAAGTGCCACTTGGCTTAAAACTGATGCTGTCACTTTCATTTGTGACTTTGATAAAAGTGACAGCATCATTTTTAAACCATGCCATACGTTAGTCTCCCCTTTGTAATAAGGGGGAGATTTTTTATTAATAATACATTTTAGTAATAATATCTACCAACTGATTCGGCTATCGCGGACGATCAGTCACGTCAGGATATAGTTTTTAAGCTTCGTGTTCTGAACAAGCTTTTAAGTTTTTGCACAGGGAATGGACTAGATAGATGAAGCGTGAGGATAAAGGTTAAGACACTCACAGAAATATGACTGTAGGATCCTCTTATGTGGAGGTCTTTTAATGTGACTAGGCGGCACACACACACGCACAGGCACTGTACGGAGCGCCTGGCGGAATTAGAATAACGACTCGGTTTGAGTGCGTACAACTGAAAAATATGGAACGAACTGCCACCTGCGGTATTTCCGGACCACTACGACCTACAAACCTTCAAGAAAAGGGCATATCTCGCTCTGAAAGGCCGGCAGCGCACCTGTGAAGCCCCTGGAGTTGCAGGTGTTCATGGGCGACGGTAATCGCTTAACATCAGGTGATCCGTCTGCTCGTCTGCCCCCTATCCTATAAAAAAAAAACTCAACGAGTGTTTGATTGGAGTGGCGTTAACTCCGTATCTGTGAGGACACTGCTTGACCGCCTATTGATGCCGAAGCATGTCCCTCTCGTAACTGTGGTCCTTACATATTACTCAAAGCATTTTTTTCTGTTGCCTTGCTTGTCCGACACAAGCAAGTCAATAGAAGCAATCTTGCAATCTTGTTTGTTGAGTATCCGATTCTTCCGTTACTCATTCCTGCATCCCTGGCCATCGATCTAAGTGGGACAGCACCGGTCACGAGCGCGTTATCTACCTGTACCAGCGTTTTTACAACTGCACAGAGCACTGGCGGAATTAGAATCACGACTCGGTATGACCTCGTACGATTGGAACTCGATGCGTGTTTGGAGTGGCGTGATTAACCTGCGAAGATCTAGTGAAGGTCGCGGGAATTCTTGGGATGCGAGTGGCGCAGGATCGGTGTGTGTGGAGAACATTGAGGGAAGTCTATGTCCGTGTCTGTGTCGTAGCCGTCGGGAAATACTGATGCAGCTTAACGTCATAAGACCTTTAAAAAAGCAATTGATCCTCTTGAATTGATTAATGTCTGCTGCCTTGGCCTTCCGACGTTAACCGTTCCATAAAACAGAATAATTCAACTATTAAGATGATGAGAATGGGATGCGTCCTGTAGCATTCTTAAATTCACCAATTCTTCTTTCTACGATTCAACTGCAGGAAGTAGAAAAGTTCTTCAGAGTCCCCGGGGTGAATGCCATAAAGAATACAAAGGGAAGCTATATCCCGCCGCAGAGCTAGAGGTACAAGCCGTCTGGAGAGAGTCAAGTCAGCGAGAATTCGAGCAGCCCTACGCTGTTTGCAGTCAAAAGGAAGAAGATGCAATAATAGGTTTACCAAGACCAAGAGGTTTAGCTCCTCGTTCCTGCCCCGAACCATCAAATCAGAATGCCCTTCCAGTTCAAGTGTTTTCTCTTCTTACAATCCTGGGTTTTTTAGGCGGGGCATGAAACGGCATCTCAGCAGGCCTTCAGGGTGAGAGTGATAGACTCAATCATATTTGGATCTCACGGCCACATACCATCAGGCGGAGTGGGGTCATCTTGATTGTCCTCAATATAAAAAAAAAGGTATTTAAACTCGAAATCAGGGTTTATTACGTGGTGTGATGGAATTACAAGCTCTAAGTCACCAGTAGTAAGGGCCTCACCGTCCTTATCTACAAGAACCATCTCGCGGAGACCTGTTGCTAGCGAGCCAAATGGTCGCCATAAAAATAAATATGAAAGCGCTGAAACTAGGGGAGGCTACCACCGAAGCGCCCTTAACTTTAAGGCAATAGGGGTTAAAGTCGAGTAATTTTCGCCACCTCTTGTTTTGAGGGTGTAGTGGGAGATCTATTTTGTCGGCGGTTTCTTTGTTCATTATTGCGGGTTTTGTGTAGACTTGGCTTGTCTTTTAGCTGCTCCTGAATAAGTCCTCGGTTTACACAGTAGTTTTTATTTAGACTAGGATCAGGAGTGTTTCTGGGGGGCGATTCGTGTGCACTCGACATTGAAGTCGAAATTAGAGATTTCAAACATTCGTCCATACAAATTTCTAATTCGACTTCAATGTCGAGTGCACGAAAGTTGCTGCCATGGTCTGTAATAATGACGTCTAAGGTTTAAGTTCACCAACTGACTGATAGCTAGAAATATGTAAATAAATCCTAGGGCTTTATTTACCACGGCCCATTTATGCCGAAACGTGGCTCTCCCTCGGTTAAATGTCTGATGTCCTTAAACCGTAAAGTTATGATCTTCATTTCAATCTGATCTTATGCGTAACTTAGGATTAACTAAACTGAACTCTTAATAAGCTAAGTTCTCAAGACAGTTGCCGAGCTAACATCTGCAATGGATTGCATATAATCTAGCCCGCAGGTGCTCAACACGGTTTAAACCTAAGTCCTTGATTGGATGTGTTCGCCTTCTAACGACCCTGGCCTTCACGATGAGACCAAGGTTCAGATGAAGAGCGGGTAGCGGAAAATGGCGTAGCTGCTAGGGTCCCAATACTTCCAATACTTCCAGTAAATCCGGTATGCCCCTTAGAAGCTAGAAGGCATAAAGAGAAACGAGACTATATCGTTTGAAAGCTCGGCGACGTATGAGGATCTCCATGTCATTGTCACCGTGGGAGAGCCACGGTTCGGTATGAGCTGGTTCTATCAGGGTGGTTGGTTCCAAGGCTTCATAGGGAACTGATTTGAAGTATTGTGGGAGAGCCATGCTTCGGCATGAATGGGCCGGCTTGACCGGAGTGATACCACTGCCTCACAGAAAACCGGCGTAAAGCAGCTCCTGTGCTGTGTTTTGCCGAGTGAGTGAGGGTACCGGAGACCCATCGGGGGGAAGGGGATAAAAGGTTAGAAGCGCACTTGTTGCATGTGTTCATGGGCGGCGGCAATTGCTTACCATCTGGTGATCCGCCTGCTCGTCTGCTACCTATCACATAAAAAAAAATTGCTTGCACTGTATTATGACCCCCCACCGATGTTTTGAGTGTCTGGCAGTAAGACAAAAATATTTCGATATACCTACTTAGCTAGCTTTTTAAAACAATATATTCTCGTAAGATTTAGACCAAAGCAGAGAAGCGTAGCGTTGCAGCGTTGTAGCATACGTGCACTGCATTTCGTAGCATTTGTGCGTAGCGTCTTCGTAGTCACGGCGTGGCAGATCCTGAGCGCTGACGTTCTTAGTGCATAAGGACTGCATATTATCCCAGTTATTGCTTATCGTTTTTGTAGCGTAGTAAGTATAGCGGAGAACTGTCGTAGCACTTGTGTGTAGCGTCTACGTAGTCACAGTCGTAGCAGATCACGACCGCTGACGTGCGTAGCGTATGCCGCAGTATTGCGTATCGCTTGCTGTAGCGTAGTAAATATCATTTCAGACATGTCGCTTTTGCGTAGCACGTACGTTTAGCTAAACGTGTATGTATAACATAGATCCAAGACAAGGTTAGTTTGAAACTATGATGCTCAGATATTCATACTTGAGTCATTATAACGCTTAGGCTTTTCGCTTCGCCCTCTCCACAAGGCCGGGAAGGAAATTCTCACCTAAGAGAAGCCATTCCCTGGAGCTCCAAGTGATTACATACTTCCCTTTATGAATGCTGAATGGGTTTGTATGAGTTTACTTATCGGTTCGCTCCTTAGGGAGGAATAACGATTGGTTCTTTCACCTTTTCAAAGACTCCTTCGCATTTGGATTCGTTTGATAATTTTAATACAATTTACGTAATTACATGACCAGTATAAGATAAAGAACGTTTATACGAGTGTTGTTCCAGCGACCTTGTATCGTACAGTTTCTTCGCAGCAAAAATATAATTTTAATAGTTGTGCTTGCGTTTTGAGCAAACACTTGTACACTAACATTTTATAGAGATTCTAAAGATGAATGCAGTAGCAGAAATGTGACTTGAAGGGAAAAGTTCAAAACAACAAAGTTCATTCATTTATTTTTCCAATTCTCTTTTACATTTTCTAATCTACAGTTAATCGCTTTGCATACTCAATTAGAAGTATTTTAAGTAATAAGTAAAGAGACGAAGAACCTGCATAGACTAGGGTTGCCAACTCGATAGCATTACGTAAGTGCTAAATTTAAACTGGTGCTAGAAGTTAAATATATTTTTCGAGTTGCTTTTCACAATTTTGGATAATTTTATCTGCCTACCAATCAGACACCCGCGATCTAACTATGAATAAACCTGTATCTTGCTCGATTGAAGTGTGCCATCATCATCAAATATCTGAGGCACTTTAATCTAAGTAAATAAATAGATCCAATCCAAGCTTCAAAAGTGGTGTGAAAATTAATTGAGTGTTTATCCAAAAACAATTAGGCGTTATTCTTTATGAAATACGGCTGTTGCTTCCTTATGCGTAGTGTTTTTTGACAGCGATAAATTTGACAGCGATAAATGTGACAGGGCAATGCAATAATATTTTAAGGTTCCTTCATTTGATATAAGGCTATCAAATTTTAAAATCAGTCTTTATGTGTATTAAAATTGGTAATGTTTATTTCTTAAGCTAACCATTCACTAGTTTGGGAACGACTTTGAGTGCGACTGTTAGACTGATAAAAATAGTGCTACATTTAGCACTAAAAAGGCTAACTTAGCAACACTCAAAAGTTAACAGAGATCCATGATCTCTCTTAGAAGTTTTAATAGAAACAAATCGGCTTTTTCTAAGCTCAACTTGAGATACTAAGATACTTTTTCTTTTGCAGGTACCTACGGCTTCGACTCGGGAGCTTAACTGAAGTTTAAAGTAAGCTTACTTACGACGGTTTACGATTTAACTTTAGGAATACACTTTAGTACCTAAGTTTTATGGTGTAAGGCGGGTTGTCATCTTCGAAAATATGTAAAGCCATGAAATTGAAATACATACTTATGCAAATGGGTACTTTGTGTAAAATGACCATCGGTTTACTTAATGCCGCACTCAAATACGTTAATTAAACCTTAATAATGGTCACTTAAGTAAAAATCTTGACAATTATTTTAGTAGAAATAATTCTATCCATAATTAAGATAATCAGCATTATAGGTAAATGACGTCTCTGAGTGCGGCAGTTTTATCTGTAAATAGACAATTCCATACTGAATGCGTGACCCCAAGCGCTCTTTTGCGAATGTAGCCTTCATTGGCGGCGACACTTTTGCGCGTTCACCCTGTGTATATAGGGTGTATATGATCGAAGAAAATGACACGTAAATAAATAGAAATATAATAGAACACAGATGTAGGCAAGAAAACTGCAGGGCTGAAGTGGGAATGGGCGGGTCATGTCTGTCAAATGAACCCCGAAAGATGGACTGCCATTGTAACCCAATGGTTACCTGATGGACGCCGACAACGGGGTAGACCTAGAAAGCGATGGAGTGACGATCTTAACACCTTTGCAATCGATTGGCCAGATGGCGATGGATAGAGATCGATGGAGGGACTCGGGGGAGGCCTTTGCCCAGCAGTGGGACAATATAGGCTAACTTAAAAAAAATAAAAAAATAATAGAACACGCAACCGGCTGTCATTCCATCCTCCTCATCTTGATTGGTTGGCGATCTAGCACTGTGCGTTTCTCTAGGAATTTTCTTCCGCGGACCTCCGTTTTGTGGAATAGTTCAGCTGCGGCAGTATTTCCTGACGCCTACGACTTAGGGACCTTCAAGAGAAGAGCGTACTCCTTCTAAACGGCCGACAACGCATCAGCGACCTCTCTGATCTCGCAGATGTTTATGGGCGGCGGTGATTACTTATCAGCAGGTGACTCGCTTGCTCTTTTGCCGTCTCTAGTATAAAAAAAAATCTTCCACAACTTCTGGGTTAAAAAAACAGTTTCTTTTTAATATGCTAGTATGGTAATGTGGTAATTATCCTTTCTACACCGACTAGAAAAATACTCAGACATCTTATGTAAAACAGCGATTTACATTAAAAGTTGTCATGTACATTTGAATGTATAAATCTCCTCGCGTGTACAGTCAACTGCGTGTTAATGATCACGCAAGTGTCATACTAATGTGCGCCTTGCGTATTTGCCTGTAATTATTAACTATAATATCATAGTAATGTGTTCCGTAATAGCGCTCCTGTTCACGACGGTAACGCGCCGCCATCCGTGGGACAGCCACGCTTCGGCATGAATGGGTCGGCTTGGCCGGAGTGATACTACGTTTCATAGAAGACCAGCGTAAATCAGCGCCTGTGCTGTTTTTTTTTCGAGTACTCAAGTGAAAGAACCGGAGGCCCAATTGGGGGAAAGGGGTTTAAAGGTTGGCAGGGCATTTGTAACTCTACTGGTGTTGCAGGTGTTTATGGACGACGGCAATAGCTTACCATCAGGTGATTCGTCTGCTCGTCTGCCACTTGTAACAAAAAAAATATCCACCGCGCGTCGCCATTGCACTTATGCACTGTAGATACGCGCATTGTTAGTTTTTTTTTTTTTTTTTTATGTGATAGGTAGCAGACGAGCAGGCGGATCACCTGATGGTAAGCAATTGCCGCCGCTCATGGACACTTGCAACACCAGTGGAGTTACGTTCAGTTAAGTTAGTTAGTAGGTATATATGCACTGTAGATACGCGTATTGTTAATTACGAAGATAGCACACACGGCAAATAAATAAGTACTATATTTTGTCTAAGAAATGTTGGCATTGTTGACAGCCCTAGATCGTTCATAGACAATTTGCTAGTCGCTATAAACGCTTGTTATTTCGACGAAATCAACTCCGGAGACATTGAGTGCTGAGCTCCAATTCATTTACCTTTTTGAATGCTCTAATGAATTGCTCTTCAAGTAACGAAGGCTCGGGCAACTCTTTATAAAGAGGTTGGACACAACTGAAGGCTTATAGGGAATTCGAAACGCGATAAACTTGCGCGTTGTATTCGACGCCCAACGCCATCTATGGCTTACAGTTTGGAATTAATGTCTGATCTGACTCCGTACCAAGTAGCTTAAGCACTTGTGTTACAGATATCAGACAACAGAGGAAACACTTGACTTGAATATAATAATATAATACACTTGTATTACACCCAGACACTGAATAAACACAACTATTCATCACCTGAATGTTTGTCCAGGATGGGATCGAACCCACAACCTTTGGCGTATAAGGCATGATCACTACCAAATGCGTCGGGCCAATCAAATGGATATGAGGTGACAATTTTGAATTCCAGCCTCGAGCCATCAAGTCGTGGAATGCCCTTCCAGTTCATGTGTTTCCTCCTTCTTACAATCCTGGGTTTTTTAGGCGGGGCGTGAAACGGCATCTCAGCAGGCTTTCAGGATGAGTATGACAGACTCAATAGGTAGGTACATCGTTTGTTCTTTTGTGTCTGTCAACCTCATATTTGGATCTTACCATCAGGCGGAGTGAGGTGATCTTGATTGTCCTCAAAATAAAAAATAAAGAATTCTAAGTTTGAGAATTGCCCCCCTAATACTTTATTACTACCAGTTACGACGTATTTCAGGGGCTCTTCAAGTGAGTTGTTTTCTTACGCAGCTGGTTGTCTTGATGGATTGCTCGCCTTATTTTATAGTAAGGGTCATGGCGACCCTTTGGGCGCCAGGGAGCGAACAAATGTAGCTTTTTGTGCTATTCAAGATGAAGATAGGTTGCTCAAACTTTTTTGGCACTGATGTTGTAAATCTTGCTCGTTTATTTTGTCTTGAACTTACAAACAATGTATTGAAGATTTTTAAAATGAAATTAATTTACCTAACATTAATCATACTTAACTAACATTAAACCAAAACAGATGAAAGTAAACACTGAAAAGGCACATATTAAACATGTTTTGCAAATGATTTTTTTTAATGTGATAGGTGGCAGGCGAGTAAAAGGATCATCTGACGGTAAGCAATTACCCGCTGCCCATAGACTCCTGCAAGCGTTGAACACTAGTAAACTTACAAGTGCCAAGCCAACCTTTTACCCTTTTTGGTCATCCGGTACCCTCAATCGTTTGCGTTTTCATCTAGTGCTCAGTCATTCTGAGATTTTCACATAATAACACATACTTAGTAAAAGTGTTGTTATAGAATTGACATTGGATTTTTGCTGATAGAAATAAAACTTCCTAAAATGTATTTATATAGACGACTGAAATTTTGTGATGAAACCGCCTCATAAGCAACGAGAATATACACTTGTTTGAAATTTGAAAAAATTAAGTTCTACTAAAGATAAAGTTTCTTGCTGATTCTTCTCGGTAGAAATTGACCTTCCAAATCAGCGGTAGATTATAAAATTTGACATTCATAAATGTTCTATAAAGGACTTAAATTGAATAAAGATATTTTAATTTTGATTCATTCTTTGATTTTGTTGCATCCAAAATTTCAAACTAACGAAACTCACAGCGCGTGTGAAAGGAATGAGGATAAAAGATTCTCTCGTGAATTCCGTTTTCTTCGCTCTCAGAACCGAAAGTTCCGAAACTAATACTAGGCGGATCCTCCGATCGCTGTAACCTTACACGACGGCATTTTACGCGTTTAATGTCAAATTCGCTTCGTGTCTGCGATGCAGTGACCTTTGCGTGGCGTGCTTCTGAGGCGTAAGCGGCGTGTCGTTTGATGTGCTTTATTGCTGTGTTGCTGTTATTTAACTTGTTTTGACGATTTTTCTAGTTATTTTTCAACGTTATATTTTTTTAGTCGCGTCCGTTGTAATTGCTACGTGGGCTGTCCTATTGCTTATACGAAGTCGGTCACGTGACTTGGTCATTTTAAATGGGGAGCCGAAAAATTTTTCGATGACTGGTGATTTTCAAAAGTTGTACGATAAATGTAAGTAGTTCAGAATAGTTGGTTAAAAAAGTGGTTATGTAAATGTTCACATGTTACACAGTTACTCCTGTATGTGCTCGTTTGTCGCCTCTAAAAAAAATAAAACACCAAATTTATTTTAGACAAAGGCAGACAAGCCTATGATATATTTAGTAAAATTACAGGCGAGAGTCATGCAATTTATATCTCTAAAAGGGTATTTACTACTGGGCCGCTGATATAATTTGTAGCGAGGACATTTAACACGTCCACACATTATATCAAGATTAAATGCTCCCAAGTTCCATCAGCTAATTGGGGTTCATACCCCTAGAATGTCGCTGATTTTAACTTACAAAAGTAATTTATTTGATTCCATTATATAGTTTACGTAAAGAACTGAAGGCTTTCAATAGGGTATTTGACTATTTTTTTTTATGTGTTTAATCAAAAGAACCCTCTATTTAAGAAACATTGTTGAAAGAATTATTTGATTCTGATTTGAATTACCTGAGATATCACAACATTAAGAGCACATATTTTACGCAGGCCCAAAAATGCTCTATACAAATGGCTACTAGCGTGTGACGTCACACGCAAGTATCTTGTATGTCTAGTAAATTTTGTTTGGTAGCTATATAAAATGTTCTAAATCAAACTTTAAAAATGGACTTGCCCATAAAACTTTGAATGCTCACAAAACCAGCTAGACGTTATATTTTAACTGAAAATTTAGGCTATTGGTTCTTATTTACCAATATTTTGGTAAAGTATCAATATTTTTTACTATATTGAGATTAGTCAAATACCCTATTAAATGTAAAAAGATATAGTACAGGGTGTATCTGTAAGCATTTACATTCCTTTAACCACGTGATCTCCCAACCATCCTGAACGCAACATTTGTTCAAAAACTTTTCGAAATTATATTCATCTAATATTTTTTCCACTCCATAAAATGACTAGGTCACGTGTAAGACAGTGTAGTAAGTTCGTTAAAGTAAAATTAATAATCTAATCTTCAACCGAGCCACTGGTGGCAATCTATAGATGATGTTTCATACAGATGATGATTTAGAAGACGTCACAATACTGGTTGATTGGTATTCTCAACAAAATGGGAGATCATTTCCGAGATATTATCCCAGTCTTATATCACGGTAAAGTTCAGGTCGTAATTATAGTTTTTTAGCTGAACCGAGTGAAAGTAACGCTAATACCAGCTATTTGGACAACGCGAGCTAGTGATGCGAATTGAGGCAGTCAATCTATTTTTTTTTCTAATGCAAACTTGCTGATAATGTCGAAAAAATATTTTTTTTATTGTAAAAGTAAAGTTTACTTTACTTTAGTAAAAGTAAAAAAAGTGTATTTGCCCCTTTCACAAACAAAATTATTAATTGAATTTTAATAATTAAGCATTAGGGAAACCTTTGCTGGTGGTAATGATTGCCGCCGCCCATAGACACCTGCAACACCGGTGGAGTTACTGTCCCTCCATTGGGCCTGTAGTCTCACTCACTCAGCGAAACACAGCGCAGGCCCTGCTTTCTTGCTTTGCTGCCATGGTTAATCACACCAGCGGGCCCATTCATGCCGCGTTCTCTCATGGTGTTTTCAAAGAAATCTAATTGACTGACTTGATCTCACGAGATTTTAGAAGTAAATGAAAGGGTTCGTACTGTCTAGTTTTTTGAACTGTGCCTGCCGTGGGAGACAATCACGATACACTCGACAACTCTAGAGAGTAAATTTTAATGGGAAACAAATTTTTCATTTGAGTACAATTTTTTCATTCGAGTACAATTTTTTCATTCGAGTACAATTTTTTCTACTCGAGTAATATTTTTGACTTGTCGTCACATCACTAGCGAGGGTCTAGTCGCTTTGCATAGGCACGTAGTCTTTGGTACTTTAAAATGACATTTGAGGTTGAGCAGACATAATGTCATAGAAATAAAGCAGATTTCTAAACAATTAAATGAATTAGAAATGAGGAAACTCCTTTATTCCTAACCATTATGGACGAATTTAGTTAAATTACTTTTGGAAAATCACTTCCAAAAGTAATTTAACAAATTTCTTCCCATACAAAGTCGGCCATGCGACTTTGTAATTTTGTATGGGGAGTTGAAAAAATTTCAACGTATTTTCAAAAGTTGCAGAACAAGATGCTGTTCAGAATGGTTGTTACGAGTAAAACACTTGATTAAAGGGATGTCTCAGACACACTCTGTAATTGACGCATCCAAACACAAGAAACGCACTCATGTGAAAGGGACAGCGAAAATATTCGGTCGTAAATTCTATTTCGTTGTGGCCGGTACAGTGAGTATTTGATAACTAATTTTTTTATGTGATAGGTACAGTCGAGTTCGAAAATATGTATACACTTTAGGACCTTGTCACAGTACATATGTTTAAGAAAACGACTTCCACTTTCTTATAAATATGTATTGTGACAAGGTCCTAAAGTGTATACATATTTTTGAACTCGACTGTACGACGTAGACGAGCAGGCGGATCACCTGATGGTAAGCAATTGAAGCCCCTCAAGAACACCTGCAACACTAGTGGAGTCAGTGCGCTACCAACCTTTTATCCCCTTCCCCCCGGGTGGGCCTCCGGTACCCTCACTCTGCGAAACACAGTACAGGGGCTGCTTCACGCCAGGTTTTCTATGAGGCAGTGGTATCACTCATGCCGAAGCGTGGCTCTCCCACAGTTAAAGTTTCGTCGTGGCCGGTACACTGAGTATTTGTTAACGTCATGTTATACAACTGCCATGGAAGGTCACCACCGCACCATGACGACCTCATTTCGACGACTGTACGTGCGGATCACTGTACCGCTTGACTGCAACTGTACCGGTGAACGATTAAGTGGGCAGTGAGGTCTGATTTACAATGGCAACTATCAATTACTAGTCGGGAGACCATGCTTCGGCATGAAGTGAGGACGAACGGAGTGTTGCCAATCCTCACGGAAAAACGGCGTGAAACGGCGCCTACGCTTGTTTCTCCGAGTGAGGGTTGGGGTTGGATGGGATTAAAAGGTTGGCATCGCAGTTGTGACAAAGCCTGACTACCCCGTTGTTTCACATTGTCAAATATTTAAAGATCAGCTAGTTGATCACGAATTCACGACGGCCAGCTAAAACACAACACAACAGAATCACACGCGCAGCCGTCACCGTGCGTGGGATAAAGTCCATACCAATAAAAAAGACCAGCCAAAACACATTGAAAGGGGTTAGGAGAAAACTCGCACTAGCCCTGGTCACTGTTTCAACCTAACTTAACCAATATTTTTGTGACGATAATACTGACTAAACTCTTAATAGTTAGCTTAGAGCAACGACGAGCAAAAAATCTTGAAATTTAAGGCGAGTTTTTTCGGGCGAGTGTTCCCCTAACCTATTGAAAGAACATCTAGCTCATCACGATTAAGGCTTGCCAAACAAAGGATCCATAAGGTTAAAACCACGCCACATTATCCTGATTAAAACTCAAACGATTGCCATCCTACCGTAGGCGTAATCATTGAATCGAATCCGTTTCCCGACTACCGTCAAATTATAACCCAAATTCGGCTTCAATGAATTTTCGACCTTTGAGTAAGATTCATATGGTTCCTAATTGATTGGCGTGGGTTCAGGTTCAGTGATATATTAGAAGAGATCTCCACAAAAGAGACGACATTGCGAGTGACTACGCGAGTATTGTCATAGTGACAAAATGTATGCGCTCCTAATATGGGAAGTAAGCGGAACTTTATTCAGACTTTACCATGAAATTAATGGAAATGCATTAGGACTAATTTGGTGGGTAGTTGTTGTATGTAACGAGGGCGGACTGTTTTTATCGTGTTAGCTGTACAGTCAACTCCAAAAATATATATACACTTTAGGACCTTGTCACAATGAATAATGTATAAAAAGTAGAAGTCGTTCTTATACATACCTATGTATTGTGACAAGGTCCTAAAGTGTATACATATTTTTGGAGTTGACTGTACCTATCTGTTTACAAGCCTTATCACTAATCTCTAGCGGTTCTTAAGTATACGTAGAGTTTGGGCACTTGTAAAAAAGCTTGCGGTTTTTTTTTCCTTTGAGTTTATTTTGATTGGTGGTATTACACCAGTAGAGTCGCAGTACGCATCCGACCTTCAACACCCTTTCCCCCCAATTGGGCCTCCGGTGCCCTCACTCACTCCACGAAACACAGCGCAGTAATGGCAGTGGGCTCACCTCTTGCTTATCATCAGGCTGAGGTGAGCCAATACTGAGCCACTACAAAAAAATGGCAATCGGTAATAACGGAATGAAACAGCTGATTTGATTCTGCCTATGTTGTTGATCTAACATGCTAAAGGGGCGTTATTATTATTATAGACGGGAATAAACGCGACGTAATTTTTTAAGCACGTAATTACTTACTGCTTAACGTTTCGGCTGCGTTACAACACTTACACTGCCGTAGTCACAAGCGAACGAAGCGAAGCGAGGGCGAGAAAAATTAAGCATCGCGTTAATTCCCGTCTATAATAATAATAATAGTTATAATCCAACGCGAAACTAGCTAGGTACTAAAGAACTAAAGCGGCGTTTTTTTTTATAGTATAGGAAGGCAAAAGACCAAGCGGGTCACCTACAAGCTACACCAGGAGTGCAGATGCGTTGTCGGCCGGTGTTATTCATGAATCACGATCCCTATTATGATATCGGTGTATGTACGGTCTAAAGTAGCGGTAGACGTGAGCTACAATAATGTAGGTACACAAAAGGTACAAAAGATGAGTATGGCCCTTTTCTTACAACAAAATGTTACATCTTATCCCGGCCAAACATAAAGACCGTCCATTCCAGGGTTGCCAGATGTAGGAGAAATCTCGTACCGGTACGTGATTTATAGTTTCTGTACGAGATACGAGAATGAACGAAGTGTGACGGATGTGTGACGAATAACAGACAAAAAAAGGAAATATAAATAAAAAGACCGTGAAGCAGTGCCTGCGCTGTTTTTCGTCGAGTGATTGGGGGTAGCGGAGGCCCGATTGGGTAAAGGGGGTGAAAGGTTGGCAGCGTGACATTTTGTGACTTAACTGGTGTTGCAGGTATCGTTGGACGGCGGCAGATGCGTCTGCCACCTTTCCCATAAAAAAAAATCTCGTACAATTTTGCACGTACTTTAGCCTTTATATGCATTACATTTTTTCACGCAAATTAGTACATTAATTAGGTAATTATGAATTGATGTATTTTTTAAATAGAGACCCATGGTTTAAGAACTTGTACGGAATTCATGTTAAAAAAAAAGTACGAAATTTTTTGTCACCATGGTCATGAAAAAAAATCTGCATCTGGCAACCCTGGCGCATTCTGTCCTTCGCGACACTTACGGTTAGTCCCCCGATCGCGCCATATCTCGGAATAGCGGGCATAAACAAATATGCCCACATTGCCCAATATTGCCCAATGTTGCCCATGTCACGGGCGGCTGTAACTTCGACCCTACTTTGCCCCGTTGGTAAACCTAAGTAATGGCGTGTTGTATTGCCCGTTTTTATTATTTTCAACATCTGTGACTGTGCCCTGTGAACTTAAAGAAGTTTCTATGGTACAGTCGAGTTCAAAAATATGTTTACACTTTAGGACCTTGTCACAATACATATTTATAAGAAAGTGGAAATCGTTTTCTTATACATATTACTGTACAAGGTCCTAAAGTGTAAACATATTTTTGAACTCGACTGTACGAGTAGCATAGAAACATAAAGACATCGTGAACGAGTCAAATTGTCATAGCCAATGAAGGCTCCATTCGAAAAAGAGAGCTATTTGGCATTTTCGGAATTTAAACCCAATTACTGTGGATTAGGGTCGAAAATAAAATGCTACATTTTGCTTTCGACCGCGAATATGTCGATATTCGAAATTCAAAATAACTATAAGTAATTTTAAAAGGAGATATCCCAAAACGGGCCAGCAAATTGTGCAGTATCTCAAAAACGTATTTTATGTGGTAAAATAGAGTATTTACACGTATTCAGTTGTAGGCAAATATCGTCCGTAAAAGGATTCGCCTATACTTATGGATTAGGATCTCCAACTGCATTTTTTTACCAATTATAAACAAAAATGTTAGAAAATAATTTTGTGTTAAATATATGTACAAAATATATGTTTTGGCATTCTTTATAGTATAAGAAATTGCCTTTAGTTTGAGAATAGGTGGTGTGTCACTCATTTAGGAAGGACTATGTCTGGTATAGGATATAGTTACATTAATTTCTATGCAAGTTAAATGTTTCCTGTATTTCAGTAACTGAAAGGATGCGGCCTCAGGTACAGGAGCAGGGTTGATTTCATACAAATTGGCAATTAATACTTTACCTAAAACTTTTAATTGCTGCTACATTTGGGTTTTTAATTAGAAAGTTTCTTGCAGTTGGAGATCCTATTCCATAAGTAGGTATCGGTGAATCCTTTTACAGACGCCATTAATTACCTACGCCTGAATACGTGTAAATACTCTATTTTACCACATAAAATACGTTTTTAGATATATTTTTTTATTTAATAGGTGGCAGACCAGCTGAAGGATCACCTTATGGTAAACGATTGTCGCCTCAAAAACACCTATACTGTAACACACTGGTGTGCAGAGAACATCCTTTCTCCCCAATTGGGCCTCCGTTAACCTCATTCATTCAACGAAATACAGCAATGGCGCTGCATTACGCCGGTCTTTTGTGAGGCCGTGGTATCATTCTAGTCGAGCCCGCCTATTTATGCCGAAGCGTGGTTGTTCCACGGTTAAAAATCAGTTTTTAGATACTGTACAATATTCCAGCCCGTTGTGGGATATCTCCTTCTAAAATTCAGAGTAAAGTACAGTCGAGTTCAAAAATATGTATACACTTTAGGACCTTGTCACAATACATATTTATAAGAAAGTGGAAGTCGTTCGTTATACATATGTACTGTGACAAGGTCCTAAAGTGTATACATATTTTTGAACTCGACTGTGCTAAGTTCACGACCGACAGTCGGGTGCATGTCAACAAAATCCCACAGACTGCGCATGATTCAGGAGTTTCCCTGCCCCTAATGACGAACAGTAAACCTGTATTCCGGCCCGAGGTGCTTTGTTCGTGTACATTAGTGAGCTTCATTAGCTTGCGTTCACATCAGGCTAATAGTTCGTGGCCTATTTAATATTTATATCCCTGATTTAGGTAGGTCAACTGTGGGAGAGCCACGCTTCGGCATGAATGGGCCGGCTCGACCGGAGTGATATCACTGCCTCACAGAAAACCGGCGTGAAGCAGCCCCTGTGCTGTGTTTCGCCGAGTGAGTGAGGGTACCGGAGGCCCACCCGGGGGGAAGGGGATAAAAGGTTGGCAGCGCACTGTAACTCCACTGGTGTTGCAAGTGTCCATGAGCAGTGGCAATTGCTTATTGGGGATCGAACCCACGACCTTTGGCGTATGAGGCAGGAGCGCGAACGAGAGGCATTCCCCAGCGAAACCACAAAAAAAAGGAGAACTGAGTATCTTGGAAGAAAATTCCACTTGCATTGATATTTCCTATGTTTTATATTATCCGTCACTCAAGTGCTTAAGCTACAAGTAGCTGATTGACCTAAACTAAGGTACAAGATGTAAGGTATAACCTCGTCAGGCCCAGACAGCAGACGCAATAGAAAATCAATTGTTTTTGCCTAGTTTTGGGGGCTTTCTTTTGTCGGTTTTGGGGTCTTACGATGCTAAGATGTCGTATAAATTTATTACAAACTAGTGGCTCGCCCTCACTTCGTTTCGGGACAGTAGTTCCACTGTCTACCAATAGATGGCGCTGGACGTTGATTATTTCACGCAAGTGTTTTGTGTTTTTGGTTTACCCAAAAGCCCTGGAGTGGAATATGAGATTAACCTCTTTATAAATAGTATAGATTAGGAGTAAAGAGTTGCAAACTAGGTCTCTTGAACGCAGCCTAAGTGCTAACATTTCGGGCCTGTAGGAGAATGGTGTTATTTCGTGAGCATTTGAGGGCTACCATTAGTGGGCGAACTCGTAGCTCAAATTTCATTAGTGGCCATTATTTTGTTTGCTGTAATTGGGCAGGCGCCATTATGTTCTGTAGAAGGATAATGGCGGTGAATTTTTTAAATGAGTAAGTGGCTATTTCGGCAAGATGTTACATCTCAATGTCTGTTTTTAAGTGGCATTACAATGACAAAGTTGTTGCAAATTGCGAGGATTCGCGCTTTTATTTGTGTTACATTTGTGTACTACGTCAAATGAAGTCTTAACCCAAGTCGCAAAAAGGATGGGGTGTTTATAAGTTTGTCGTGTCTTTGTGTGTGTGTCTGTCTGTGCCATCGTTGCTCCCGAATAGATGAACCGGTTTTGACTTTTTTTTTTAAGTTATAATAGTCGGGAGTGTTTTTAGCTAGATTAGATGGCCGCCAACTTAAGATGCTGCGACCACAAAAATGTGATGACCAATCACCGTGTAGATAGATGAACCTCGACGCAAAACGACGAAGTGTTTATAAGTTTGTCGTGTCTGTGTGTGTCTGTCTGTTGCATAGTAGCTCCCGAATGGATGAACCTATTTGGACTTTGTTTTTTTTTAAAGTTATAGGGTAAGTCCGGGACAGATGCCTAGTCGGGAGAGATGCCCATTTTTTTAAAAATACCACTTCTGTATGGTTTACGCGCGTATGTACTTGTCCTTAGGCTCTCCGCCGTTTTGAATTCAAATTGAAATGGCAACAACACTTCTGTTTGTGATAAAAAGTGAAAAAAAAATATTTCAAGGTAAGTTTTCACGTAGAAAGTCATCATTTTTTTTTTTGCAGATATTAAGATAATAATGTTTTGCTTATTTTTTGATCGATTAAACAGGCGATAAGTTTATTAATTGCTGAGTGTAACCTTTGAGGTTATGCTTTAATGCGCTTAATGACAAATGGGCTTGCTTACAAAATAAAAAACCAATGGGCATCTCTCCCTTAAAAAAGGTAGAGACGCCTATTTTTTTTTAGGGAGTTATGCCTATATGAGTGTCAGGGATAGATTTTTGAAGAACTAACAAAAACTAAAAATAAAAATCAAAGAAAACCAAAAAGACAACCAAAGAAAAGAACAGAATTATCTGATAGTTCGGAAATGGACGAGGAAAATATTTCCCTGCATGATTTCTCAGACGTGGACTATTTTACAGATGAAAGGGGGACGCTTACCTGTGTTGAAAGCGAAACATCATTTCAAGGTGATTTCGAGGCGATTATAGTTTGCAATAGGTGCGGCAACATTTCACATGAATTTTGTGCATCATATGATACAATGTGCAATGATTGTGGTAAAAATGTAATGTAAAAATTAATTTTCCCGAAGTGCAATATCGTTAGGCATGTCACCCATATATGTGGTAGAGATGCCCAATTTTCAGAGTTTTAAAAAATGCCTAATAATAAGGATAAATGTTGATTTGTTTTAATTTTGAATAATTATAAATATTTGATTATAGTCGTACAATGAGTTTTAATTTAAACCAATATCATTATGATTAAACTTACCGAAATATTTAGATTCTACAAAAAGCTAGGCAACTCCTAATAGTCGGGAGTATCATGTCAGCCTGA
Organism: Cnaphalocrocis medinalis; assembly: GCA_014851415.1. Taxonomy (NCBI): domain Eukaryota; kingdom Metazoa; phylum Arthropoda; class Insecta; order Lepidoptera; family Crambidae; genus Cnaphalocrocis; species Cnaphalocrocis medinalis. The sequence goes on along the minus strand of CM026276.1, from coordinate 16,033,032 downwards.
TGATAAGCAAAAGGTGAGCCCACGTAGCAGTTACAACGGACGCGCGGCACAGCGTACAAAAATGACTTATCCTCGTGAGATAGACCTCAGATGTACAGTCAGCCACACATCAGGTTACCACAACCTGTCAAATTTCCTCAATTGATATTGAAACTAATGTGTTTGACATTAAGATCAGAATCGATTGAAGATTTGTATACTTTGATGTGTGGCTGTCTGTACAGTCATCTAGCGTCTACAGTACTACTACAGTCATCTAACATCTAGCGGACTTTTTACACGCGATAGCCCCAATGTGCAAGTACGAGGCTCTTGGGACCCGTCAGCATTCCTCAACTGAAAGAACTATGTGCAAAGGGCTGTTGTCTGAGCGTCTTTGTGCGACTACCCGCAGTGCGACGAAATTTCTCGCCGGACTTGCGGGTGCGCGGTTTCGGAGCGGAAACAGTCCCCCTTATTACAAAACAGAGACGAAAGTTAAGCATGTTCTAAAACTGATGCTGTCACTTTCATTTGTGACTTTTATGAAAGTGACAGCATCATTTTTAAACCAAGTCTACCTTTAGACTGCGTTTTGTAATACGGGGGATGAAGTTCTAAATACTATAATAATATAGAGAAGCTACGTCAAACGAAAAGTTTGTCGCGCTATGAATGCAATTTGGTGAAGAAGGATTCTTACCATCTCTTTCTCCTCCGCAGGCTCTCGCGCAGCACGATCTTATTCTAACTCAACGTCCCCCTTATTACAGAACGGAGACTAAAGTTAAGCATGGTTTAAAACTGATGCTGTCACTTTCATTTGTGACTTTTATGAAAGTGACAGCATCATTATTAAACCAAGTCTACGTTTAGACTACGTTTTGTAATAAGGGGGATGGAGTTCTAACTATTACGTATAGAGAAGCTTTGCGCTTTGAAAGCCAATTGGTAAAGAATTCTTACCATCTCTTTCTAGCATGCAGGCTCTCACACACATTTTGTTGTGTATGATTGTTATCCACACACATCCACGCCGACGATGATTTTCAGCAGCTGCCCTAAAAAATATACGAGTATTGCGCCTCTACTCCACTCCGCCTCCATTATATAAAGTAGATACTACGTAAGAGAGTAGGTATTGTGTAAGGCAGGTTAACGTTTTATAAATAGTAACCTTCTTACAATTCTTACATCTGAATTCTTACATCGAACCACACGCAAGCGGCTGTCATTCCATCCTCATCTTGATGGTTGGCGATCTAGCACTGTGCGTTTTTCGAGGAATTTTCTCCCGCGAACCTCAGTCTTGTGGAATAGTTTAGCTGCGGCATCATTTCCTGACGGCTATGACTTAGGGACCTTCAAGAAACGAGCGTACTCCTTCTTAAAAGGCCGGCAACGCATCAGCGACCTCTCTGATCTCGCAGATGTTCATGGGCAGCGGTGATAACTTACCAGCAGGTGACCCGCTTGCTCGTTTGCCGCCTCTAGCATAAAAAAGTATTTTGTTGACGTAGTATCAAAAATCACTTACTGCACCCTAAACACGTGAGTTACTGAATAGTAAGTCAAAGTTTACTCAACAACGTTAACCGAACGTTCTCCTTATAAATATTTATTGTCGTGCCGATAGCAAGTATTGGCGATTAGTGATGTGAATGAAAGTCACTAACTTATACTCTAGTGGAAAAAAATCACAACACTCAAGTGAAAAATAATTTCATTTCATACATGTTCGTACGAGGGGCCCGCCCTCATTTAGTTTCGGGAGTTAATTTTACGTAACCCAGTTAGTTCCATGCCTGTGTCCCTCCTATTACAAAACTGAGAATAAAGTTAGTTTTGGTTTCAAAAGAATGTTGTCACTTTTAATTAAGTCACAAATTAATGTAACAGCAACAGCTTTTAACCAAAACTTCCATTAAACCGCGTCTTGTAATAGGGCGGGTATTAGTTTCAAACTGCAATAATAGAGGGCGCTGGGTGTCGTTTGCGACAAGCGTTTGGTCTTTTCAGTTTACTTTACTCGTATACCTCGTATTTGTATATAATAATTACCTCATTGTTACTAGTAGAAAATTTGTGTTTTGATTTAGTAAGTATAACTTACCACTACCTACGCTCATTTTTGATATGATTTTCTGTCTCTAGGATCAAGAGTTAGGTAAGTACGCTGGCACGGTGATATGATGAGCCGATGTTTAAATTATTAAAATTTTCTGAAATCACTCGAGTGTAATCTAATAATTACTCGAATGATTCGACTCGCAATTTTTATGGGAGTCGCTTCACTTGTACCGAGTATCGGGTATATTGACTCGCCATCAACGTCAACCCTTTAAAATCCGGGCGCTTTGTGATGCCGATAAAAGGTCGGGTCGATATAACCCTTTGCTCCTAGGGTCATGCCTTCTCTAGAGGAAATTCTAGAAATATGGCGCCTATTTGACTGGCCGGATGGCGCATATGGTGATGACCCTGCCTCATACGCCAAAGTCGTGGTTTCAATCCCTACCCTGGACAAATATTCGTGTGATGAACATTTGTGTTTGTTCTGTGTCTGGATCTCTGGATGTATTATATTCGTGTTTCCTCTGTTGTCTGATATCTGTAACACAAGTGCTTAAGCTACTTAGTACGGAGTCAGGTCAATGTTGAGATGTTGTGTGAATTTATTATTATTTATTTATTTCAGATCGTAAAAATATGAGCCTATTTTTTTACGTGAAATTTATCAGACTTTACCGTCCGGAGATTAGTATCCGAGCCGTGAAGGCGAGTTATGACAATTATATAATCCATTTTATTCCATTAATTTCTTTGCTACCTTTTTCTATTTATTGCTACCGAGTCCGGGAGGTTCGTATATTAAGTCAAATAGTCTTAGGTAGATGTATTTAAAACAATAAAGGAGTACCTACATTAAAAAACATAAGTATAATTATAGTAGGCAAGATGGAATGGCGTGCATTCAGCAGCTAAAAGTGATAACGTACCTATTTTCGTCCAGTAAATACGATGTTTCTCACCTTAAAACTGGTTGACACAAACAAGTACTATTACAGTACTTGAAATTAAAAAGTGTCTTTCTGGAGGCATGTAATACATGGACGCTCTAATTTAGGCTCCAGATCACACGCAAGCATAATCCTCAAGTTAAATTAACCTGTATTTGTATAATATTGTGTGATAAATAAGAAGCATTAATATAATAAAAAATAAGGTTGCTAGCGCACTCGTGACTCCACTGGTGTTACGAGTGTCTAAGGGCGGAAGCAATCGCTTAACATCAGGTGATTAGTCTGCTCGTCTGCCACCTATCACATAAAAAAAGCATTTTAATTCGAACTGTTGCTGGGCAGCCTCTTTTGGCAACCCTATTCCATAACCCTTGCTCAATTGCGATGACGGTAATCCGATGTCACCTGTTTGGTCCGCTGCATAATAAGCCTGCTTTCATTGAATATAGGATACTCCGGCAAACAGCACAAGACAAAAGGCTGCTGTTGTTGATGGTTGTTGATGGCTGTTGATGGCTCGCTCACTCCTCCATCGTGTAGATAATTCTTAGATACATCTAAAGGTCGTGTTTTGAAAGGCGTTTCTTTGAACGAGATTGATGGCCCGTTGTTAGGACCCTGTACATGTTTTCGTCATTCGTTTGTAAGAATTGATGACGTCTTACGACGATTTATTGGCTGATCGCTTAAGCGATTAGTACAGGATTTGGAAGCATTGAGTTGTAAGTTCAAATGTGTTTACGACCTTTTAGCTAAAGTATTAAATATTTATGCCTAGTTTTTGGTTGGAAATCTTTGAGTCGTATGTTAAATTTGAAATTTGAGCTAGGCAATTAAAGCAAATTCAAATAAAAGACGACCCGTTTAGCGCAATGGTTTGAGCGCCGGTTGAGACGTAAGGGTCGCGGGTTCGATTCCCGCATCAACACAAATGTTTGTTGATGAAACAGATATTTGTGTTGGGTCTGGGTGTTTGTAGTTCCATCGTTGTTTCTGGTTTCCATAGTACAAGGAAAAACCTTATACAATAAGCACATAATACAAAACAGGTAAACACACGATAACGATAAAGTGCCAAAAAAATTAAAACGGTTCAAAATAACGTATCAGCCATCATTAAATCATTATTCTAGACATTTATTCTGCTTAATTTGAATAGAAATGCGACACTAATGGGAACATTAAACATTAATGATAAGTAATGAACATTAATACTTAGCAGTTATTTTGAATGAAGTGTTACAGTCTGGTCTTAAAATTAAAATCAGAAGAGAATTAATTCGCTTTGACAACTTTGAAGGGTCGTTTTTGACCTAAATCGCATAATTATTGAGTATTGTATTGCGGAGTTCAAGAGCACAGCCATTGACACAGAGGCGTTCCATCTTTTAGAATAGGCTAAAAAAAAAGTATCAGCTCATTTACTCTCCCACTGCTTGGCAAAGGCCTCCATCATAGAAATCAAGTTATCACTGCTATGATGGGATTAGGGTTAATCACAATCAATCGCTTGCCTAATGCGGATTGGTGATCACAAACCCGAGCTATGTTCGTTTTTTTTTTGAAGAACTTGTTGGCTACTAGTAACTAGTTGTTTAATTTAATACTAGTCCATTACCTTGAAATACACTTTCGTTTGTAATTTGTTCGCAAAACATAATTTCTCTATGGTGACTATGAAAATATTATGTCATGATGATGAATTAGATTAATCAACAGTTACTGGCAAATTCTTCAACACATTTAATGAAATTATTAGAATATTCGTTTTTGTGTAAAAGAGCAACTAACATACTTACATACGTTGTTACCCGGACAAATCGATCGCCTAGAGCAGTGGTTCTTAACCGGTGGTCCGCGGACCACTGGTGGTCCCTGGAGGGATTCCAAGTGGTCCGCGAAGACATCGTATTATACAAGTGACGTGACATGATGAGTCGAGTCAACACAACGCAAACGGCGCCGCGACGCATGTCCTAAGTGTGTGGTCCCTGACACGACAGAATTTTGATAAAATGGTCCCTCATGACTTAAAGGTTAAGAACCACTGGCCTAGAACATCACTAGGCGTAACACATCCCTACTGACGTCTGACACTAGGTCTGTCAATCATCTGAGATAGATTCGCGCGCTCTGTTGTAATTAATTATTGTGAGTAAAACTGTGTATCACCATTTCAAAATGTGTATCATTGTTATTAGTACCTACGTATAACCTCACAAATTTTCGCGTTTATATGAAAAGGATTATTAGTTTCGCTACTTGTTGATTCAATTAAGTAAGCTACTTTGGGAGCCAGTGGAGTCGTTATGCAAGCGGTCGATACGACCGGCTCGTTGTGAAGGGTTGAAATTGCTTTATGACAAGCTACATAATTGGGTTTTTACGTTTTTTACGGAAGGAGGAAAGTATTAAAAGTGATTAAAGGAATTTATGTCTTCAACAGATCCGATATTTTTTTTGGGTTTTGAGCTTTGAGCATCAAAAGATTAAAAAAACGGATTTACGAAATGAGCACGATTTATCAAAAATTTTTAGCGTTTTATAAAAAAAAGGTTGGAAAAGCTATTTAAAGTATTTTTTTATTGTAAAGAAATTAAAGTTTTTCAGAATATGTATAGCTGGAGGCACGAAAGTATAGTGATTACCGTTAGTTTGCGCACTTGTTAAAAAGAAGACTTTCTATCAAAATTGGTTAGGCAAAAAAGTAATAAAATGATCCGTGACACTGGATTTTGCAAATACAATTAATTTAGTTCGGTTCCAAGTCAGGATGATTTAGAAAACAACCTGTTCTTATTGGTCTCATTGAGACAGTCTCGGCTTCGTTAAAAATCCTTAAAGTAAGTACGTCCCCATGACATGCCCCAGTTTAAGATCCGACTAAATGATATTAGTAAGAAACTGTCTGACTTTTTTTTTGTATTTTGTAAAAAAATTGACATTGGCAGAAACCAGACAACTAAATCTCAAAAGGGCCATGCTTCATATTTTATTTCTATCTTCATTTTTGTGTTACAGAAATTACCGAGAAAATTACAGAGACGTGGCCGGTACCGACCACAATTCTTAATAGACACGATTTAGAAACTGCGTAAGTTCAAAAACTCATTTTATGTAATAACATGGCCGTCCGCGTAGAGATGTGAAAACACATTTATTTTAAGTCAAAATATTTATTACCTGTAAAAAAATATAACAAATATATCTATACTATTAAATAAATAAATAACTGCGCCAGACAATCATAGATAGATAGATACTCTTTATTGCACAACACATTACAGAACTTAATGCTAATAATAATTTCCAAATACAATATCGGCGGCCTTATCGCTAATAGCGATCTCTTCCAGACAACCTTTGGGTAGAGGAATAATGCAGCGAATTAACAAGGGGTAAGGCAGTGCAGATCTTTTAATCATACCAATCAACGTGGTTTTAAACTAGGGCAACCCCTGTACTATGAATACCAGATGACGATAATAAACTGGGGACGTTAACCCAGAACACCCAGACCCAAGATTATTTAGAAAATGATTTGACCGGGAATCGAACCTGGGACCTTTGCCACTGCGCCATCGAGGCCATCATCAAGTAATGATGTGTAAAAGAATATACCGATAAAATACCGATTTCCCATGTCACATCTCTACCTAAGGGCTAAGGGAATTACGGAGGCTCGCTCTTAATGCCGTCTTATTGTGTGGTAACAATTCAGGCTCTGTGCGGTGAGAGAGACCTTCGGTCGGCGGCCCTGACCGTTGCTGCACGTTCTTTACAATTATGGGACACAAAAGGTGTTAATAAACGTTTTTGTGGATAAACTGTTTTGCCGTGAACAGGTGTTTGACCTCAATCGCACGGTTTAAGTGGAAAAGTGAAGATTTTAAGTTAAACATTTATTAATTTTAAATGTTTATAAATTAAGTAAGTTTATGCATTTACATCAGTTCTGCGGCTAATGTGACCAGCCCACTGCCACTTCAGTTTGCTAATTCGGTGACTCTGGTTCTCTGTCGGATTACATCATTTCTGATGCGGTCCTTCAGAGATACTCCAAGCATAGCCCTTTCCATAGCTCTTTGAGCGACTTTGAACCGTTGGAGACGTAAAGTTTGCTTGTCTGAAATTGACACCCAGCGCCATCTATTGATATATTTTGGAACTAAAAAAGTAGGGGTGGACCATACAAGTAATAAAATTCAAGTAGAGCAGAGAAAACACTAAACTTGATGTTTTGCGATGTGCTCTCTCAATATACTAACCGATATTTTGTTACGCCAGAACATTTTATAAGCCTTGTAAAATTTTACGCTTCTTACAAAAATCTACCTCTTTACATTATGTTTAGTGACATGTGAAACTACATGGCCGATCCATAAATTGTACGCCCCCTCTACGCTAAGCCATAAAGAAAAGAGTTTACGCCCGTCTGACATAGGCGTAAGGCATAGACTAGGTAGAATGTACAGTCAAGGCTGGAATAGGTTGGCGAGCACTTTAAATAAATTAAGTCCGTATTTAAAGTCGAGTATTATCTGATATTTGTTAAAATAACTGTTACAATCTATCTCATTGTATAGCAGGAAACAAAACTTACGTCGTTTTAGAATGAGCGGGTCTTAAAATAATTATTGTATATTAAAATAATAAAAAAACACTTACGTACACTTACAAATTATAAAACATAAACATAAAAATGTTTATTATCAATAATATAACATAACAACAAGCAGTTATCAATAGTACCAGTTTGGAAATTATTCTAAACAGATAAGTTTTACCAAAATGTTGTCAATTTTTAAAACACACAAAAAAATTGTATCCCGTTATAAATTCAAAAGAATGAATTTAAATAATGACTTGTTAATCAAATACTGTCAAAATGTCATCATGTTAAATGAAAATAATTAAAAGTTTCAAGTAATAACGCGAGTGGGTGTAATGAGATCCTTGTAAGGTTAACGGTATTACGGAAATTATGCTTTTGATAGTTTTGATTGATTAACAGCAGGGAACATAATTACTAGGTACTTAAGCGTGGTTTGCAATATTAACACAATCTCTTAATTATTAAATTAACTATGGGTTCTGTCGAGGGTGATGAAACATTAAGTATCAGCTGACGCTATAAACCATCAAACACTAAGAGTTTTCCACTCTGGCGAAGAAGGGAGCGTCGTTGGGGATTTTTTATAGTAAAGGAAGGCAAACGAGCAAGCGGATCACCTGATGGTGAGTGAATACCGCCGCCCATGCACATCAGCTACACCAGAAGGAGTGCGGATGCGTTGCCGGCCTTTTAGGAAGGTATAGGCTCGTTTCTTGAAGATTTGGATGTCGTACCGGTTCGGAAATACCGCTGCGGGAAGTTGATTCCACAATGAGGAGGTGCGTGGCTGAAAATGTCGAGTAAAGTGCACGGTAGTGGACCGCCATCCATTCAGGTGGTATGGATGGAACCCAATTTTATACGGTTTAGTCGGTAGGCCTCCGGTTTTACCGGAGGAGAGTCCGACAATCCCGACATAACCCGTCTACCCTCTGGTGGTCGGGTATGCATAGAAAGCGTCTAAGTCGAGCAATAGAAAACATAGGTCCATTGCACCCCTGACCGGCGGCTTTGCCCAACGAAAAAAAAAACGGGGATCCTTCACTAATACTGCCCACCGAGATTCCACAATTATTTTTTTTTGAGTGGATCCGCACCTGATCGGACTTGATGCTTACATAACACCTCGGGTTAGTATCGGGTTATGGCGTGAGCTGACACGTTTTCTACGAAAACAGAATCCTTGTATTACAAAGGTGGCAAAATAATATTGGATACATCGCGTGGGCGACGTGGACCCAAAGTTCAGAAGATAAATGCTAATAAACTTGATAATAATTTCAACTGCCTTTGAAGTCAGAGTTCATTCTAAACGGTTCATTGGTGTTGCGGAAATTTAACGAAGTGTGGGTACAAAAGGCTTGCTCAGTATTTCTCTTCGATTAAAAAGTTACCTCTAAAATCTATGGCTTTAGGACCTTCAAGAAAAGAGCTTACTCCTTCTTAAAAGGCCGGCAACGCATCAGCGACCTCTCTGATCTCGCAGTTGTTCATGGGCAGCGGATATTTCTTACCAGCAGGTGACCCGCTAGCTCGTTTGCCGCCTCTAGTATAAAAAAAAAACCTCTTTGGTGTACGGATTCGGTGACAAACCTAACCTAATGTTATCCATCGTGAGTGGGGGCACTACGGTTGCCGCGATGCAATGCAAGGCGATGCCAATGTGATAAATTAAAAAAAGTACAGAAAAGTGATGTATATTAATGTCGACCATAATGTTATTACCATTTACAATGTGAGTAGATTTGCCAACCCTAATAGTACACGTAAATACTTTATTTCTTGTAATAGATGAATGTTTATATTTGGCAACCGAACGGTAAAAGTAGGAAATATTTAAGATGAATGCTGTATTTTTGAAGGGTACTATTATTTTAAAGCATTCTTCTATAAAAATACTATTAAGTATATTGATAAAAAAGTTATAATGCAACGCGAAAATGATTGAAGTATATACTTTTTAATACACACAAAACAGGTGTTATAAAACCGAGCGCGACAACACACGTCTACGTAGTACATATAACTAGAATTACAGGAGTAATCTACTACAAAGGCAAAAAATCTAAAAAGCCAAAGCATTTAGTTCCTCTTCTGTACGTCTTGGTTGTTGGTCCCTCGTTTAACAGCAATTTACTGTGACAGTGCAATTTTCTTTTTCTTAAGTTTAATATTTTCTCAAACCACCGTAGATTTATCAGACCATTAGATACCTAGTGTTTTAAGAATAATGTAGTTCTTTTGAATATAACGGTTCACAATTTAACGCGTTCTTTTTCGTTAGGTTATTCGTCGAACTGAAACTTTTTGATTGCAGATTTGCAACATGTCACTTGTTTAATTGTCAACTGTCAAAAGGCTATGCCTGATTGGTCGGTCAATCTAACAGACGTTAAACGAATCTCTCTGTTAACATTGTGCTGTATGTGTGTTTGTTTATGTCCTCGGGTATAGAAACCCTGTATTCATACAGCGTGAAAACAATGAAAGCTCCAGCCGCAAAAAAAATTGCAACGGTCGATTTTATAATTTTAAAAACGTGTCTCCATAATCACTCGACATTGGCAGAGTTAAATACCTGCCGTTGCACGATAGCAGCAATAAGTCGCAATTTTAAACGTAGATATAATTGTACAGACGAGGTATAACTATAACATATCTTAAGCGTAAAAGTCAACAGTTGTGTGACTGCATTCGGAAGTTCGCTGCACGCTGGTTAACACCCTCGGAACGAAAGTTGTCGCCCAGCTTCCACCTTCGCCTTTAATAAGTGTATATTTACCGCAATTAGCAGTATTACATGTGGTTACATATCTCCTGTGTAATATACAACGTAATATAGAAATTTTAGTAACAGGAGACTAAAATCGTCACACATTACAAGCCAATAGATGGGCGACGATTGAGAGGTAGACCCAGAAAAAGATGATGTGACGATTTCGTCATCATCATCATTATTTCAGCGAATAGACGTTCACTGCTGGACATAGTCCTCCCCCAACGTTCTCCACACAGATCGGTCCTGTGCCACCCGCATCCAAGTGACTCCCGCGACCATCACCAGATCATCGGTCCACCTGGTGGGAGGCCTGCCACGGCTGCGGCCTCCTGCACGCGGCCTCTTCTCAAGGACCTTTCCACCCCAACAGTCTGTTCTCCTCGCTATGTGCCCTGTCCTTTGCCACTTGAGCCAAGCAATTCTTTTGGCTATGTCTGCGACTTTAGATCTCCTGTGACGATTTAGACCACCACGAAAAGGATTGGCAAGCGCCGGCTACTGAAGGACCAGTGGAGGAATTTGGGAGAGGCTTTTGCCCAGCGAGGGATAGTTTAGACTTACAAAAGAAAACAGTAGCTACTTTTTTTTACTGAAAAATCATAAAACCGACGTGAAGCAGCTGTGCTGTTTCTTTTCATTTTGTCGCAGTTAAATAAAAAATATATTGATGTCCCCTATTCCATAGTCCTACAAATCCTTTGCGTCATGATACTAATATTCGTGACGAAAGTATGATCATTGTAAAGTCAAAATCTCCATTTGTTTCGAAATGGACGGAGCATAGACCACCATTCGTTCAAGCAATTTGTACAACGATGTGTAATTGCCTTAATCGACATTTTTGAGCGAGAGATCCGGTGTGTACTCGCTTAATGGCACTTGTGCATATAAAAAGTGAATAAAATATCACGTTGGTTACTCTGCTAATTTAATTTATTTGTTTGTCGGCGTAGCTGGGTGCCAATCAAATTTGACCGTTATTTTTATGAATTTTAAGTTCTAAAATAAAAAAAGTTGTGTTCTTTATTTGAACCTATGAGGTTTTATACCTCCAGAATGTTTTTATAGAGGCGATAGATTTAGAGGCAGCAATCGAGCAAGCGGGTCACCTGCTGATAAGTAAGTTCACCGCTGCCCATGAACATCTGTGAGAGCAGTGATGTCGCAGATGCATTGCCGGCCTTTTAAGAAGGAGTACGGTCTTCTCTTGAAGGTCCCTAAGTCGTACAGGAAATACTTATAAGAATTTTATACGTTTACGTTCGTAGGATCATCGTAGAAAATAGATCATGCAAGTGTTGAGTAAAAAAATACTAATATGCCAATGTGTTTTCTTGTTTCAGGTACTTACACATGTTCTCTACATTAATATAATTTACGTCTAAAGGTAGGCTCTTAACTCTATAAACTAAATGTAACATGTGATTTCCTTACGTTTTCTTAAAACAAAACTGTCCTGTAACGCTCGAGAGTATAGGTACCTGTCGCATCTAGACAAATGCGACACTCATAACGTGTGAAAGAGACGAAGGCAGGGGATGAAGAGCCGGCAGTGAATTTTGTTTCGTTGTAGGCCCTGTGATTTTTTAAAATGTTCTTGCGCATGTTCTTGTTCTTGTTTTTCGGTTAAATACTAACCTAACGTTTTTTTTTATGTGATAGCACACGAGCAGGCGGATCACCTGCGGTAGCAACTGCCGGCCGTCATGGACACTTGCAACACCAGTGGAGTTACAATTACGCTGCCAACCTTTTATCCCCTTCCCCCCCCGGGTGGGCCTCCGGTTCCCTCACTCACTCGGCGAAACACAGCCCAGGAGCTGCTTCACGCCGGTTTTCTGTGAGGCAGTGGTATCCGGTCGAGCCGGCCCATTCATGCCGAAGTGGCTCTCCCACAGCTATATAGTGGTTGAATAACGACCACTTTAAATAGACCCGTTAATAGTTTACTTAAAGTACTCTTTTTTATTCTGAATTAATCGATTTATAATCCTATAGACGCGATACGACTAATCTTTATCCGGGAATAAATCTATGGTATAACCCTGGTTTTCTCAGTACAAATCCAGTCAGACATTCCGACCCAACGGTAGATTATGTTTAGACATTCATAAGTGTTGTTTATGGACCTAACATTTTTTTCCAATAAGCATTGCTTATCAGATGATTTGTCATTTAACTTCATTCACATTCAAGTGTCTGTACGGAAGGCCCAATTGGGGTTAAAGGTTGGCAGCGCTTGTGATTACTGGTGTTGCAGATGTCTATGGCCGGCGCCGGCAATCGCTTACCATCAGGTGATCCGTCTGCTCATCTGCCATCTATCACATAAAAAAAAACCGGACACGCACATGAAAGGGTTCGGTAGCCATAAGATGGGCCGACCTTATTTGACTCTCATCCTACTATCAAACACATTAGGTTGAATATCAATTGAGAAAATTTGACAGTTGTGGTAACCTTATGTGTCTTTACCTACCTTTACGGTGTTTCCCGTGTACCTGGTAACACTGGTCGACAGATAAGAGTGACAAAGTGTCCGGCCTACAGACGGGTTTAGTGCGTAGAAAGCGAAATCAAACAATGCGCCGTTTGGACCACTTTCACTGGCTGAAACCATGTGAAACAATGAAACTAGACGCAACTTATGGGCTCAACTTGAGACCAAAATCTGTCTAAGGAATGTCACGCCATCTTGAATGGCGAGAAATATTAGTCCTAGAATTGATAGATCGTTCGCTTCCCTTTCATTATCATCAGCTTGTAGAAGTCCACTGCTGGATATAGCCTCGCCTCTTATATCGATTTTTCGCTACTATCCGTGTGGATAAAGAATGGGATCAGAAATGGCGACGAATCTATTTACTTCTCGCTCGCACGTTATTTGCAGTCCTACCGAAATAGTGTGCAAGCAAGAAGTGAATAGATTCGCCGCCATTTTGGATCCCATTCTTAAACGCACGGGTAGTACTTGCATTCAGCTCTTGCCAGCTATCCCACGCAGATCGTCACTCCATCTGACCTGCGGACGTCCTACATTATGTTTACCGAGACGTGGTCTCCACTCCAGAACTCGTGTACCCCAGCGGTTGTCAGTTCGGCGGCTGACATGGCCAGCCCACTGCCACTTTGGCTTGCTAATCCTGTGAGCTATGTCGATGACTTTGGTTCACTGCCGGATACGAACGCCCAGAGGAACTCCGTGTATAGCCCTTTCGCTGAGCGACTTTAAACTTGTGGACTAGTCGTGCCATTAGTGTCCACGTTTCGGCTCCTTTCATAATGAAATAAAATATATATCTTTTGTCATTTGTACAAGTTATATAACCTAGATTTGAGCTAAGCAATCGTATCTAACGAGACCAAGTGAACTAGTTGAATTTCAACAATCGCTGTCCCAGACTAGTAACTAGTCACTACAATATAAAAATAGTCAGTAGCTAGACATTTTTAGTGATAGGTGGCGGATTAGTAAACCGATCAAATTGGTATACAATGGGAGCTATCGCGTGTAAAAATCCGCTAGTTGGCTGCTGTGGAACTGAGGTCCACGGTGATTGGTTATTTTTAATGAGAGATGTCATAATGATACTAAAACAAAATTACGTTGAATATGGACCTCAATCTAAAAGTAGGTGTACACCATCTAGCAAATTTTAATTTCCGATAGCCCTATTGCCGCCGCCTATGAATGACCGTATAAAGAAGTATGACTTCGCTGCTAACTTTTAAACACCTCTTTCCACCGCCACCGGATTGGGCCCCCTGTACCCTCACTCACTCGGCAAAACACACTACAGACTCTGCTTTACGCTGATTTTCTATGAGGCCTTGGTATTACTCCGGTCGAGCCGTCTTTTTCATGCCGAAGCGTGCCTTAGCCTCTTGCTGTCCCACGGCCATTTTGCTGCTAACTGTACCCACATGGTGCAACAAGTCTTTGAACTTAATGACGATGACATTTCACCACTCCACTTACCTGAGGTGGCTGACATAACACTATTACTTGTACATTAGAGATTTACTCATAATATGATTATGTTGCCACAGTATAAAGTAAGACAACATCCGCACTCCTTCTGGTGTAGGTGATGTCTATGGGCGGCGGTGATCATTTCATATCATGTATCATAAAAACAGCCAATAGAAACGCTTAAAATGATTCGACGTACACCGTTTCGATGCATTTTTTTTGCTCGCAAGCGTCATTCAGTTGAGTTACAAAATAGTTGTGTTGTTGTTAAAAACTTAGGCTTAAAAGGGGGGAGGACGGGGGGGAATCAAGGAAGAAAAGACGTTAGCCGATACCTACGCCAAGCCACCAGAAGGAGTCACAATCCTTGCAGTGACAGGACCACCAAAGAGCGAGAAGTGGCAGGTGTCGAGGCACTGGCTTTAATAACACTATGACCTCATTAATGGTCGAGTACCCATTAAACCAACATTACGTGATTGTGATAATAACTCTGTTTTTATTATAGTGATTAATCGATTGATGGGAGTTAAATCGATAATCGTGGAAAGCATCTGGCGTTAGCGACAGGTTAAATGTCATAGCAGGGTAAAGACCTATCTGTGAACATTTACTTACATCCTTTTAACCACGTGGCCTACCAACCATTCTGAACAACATTTGACTTAAGAATTAGACATTGCAGAAGTTGAATCTACAAATTCGGCGGCCTTATCGCTAAAGCGTACCTGTACCTTAACTTTTTTTTATGATATTGGTGGCAGACGACCTGACGGATCACCTGATGGTAAGCGATTACCGCCGCCCATGTGCTGAGAATAATATGTTTTTTTTTTAATTTAGTGGTTAAGTTGGCAGTATTAGGGTTAATACCACATAATTTAACATTATGTTACCAATATACATAGAGCTGGTACGTCCATGTAGGGACCGCTCCATACATGGGAGTCTGCTTATTAAATCCAATGTCGGCCCAACAATTCTCATCGACATATAGGTACACCACACTCAGTACAAAAAAGAGCGATAATACATTAATAGATCTGTCACTAAAGGTGATACAAAAAGTGGTTTAATCGCTTGAATCTTTATTCCAGACAACATTTAGAAACAGCGTCCAACTCTAATTTACTTAAATTTATAGGGCATGGCAATGTACAGTGGAGTTCAAAAATATGTATACACTTTAGGACCTTGTCGCAATACATATTTATAAGAAAGTGGAAGTCGTTTTATTATACATAATGTACTGTGACATACTGTATACATATTTTTGAACTCGACTGTACCATTCAATTTGCTTCGTTTTAGATGTTAATTTTAAACTGGGATAATAGATGGCGCGCTGGTTGCCGATTACATTGCGCAAGTGATTTGCCTTTTTGGAGCCTCGTCGTTGGTCTCAGTAATTTATGATATTAACCTTTTTATTAAGAGTACAGATTTGTACCCACATATTGTCTTTTACTCCTATTTCTCTTCTTATAGCATTAAATGCATATTCCAGTGGCATTTTGCCAGCCACCCCATAGTTACGTTCCTGGCCCCCAATTGTCGTGATTTTTCATATCGGATATAGCAGGAAAACTATAACTTAAAAAACTATGTATGTTTTTTTTTGTTATGTGTGTTTTTTTTGTTATGTACCTGCACGAGCAGCAGACGACTGCTACCTATAGCAGACGAGCAGGCGGATCACCTGATGGTAAGCAATTGCCGCCGCCCATGAACATGTTTATGTTTTTGCGACATGCCTATCTTTATCTTTTTTCGATTAATATTACACGAGAATCGGGGGGCTGGTTTGTTCTATTTGTACCGAGTAACGTTGAAAATCATTTTTCCATTTTTGTCCTGGATTACACCACAAAGGTAGCTATTAATCTTACGGCACGCTCGCCGGATAGAAAACTGCTAAGCGGTTACCTTCGAGCTATTATATTACCACTATCTTATTAATTAACGATGCCTCAGTTAATGGATTTTCCTAGCTTTTTTTCCTAGTAACAGGTTCTAATTTTGGCGCGTCATAGGCTTTTATCGGCTTTCTAGGCCGCTATTTACAGTCAAAAGTAATGTAATTGATTATCCTGATAGAAGCTTTTTATAACTCGGAGGACTAATTCGAGAAGTGGGGGAGAAGGTTTGCCAGCGCACTTGACTCCTGAGGGTCTAAAACGTCGCGACGTTACGACCGAATCGGAGTTTCTGTCCCTATCATGAAAACTGTGTGTCAGCTTTGTTTGGATGCAACAGGTATATTCTCATTTGTTACGTGACTGCTTCGTTATAATAAGACATCTATTATTGAGGGTGTAAGAGCGTCAATCTGTCTGCTCGTCAGCCACCTATTACTTAAACAAAAACTGGTCAATATGACTGGCCCGAGGGCGCATTTGATAGTGGCCATGCCTCATACGCCAAAGGCCGTGGGTTCGATCCCCACGTGTAATATTATGTAAGTATTAAGTATATTTGTAAATCCTCTGTGGTCTGATATCTGTGACACAAGTGCTTAAGCTACTTAGTACGGAGTTAGGACAATGTTTGAAATGTGTAAATGAAAAAAAAAAACTTGACTGAATTAAGATATTAATTTTGTCGATATCACTTACCTACATCCCTAGTGCTCTACGTTTAGCTATTACCTTATTAGCTTTACCTTGCACTACAGCCAACTAGAACCGAAGTCAGTCTCTGCGTCTAAATGTCACCGTTAAGTAATTCAACATCCCACAAATTGCATTAGGTTCTTGCTTTAATATTAAACATAGATTGGATTGCACTTCACTAGTCTTTCGTGCTTGGGTATTATTTTTATTTTGTAATCACCGAATGATTGCATTTAGTCATTTGGTTTTTGCAAATAAGGGTAAAATATAAATCACTAGGTAGGTACGTTGTGTATTTATAGCAGGTTTCATTGACCACAAAACTAATGAATTAACTGTCACCTGCGGTATTCCCGGATCGATACAACCTGCAAACTTTCAAAAAGCGAGCGTATTCGCACTTGTGACGCCTCTGGTGTTGCGCGTGTCCATAGGCGGCAGTAATTGCTTGCCATAAGGTTATCCATCTGTTCGTCTGCCTTTTAAACCAGAAAAAGAATCACTTGCCTACTCTTACTACGTGGGTGGTTTTATGAACCGCATAATTTGTAAAAAAAAAATTTCGCGACGTATTGGTTTATGTTTCGTGTTGTTGAATAATTTCAATATCTATCTGTGGTTTTCGCAAGACAACTTAAATATTTAGTTCCCTGTTAACGAATAATCTTCTATACCACTTTCTATACTATTTATAAAGAGATAACTTCAATAGACAACGACAAGGCTTATAGGTAAACCGAAAACACGAAACGCTTGCGCGATGTAATTGAGCACTGCGCCATCTATTGGTTCATATCTGAATTACGGTCCCGAAGCGAAGTGAGGGCGGGCCACTATTTGAGATTAAAGTGCTTAATCTTGACACGCGCAAGTGGATCTTATCTACTAAAGCGCTATGGGCCCCCTTCTAATACTTGGCAGTCACTCGCTGAAGTGCTCCAAGGCTTATACGGCACAGGTTATTCGGTCATGTTATCTATAAAATTCCTCTCATCATCATAATTATTTCAGCCAATAGACGTCCACTGCTGGACATAGGCCTCCCCCAAAGTTTTCAGTCGGTCCACCTAGTGGGAGGCCTGCCACAGCTGCGGCCTCCTGCGCGTGGCCTCCACTCAAGGACCTTTCCACCCCAACGGCCGTCTGTTCTCCTCGCAATGTACCCTGCCCATTACCACTTCAGCCACGCAATTCTTCGGGCTATGTCCGTAAAATTCCTCTACATAACTCAAATCAAATGCACCGCTGAACAGCGGGCGCCACAGTGGCGGTTAGCAATCTTTGATTTATTCCAGTAAAAAGTACAGTAAACAACCATGTAACGATACAGTGTGACGTGTCGAGTTACACGCCTCGAATATGTTACGCTTCCTCGGGCAGGTGACCGCAGACCGAAACAATGATGGATGGAATGAAGGACTACCGGCACCCTATGTCGGATTCGGTAGACGTGGGGGTGATACCGTGATATTCAGTAAATGATGGGCCAAGTAAAACCTGTTAAGATTTTTTTTTAATTGTTTACAGTCGTTCGCTCAATGTCTTATAAAAAGATATTGTCTAAACAAAAGAACAGCGATTATTTGAAAAAAGAACAAAATATTCTTCGCGCCATAAAAGTAAATAAAGTAAGGTTTTATACATGGAGGTTTTAGTCCTCGACTTGAGAGACCTTGCTGCTAGTGTTTAGTATGACCATCTACTCGTAGCTTTAACATTAACATTTTGTTCCTACTTTACAATCTCCATTTGATTCCTACTCTCCTGGTATTCTTCTATTGAATTGAATTTCAAACCTTGATTGATTTTGACTACGTATTAATTTAGCTACGTCCTATTTCTATGTAATTTCTGCTCTCCTGATACATTTAATTAATTTAATTGTAAACCTTAATTTGGTTTAACTACATTGATGGTCTGGCTGAAACACCTACTTTCATTTGGTTTTTGTTCTCCTGGTACCGAAGGCCCCAATTGCGGAAAGGGAGTTAAGGGTTGGTGTTGCAGGTGTCTATGGGTGGTGGCAATCGCTTACCATCAGGTGATCCGTATGCTCGTCTACTACCTATTACATAAAAAAAACAGAAAAAATGTTGGTACATATTGAGAATCTCCTTTTTGAAGACGAAATTAAACCTAAAAATAACTTAACGTCTCTTCAAACCTAGATCGAATTTTCTACGAATAATGTTAAGGAGTCTTGTTGTTTTTCTATAATCTAGTTTAAACATTTATTCACGGGACGGATCAATTGACCGCCTTCGTCGAGCGTTTGAATATTTTAAATCCATCAAGAGAATTGTGTTAGAAGGGGTAGAAAGTGAAGTGAGCCCATTTACATTAGTCTTCAACTATTTGTAAGTCAAATGAAGTTAGGTCCTTTTTACGGTGAAGTGCGTAAGTAATTGGGTCTGTTTTCCCTGATCACAATAATTTAGACCTTTTTAAACCGAGAGTTTCCATACAGTGGTGGCCACATAAATATACCACTTCATTTCCAAGGCCCTTTCTGGTCTAGTGGTTTAAGTACCGGGCCGTAATCTTGGGGTCCCGGGTCGAGCAAAAAGTATGTGTCAAATATTTCGAACATAGCTCGGGTTTGTGATCACCAATCCGCATTAGGCAAGCGTGGTGATTTAACCTAATCCCATCATTGTAGCGAGGACTTGATTTCTATGATGGAGGCCTTTGCCCTGCAGTGGGACAGTATATAATCTGATACTTTACTTTTTTACTACATTTCCGTACAAACAGACGAATTTTGAAGGCTTCGTTCTCAGTCAGGTATTGATCGTGGCCATCATGGCTATTCAAGGGACCGTTGGATAACATTCAAATCTCTATACACTTCCAGTCGGTGGCGGATGACTTTCAGCAAGTATAGGCTTACCCTAGATCCGTGAGAGAACCACGCTTCGGCATGAATGGGCCGGTTTGACCGGAGTGATACCACAGTCTCACAGAAGACCGGCGTGAAGCAGCGCCTGCGCTGTTTCATCGAGTGCGTGAGGGTAGTAGGCCCAATTGAGGGGAAATGGGGTTAAAGGTTGGCGGTCCACTTGTGATTCTACTGGTGTAGCAGTTTGTCTATGGGCGGCGGCAATCGCATATCATAAACCGTCTACCGTGAACCGTCTGCTTGTCTGCTACCTATCACATAACAAAACTCTTCACCTTGCCTCAGAGATGGGCCTATAAGGCCAATGTAAAGGGATTTCATCAAGGTATTTTCCTTGAAAAGTTCCTAAGGCAGTTATTAAATCACGGTGTATATATACTCTCATTCATCTATCGCAGTCTAATCTACTCGTATCATGCAGATATTCCAATAGATTCCACGCCAGAACAGCGTTGTCGCTCACTTCCGCGCAAAAAAGCGAAGATTCATATCATGTTCGCTTGGCATGTCGCACGCGATGCTCTAGGCTTTTACTTTCAAACGCTTATGGTTTACACTTGTTCGCCTGTGAAAGCAGGGCGATAAATCTGTTTTGTTTTATGACACATTTTGAAACGAAAAATAAGAACTGTATTTTTCGTGCTAAAAGTATACGAACATTTCAAAACATATTTTTATATGAGACTAGTTTTAGCCCGCGGCTTCGCTCGCGCCCCCACTTCCCTAAAATTAGAAAGGGGCAAAAAGAAGCCTTCAACTATCTCCACTTAAAAATCACGTCATTCAGTCGCTCCGTTTTTTCGTGAAAGAAAGACAAACATATAGACAGACAGACAGACAGACAGACATACCTTCCCATTTATAATATGATAGATATGATAGATTTATAGTATAGATCATAAAATAGGGGATAGGGGGACAATTGATTTGATTGATTGATGGTAAGCAATTGGGTTAGGTACGAGTAGGTAGCAATTTTATGTCGGTTTCCCCCCTCATCTACGGACTACAACTCCTGGGGTAACCTAAATATTAAATTTTTTGATGATAATATTTACTAAACTCTAACATTGGTGACACTAGGCTAGGACAGTCACCAGTAATTGAATCTTGAAATTCTGGGACTAGTTTTTTTTGGGACGAATTGCCCCTAAGTCAAGCGATGACCGTCGCAACACGATGGTGCCGCTGGCATTTTAAATAAGAATATATACTTTTTTTTAACGTTTACTGATTGTATCAGTCTAGAAATATCGCAGGCGATTAGTTCGTTCCGTAGTTTGTGAAATAAGCCCAAAAATATCTTGTAATAGCGCAACATCGCCGCTCAGCCGGTGGACTACAAGCTTACCACACCGACTTGACCGAGAATTTCGTGACCGTGAAAATGTAATGCCATTGCTCCAACATTGTTTATTTCTGTACAACCTCAAAACGTTACGTTCTGTTTCTACTTTTTATTAAGTTTTAGGCTTTAAGATGCTATACAGGGTGTATCCATAAACACATACATCTCTTTAAATATTCTACTACTCTGAACAACATTTCTTCAACGACTTCTCGAAATTCGTCGAAATTTTTGAAGCGAATGTCCAAAAGTCACAGACAGATGTGTACGAGTATTTTTTTTTATTATAGGAATTATAGTTCATCCCATCTTGTAGCAGGGCGTCCAACACTACGTTTACCGAGTCGCGGTCTCCACTCAAGGACTTTATGGCTCCAACGGAAGGCTGGCTGGAGTGAGCTGGATGAGAGTGGCCGAAAATCGGGAGCGGTGGCGTGCATTGGGGGAGACCTATGTCCAGCAGTGGACGAGCGAGGGTTGCTGATGATGATGATGAAGCAATAGTTATAGTAGTTTAAAGTGGTGGTTACAGTTGTGCGCTGCCCACTTTAACCTAAAGCTGGGAAAGGGTTCCCCCAATTGGGCCTCCGGTACTCTCACTCACTCGACGAAACAGCGCAGGCGCTGGTTGACGCCCTAGTAATCAATGCGCGAGCCACAGCCGGCACTCGAACCCGGAACCTGCGCTTGCGCCGCTACTGTTGCGTAACGCAGTTTCGATATGATGTCACGGTTGCACTGACGGGCGGGATGTCAGACGTGACGTGAAATATTTATGAGGGGTTTGCAGTCGAAAACGAGTGTTGGTTGAATGCTAAAGTATTGCTAAAGCTGATTCTACTTATATACCAATCCTTAATTTTGCGAAACCTTGTTATTTTCACCTGTACAGACGCTCATCGCGACTATTTTACAAGCTGTATCAATAAATGGAAGCTACGAGTAAGCGCATTAGATACTTTATAAATTAATGGCGCTGGGTGTCGACTGCCTCACGCAAGTAATTCGAGTTTTTGCTTTTTTTATAAGCCCTGAAAATTTGTATAAGAGATAGACATGTTCGTAACAGCAATACAATAATATTGCCCCATAGGTTATACTCGTACGCTATACATTACTAGCGCATTATCAAAGTGTAATTAATCCATATTATTAAGCGCTAATAAATTGCGTGTAGGCAGCCCTCTAGGTTGCGTAGAACGCTAAATGTGGCTAAATCCCCTAGCACGATAGATAATGTAGCACGCCAGATCGCGTAGCACTTTAGGTTGCGTAGCACGCAAAATCTCGCATTACACTGTATTCCGTAGCACTTTTAAATTGCGTAGCGCGCTAGATAATGTAGCACGCTATATCGCTTAGCCCTCTAGATTACGTTGCACGCAAAATCTCGTAGCTCGTTGCATTGCGTAGCACGCTATATCCCGTAGCACTACGCTAAATCCCGTATCATGCTGTATTACGTAGCACTTTAAATTAGGTATATATCGCAATAGCACACTAGATAGCGTGCTACGACGACGCGCTATATTACGGGACCTTCTCCTGTAGCGGCTGTAAGTCCTGTAGTGGGCTGTATTGTGTATCACTTTAAAATAATGTATCACGCTATATCGCTTAGCACTCTAACTCTAGGTTGCATAGCACGCTAGATCTCGTAGCTATATCTATTTATCAACATTTAAAATATAGTTGGTTTCCATTCAAAATTCGGCTAAAATCGGAAAACCTATACAATAAAAAATGTTCTAGTTTCCCTCCCACTGGATGAAATCCACTTTTGGCTAATGCCATTCCTGTGTCAGTCCATTTGTGGTGCCGTCTGAGAATTTACTTCAAAAGTAGGCTTTTCACGCTTATTGAAGTAACTGAATTGTGTAGCTATTGAGAAAGTCCAGACAGCCTGTATATTTCGTATTGAAGATAAAGTACATTTAGGAGCTTAAGACGAAGGGTACGGCACCCTAGCGCCGCCAATTGATTTAAATTTATAGCTACTAAGCCGGATCTATTATTACCTATCACTGTCCCACAGTCTCTCGACAAACACTTATACTATTTATTGAATAACTATGCACAACTGTTTGGCCTGTTTTTATATTCGAAATATTGATTAACGCCAAAAGTGGCCACTTTTGGTGTTAATAAATTTTTCGAGTTGTAAAGTTGACCAAGGGGCTGAGGTTCAGTGATAGGTATAATAGAACCGGCTTAGTATAAATTTAAATCAATTGCCGGCGCTAGAGTGCCGTACCCTTCGTCTTAAGATTTCGGAGCCCCGCGGCTTTGTATTGTTAAACAGTTTACTCCTAATAGAATTTAATTCTGAACATATCTTAGACATTGCCCATTTATCTATGTTCAGAGAAACATATTTCAGTCAAGTTTAGTTCTCGGTATCGTTGAAAAGAAACATGTAACGAGTTTATAAGCATACAGGTTGTATCTGTGAACATTTACATTTCATTGACCACGTCTGTTTCCAAACATTGTGATCAACATTTGTTCTACGACTTCTTCAAACAATTTTTCGACTCCCTGATACAAATAAAAAAATAAATAATTTATGCAACATCTCATATATTCAATAAGTAGTTTGAGTACTTGTGTTATAGATATCAACCAGATAATCGTTATAGACCACAGAGAATATAATACAAAATGAACGAGTCAAGACAGTGACGGACTTAGAATTAAAAGCTGAGGTTACTTTATGCGAATTTCCAAAAGTCATAGAGCTAATGTTGTTCGGAATAGTTGATAGAAGACTAAGATAAAGGGACGTAAACTTTTATAGGTACACCCTGTATATAATAAGTTCGTATGTTGTGTACAGTATGACCGCTCCCTGCTTCCCCTGATTTCAAGTCCCCCCGCAAGCCTTTACCTCACAGGTTAGTTTAGGATTACAAATTTCCATAGATATGGAATGAAGGTATTTGTTATTAGACTAAAAACTTAATCAGTTTCGGATAGGTCGAGGTTAGGTCAACTAGCGAAAGAGATAGGTAGTATAGGTTAAGTCAATGTTACGGATGGATTGAATTTGAAGGTTAACAAATATTTGCAATAACGCCACAGTGCCGAGAAGAAGAGAATGTATCCATCGTTATTTATGATGATTTTTAAGGATATAAATTGAAACGACGTTATTATCTGACAAAAATGCAGGACATGCATTTATTTAACACTTTACAGGGGTAATGGCGCGAGAGAAAAAAATAAAGTTCTACCAACATAACGTTTGTACAAAGTTACATGTTAGCCAACATAACAAGGTTGCGTTCTTAATCCTAACAATTTACGTACAGGCTGTATGGTTAAATAAAATCCCACTGCAGGGCAAAGCCTCCATCATAGAAATCAAATCATCGCTACTACTATGATAGAATAAGGCTTAATCACATACTAATGCGGATTAGTTATTACAAACCCGAGTCATGTTGAAAAATTCGATACATACTTTTGCTCGATACGGGAATCAAATCCGAGACCCCGAGATCATGGCCCGGTAATTAAATCTTTAATCCTAATATTAGGCCTTCTACTCACTTACCTTTTATTTTAAACTAGTGGCCCGCCCTCACTTCGCTTCGGGACCGTAATTCAGAAATGAACTAATAGATGGCGCTGTGTCCAATTACATCGCGCAAGCGTTTCGTGTTTTCGGTTTACCTATAAGCCTTGTCGTTGTCTATAGAAGTTATCTCTTTATAAATAGTATAGAGATTTACACGTCCACAGATCTAGACTACAGATGTGACTTCTAAATACCATCTTAACATTTGATCTCCTTTCTCCATGAACAATTTATTGCTTACAGAATTTATTACCTGAACGGCGTAATTGGTTAATAAATAACTTATGTGATTTATCTTTCGTACACTATTTATTTGCCGAGCTAAGATTTACTCTGTTGTTTGTAGTAGCAAGGCTGATGTTGGCTGAAGATGTATGATAAAGCTGTGTAAATGCATGATTAAGATTTAGAAGCTACTTTCACTATAACCGTGGAAGAGCCACTTTTTTTGTGATAGGTGGTAGACGAGCAGACGGATCACCTGTTGCCGCCGCCCATAGATACCTGGAACACCAGTAGCGTCACAGAGTGATGCCAACCTTTAACCCCCTTTCCCCCAATTAGGCATCCGGTTGTGTGTGAGGAGGGTTTTACTCGGCTTTTGGCCGGAGCTTCGCTCGCGCCCCCCACTTCCCTGAAATGGGGGGTTAGAAAGGGGCAAAAAGTAGCCTATGTTACTCCCCATTCCTTCAACTACCTCCACTTAAAAAAATCACGTCGATTCGTCTCTTTGTTTTGCCGTGTAAGAAAGACAAACATACAGACAGACAGACACACTTTCCCATTTATAATATTACTAGCGGCCGCCCGCGACTCCGTCCGCGTGGAATAGTAACTTTTTACCCCCCTTTGAACCCCTTACAACCCCCTTTTCGCAATAAAAAGTAGCCTATGTCCTTTCTCAGGGTCTAGACCATCTGTATACCAAATTTCATTTAAATCCGTTCAGTAGTTTTGGCGTGAAAGAGTAACAGACAGACAGACAGACAGAGTTACTTTCGCATTTATAATATTAGTATGGAAGTATGGATTTAATTAGAAAATTATGACATGCGTAAAGTAGATAAATGATTTTAAGAACACAATTTTAAACAGCTTATTACGAGTAGTAGTCTAAGTTTTAAAACTGAACCGAGGTGTAATCCCTTTATAGATCCACTTTAAGCGTTTCACAAGATCTAGCCCGCGGCAGAAATGTATTCTGTTAGCAGATCTCGTTATAATTAAAGTGGATCTTTGTTAGCGGCGATAGGCGCGGTACGATAATGGTATGCGAAATTATAATTCGCTCCACACAATATTACACTCATAATATGTTACTAGGTTTCTACTCGGTTACACGTTGTTAGAGCGATGGTAGGTAATCTATATTTAAGATATAGATATGTGAACATTCGTACCGTAAAGTCCTTGAGTGGAGACCGCGACTCGGTAAACGTAGTGTTGGACGCCCTGCGACAAGATGGGATGATGACATTCGAAGGCTGGCTGGAGTGAGCTGGATGAGAGTGGCCGAAAATCGGGAGCGGTGGCGTGCATTAGAGGAGACCTACAGCAGTGGACGAGTGTGAGTTGCTGATGATGTGAACATTGACATCCCTCAAAGCATTTCTTCTACTAACCCTTCTCTAAAACATTTTATTCTACGACAAAATGAACAACTCACGTGACCAACTTTGTATGCCAATTGAATTTTTTATGCGTATTTCCATAAGTCATAGAAAAATTGTTATTGAAAATAGTTGGTAGAAGACGTGGTTAAAGGGATGTGAATGTCCACAAATACACAGTATGTACAGACAGCCGCACATCAGGTTACTACAATCTGTCAAATTTCTTCAATCGAACCTCACCTTTATGTAAAACGTGTTTGGTTCAATATCAACTGAGGAAATTTTACAGATTGTAGTAACCTGATGTGCGGCTGTCTGTCGGTACATTCCAATCTACATTGTACTCATGTCTACCATTAGCTAGCAAAATCCTTAGGTGCTTGCTCAGATTCGAATCGCCACCCCCGTATGGAAGGCACGTTCTTATCTTTAACAGATATTTGTAATAATCCACGGAGCTACCATCGCTGCGCCCCAGTTAGTCTGTGACCTACTATTTTTTTTTATGTTAGCCTATATTGTCCCACTGCTGGGCAATGGCCTCCCCCGAGTCCCTCCATCGATCTCTATCCATCGCCATCTGTGGCCAATCGATTGCAAAGGTGTTAAGATCGTCACTCCATCGCTTTTTAGGTCTGCCCCGTTGTCGGCGTCCATCAGGTAACCATATGGTTACGATGTTAGTCCATCGGGGTCCATTCGACAGACATGACCCGCCCACTACATCCCGGCAGTTTTCTTGCCTACATCCAATTCCCCCCAACAACAACTATTCTCCAAAGCATGCCAGTACAAAAATACTAAAATAAGCCAAAAAAAATCATCATTCTGAATTTGAAAAGAATGTCTACTTCTGAAATGTTATCAATGGAGTCTATGATAGGGAATGCTCATCCTTAGCTTATTTGGTTCTTGTATCGATCTTACCTTATGTTATCTTTGCTATATACAGTGGCTATAGGCCTCGTCTTTTCTCGCTTTCATTTCAACTTTATCTTTATAGCTGTCGTAACGCCATGATTATACTTTGACAACGTATTGTGTATGTATCACTCGTGTACATACATTATGGTCTATTGTTCTTTCTAAGACGTGTTATATCAGTAGTAGCATTTGATTTGACGCATTGCGACAGCCCTGTCCAGTCTCCATTAGACAGGGGAGCAATTCTTGAGCACTCTACATTGAAGTCGAATTTATAGATTTCATACATTCGTCCATACAAATTTCTAATACGACTTCAATGTCGAGTGCACGAGAAAGGCCCCCCAAATCGATTTTATCACGTTGTCTGATATTTGATTTGTTTGTTTATCTGAATCTGCTTTAGGACCTTTGAAACATGAGCATTCTCAATTAAGTTCGTTGTCGTTAACTTGTTAAGCATTACATTGTTGCTCACAAAGCGGGTATTCGGAGATTAGAGCTGGCCGGGGTTGAGACCCCATTGTTTTATTTGTCCCCGTAATTACGACCGAAAGGGTCTTGACAAAGTGGAAAATTCATTATTGAAATGAGTTACAATACTGCGTTAAGATTTTTTTTATCTTCTTCTATACTATACTTAATTGAAGAGATTAATTCTATAGACATCGACAAACCTTATATACAATCCGAAAGACAAAACACTAGCGCGATACAATCAATCAACCAGCGCCATCTTTTGGTAGACAGAGAAAACTATTATTTAATGTTTTTATTCTATGCCAACTTTCGTGTTTTACAGTGTTTTTGACAGTTCACTGGTGTGTCTTCTATGGGCGGCAGAATTCACTCACCAGGTGATCCGTATGCACGTCTGCTAAAACTGCATAAAAACAATGTATTGTTTTCATAATATTTAATTTATATTAGTAACACTTCGAAAACAAAACATTCAATTAGTTTACAGACGAAAAAACTGTCTGGTTGTTTGTAGCTTTTTGCTCTCCCTTTGCTATCCCACTTGTTGGAAACACCGTCGCCTTTTTGCAAAACTATGCCTGAAATTTTCCCTAATACTTTGCACTTGATACCCTAATATATAAACTCGGGCGAATAGATTTTCCCAGTTTCCCGGAGGAATCGACGTGGGACCAAAATTAATGAGTGAGAAGTTTCAAGGATTGGCACGGAGCGAGCCCACTGAAACATTCATGAACAACCCTACACAGGGCTATTCTGATACCTGTTACAAAATTCTGGCAGTGAACACCGACTAACTTTCTTTAGGAAACATTGATCGATTTTATAAAAAGAACTGCCTACTTTTCCTATTTTATGTAATAGGGGACAGACCAGCAGACAAATTACCTGATGGTTAGCGATTGCCACCGCCCGTAGACATCTGCAACACTAGTTGAGTCACTAGTGCGTCCAATCTTTAACCCCGATTGGGCTTCCGGTACCCTCACTCACTCGGAGAAACAGCGTTCTGCTTCACGCCGGTCTTCTGTGAAGCTGTAGTATCAGTCCGGTGGAGCCGTTTTATTCATGCCGAAGCGTGACTTACCCACAGTATTTTTTTTCACCCAAGCATGCTTAGTTTCATTTTATCACGAGACGTCCGTATATTGTTAAGCGTACCTAATAGTCACAAAGAATAAATACTTATTATAAAAATGTAAAAAACCTGTGTCTGTCGGTTCATTCCCATATTTTCCTTTAAATAACTTAAGCCGATCAAAAATCAATAGCATGAATGAAAGATTTTTAAAAATTTTGTTTGTCTGTTTGTTAACGCTAATCTCAATCTACTGAACGGATTTCAAAGAAACTTTTTTATTGTATAGCTGTGAAGACTGGGCAACATATAAATATTTACTTTGAAAAATCTAGTGGCAAACCGACCGACTCCTCGTGGCGTCCACTAATACTAAAGACGTTAGGCTAATTTGTCTCGTGGTGAAAGCATTAGGTTCGCTAGATTTTAGAATAACCCTGCGGCAGACACATTTGGATTCACGAGTTGACAAATCGGTTTAGTTTTGTTTACGAATTACAGCGGGTTTGAAAAATTAACGGATCAATTTGTAATTTTGTCACCGAAATCGAGCTCTAATGGTGGTCCTAAACCGAAACATAAGATTGCAATAACAGTCTTATCATTTTTTGCTCTGTATTTCTGTTGTTTTGTGCATGTGTACTCTTTTAAATTATTATAATCTTATGGCGTCACCCAAGGTCCAGCCTGAAAACCAGCGCTGCAGCAGCTGCTTGCGGCGGCTGTAGCAACATGCTGAGGCTGAACCTTGTTGGCCGCAACTTCTGTTTCCCTTGTTTTATCTTTTTGTCTGTGTAAATGTTGTGGTCAATAAATGTTTTCTTACTCATACATATTTTATGTTTTTTATGTGATAGGTGGCAAACGAGCACACGGATCACCTGATGGTAAGCGATTGTAGACGCCCATGGACACCTGCAACACCAGTAAAGTCACAAATGCGTTACCAACCTTTAACCTCCTTCCCTCAATCACTTGACAGAAAACAGCGCAAGCGCTGCTCCACGCTGGTCTTATGTCAGGCCGTGGTATCACTCCAGTCGAGCCAGCCCATTCTTGACCGCCGGTGATTTTTTACCAGCAGGTGCCCGCTTGCTCGTTTGCCGCCTCTAGTATAAAAAATATCTGCTTTCTCTGTCTTTATAAAGATAACATCTTACCCTATTACTAAAGAAAGTTCGACAATAAAGGGCTATGATGAGAATATTGATGCTCACAAACAAATCTTTGTTATGTCGATACAAGCTGCTTAAACGTTGATTGCTAATTAACTTTCTAACTATAAACAAAGATGATTAGATATGAATCAATTGAGGAGACTAAAGTATTTGTTGATTATAGTTTAAGATATCTTATTCTGTTTTATTTACGTTGTCTAGAGCAATTAATCGAGTATTATTATTACAGACGGAAATTGACGTGACGTTAATTTTTCAGCACATAACTATGATTTTTTTATGAGACGAGAAATATTTTTTATGAGAGAGTGGTAGACAAGCAGACGGATTGCGTGATGGTAAGCATTTGCAACACCAGTAGAGTCACAAGTGAGCTGCAAAACTTTAACCCCCTTCCCCCCAATTTGGCCTCCGGTACCCCTCTTATTCACTCGACGAAACACAGCCAGTCTTCTGTGAGGCCGCGGTATCACTCCGGTTGGGCCGGCCCATTCATGCCGAAGCGTGGCTCTCCCACGTAAATGTACTTACTGCCTATGCCTATGTGACCACGGTTGCTGTAACGCAGTAAGTTCAAAAGAAACAGATCAAAATCTCATCCTTCAAATCATACATCGTCATACTTCGAGGACAAATGCTTGTCTGTCGTAGAATAATAAAAACTTGCCAAGATTAATTCTAACGTTTTAACCTCAGTTTTCCAAAAAACTAAAACAGAATGAGTCCCGACCCGGCGGGACAGACGAAACTTTTCCAATCTACCCACATTCAGTCCCACTGTCCCACTGTTTAACACACTGTCCCTCTGCTTAGAATAGTTAATTAATGCTTTTAACCAGTCTTAGTTTATTTAAGGCGAAGGTTAAGGACTAGAGACGCTAATAGATCCAATACCATATACCTATAGTTCGGATGTGTCGACAATACAACGATATATCTCAAAATCATGATATGGATATTTTCAACACAAATAAATATGTTTTCAAGAGGGCTCTTAGGACCCTCAATGACTGTTAATGATAAGTTTAGATAAGTTTAGTCCTTAGCCCTAGGGCACTAATGTTTCACGACCTTTTATTGTTTTGTAAGTTAATAACTTACCTACCCATGTCAGGGATGCATGCTTTTAGGTAATAGTTCAGTTTTAAGCTACTTGCTCAAATGTTTTTTTTTTTAACTGCTGTGTCCTTATACCAATAAATAAATAGATCGTCGTAAAACCTGAAAGCCTTTTAAACGGCAAAAACAATTGATTTTCTATTCTGTCTGCTGTCTGGGCTTTACGACGTTAAATTGTTAGCTACTGAACTGTATATTTTTCCAATAACTGCGAACCGTCAGAATCTTGCCAATCATTCATACTGTTTATTTTTTGTTCGTGTGCTACATTTTGGTTAGTATTCAAATTTACCTTGGCTTACTGCAAAAGCGGACCTTTTAGGCGTTAGCAAAATTTTCGAGAACAAAAACAGACCAAATAGTATTAAATGGTTATTTAATAAATAGGTAGTATAAATGTTTACCGCGATTAATAAATTAAAAATATCAGATGTAATAAAATAATATGTTTTACACACAAATTAACCTAAGTGAAGTCTATGCTTTAGGAAATGAGGTTATTAATGCTACGGAAAGTTCCAATTACCTACTTCCTAAGACGTTCAACTGAAATGAAGAACAAAAGTTAGAAAGTTATAATTAGTCCCTTAATAATCTCTTAGAAAACTTCGGCCGTATATCGGGTTTTATAACCCAGGACCAGTTTTGTACTGTCACAGTGTTAATTAATCCAGCAAGTACAGTCAGCCACACATCAGGTTACCACAACCTGTCATCATTAGCAACCTACGCTCGTCCACTGCTGGACATAGGTCTCCACCAATGCACGCCACCGCTCCCGATTTTCGGCCACTCTCATCCAGCTCACTCCAGCCAGCCTTCGAATGTCGTCATCCCATTCTTGTAGCAGGGCGTCCAACACTACGTTTGCCGAGTCGCGGTCTCCACTCAAGGACTCTATGGCTCCAACGGTTGTCAGTTCTGCGGCTAATGTGACCAGCCCACTGCCACTTCACAACCTGTCAAATAACCTTAATTGATATTCAATTTTATTTGTACATATGAGAGTTGATTGAAGAATTCGGCAAACATAGAATTATCGAAGAACCCACTTCGATGGGCGGCGAGGGCTTTCATCCTTATGTTGTTGATTTACCCTTATTCACACGGAGGAATTCGCTTCCTCATATAATGCGGATAAGGTAAGATTTCGGCCGTATACGGGTATAGCCGAAACCGAAACTGATTTCTGTAGTTCACGCACGTTCACCTTCGCCTAACTTCGTTTCTCGTGGCAACGCTTTGGCCTGTGCTTTGTTGGACAGTGTCGGCCCTGTTCGGGAATTGTCATGCGCCCTTAGGATAGCTCTGTGATAAATCTACTAAGAAATGGAACGCCCTGTCGAGGTCTGTTTTTCATGACCTCTATATCTAACATCTATAAGGTACAACATTTTTAACTTCCACTCTTTAGATAACTTTAAATTTCCGTCAAAAAGTTACGGACTAACTGATGGACCATAGTATCCACCGACATGTACAAGAGTAGAGCCGCACCGTAGCAGCGCTCGTTAATTTGATGTACTACTACTTACTTACTCCGATGGCTCAACGACCCAAAATGAGTCTTGGACTCCGATATGAGATGTCGCCATTTGTCTTAGTCTTGTGCAGCTTG
Organism: Cnaphalocrocis medinalis; assembly: GCA_014851415.1. Classification (NCBI taxonomy): domain Eukaryota; kingdom Metazoa; phylum Arthropoda; class Insecta; order Lepidoptera; family Crambidae; genus Cnaphalocrocis; species Cnaphalocrocis medinalis. The sequence goes on along the minus strand of CM026276.1, from coordinate 16,000,214 downwards.
TCGCCAATCTCCTGCTTGCAATTCTTGCAGGTCCGCGTTTACTACATCCCGCCAGCGGTAGCGTGGGCGCCCCACTGATCTGCGAACAGTAGGTTGCCCAAGATATGCCCTCTTGGCGCCCCGATCTGATGCCATCCTTTCAACGTGGCCGAGCCGTCGGAGTCTATGTCTTCGTCTCTCCCATTATGTTAGGGCCTGCCATCAGCTCTTCAATTTCGGCATTTTTAGGACCCTCCAATTGCCATCTGCTTCTGGTTTAGGATCGAAAATTTCCGGAGGATTTTCCGTTCAGTGACCAGAAGTTCATTTCTTCTTTTAGTGTCAGTGAATTTGATGGAAATAAAAGCAGACTACTGGGTATGTTTTCACTGCGGTATTGCTTTGTGATTTCATAAGGTGTAGCTTTTAATGAAATTCTGGAAAGTTCCAACTTCACCTCAATGATTTGGCTAAGAACTTTAGATTGGCTGATTTATTTTTTACGAACCTACAAAGATGTTTCCCGGAATAAGTTAGTTATGGATTGTTCCAACATTCTGATGCAATCAATCATTAAAAGTTAGTACGAACAAACTTAACACATGTTCTCAAATACTAGAAACACTTGAGACGGTGAAACCTTTTTCTGAAATAAACTGTACCTCTTTCTAAGTTTGGTAGGTTCTTTGCCAATGGTGAAGTGATGTATTGAAAAACCGAGTACTAAATGTAATAAACATAAATGCTGTTTACAGAGACGTCATTTGACCCTAATGTACATAATAAATGGATCGTATCCATTTTTATTATAATAAGGTTCTCTATTTTTATCTTTGATAATAATTAGAGTTGATTGACATCTCTGAATGCGGTCAATCAGGGTCATAGCTGCCTGCACCCGTCTCATAAGACATGATAGTGTCCTAAAATTTTGAGAAGTTTCTAAGGCATATAACATTCTATACATTAGAAAACATACAAAATATCCACTCGAGCTAAGTCTGAAGTCCAAACAAGACTGCATAAACGTTAACTACAAGTCTCACGACAACCAAGATTGATCAAGCAAATCTATTGCAAAACTTTAATCAGATATTTTGTTGGCGAATACCCACTTTGAGATGACCCAAGTTGCCCCGACTTGCCCAAGTTGCCCCGAACCTGCCCAAGTTGCCCCTCTGAAGTCTGGTTCGACGTGATTTGTCGAAAAAGTTAATAGTCGTGTAAGAGATCAAAGATTCTGGTTTTGATGGATATTATGTTTCGGCATAGATATTTTCGTGATCTTCAAAAAGGTTCGAGAACGTTCCGCCAGCAGTTATTTCACCCATGAACTGATGGTGAAACCTTCAGGACAAATCGACCCACGCAAGACTAAACTTCAAACATAATCTACATACACGATTCCATACTAAAAGTGATACCAATAGCGCTGACATTAATAGTTACAATCTGCTGGCTAAACGTTAATGGGTTAAGTGTTCTTGGCGATTTGTTAAAGAACTCTTTAAAATTCTGATCTATTGAAAATTGGATCCAGCTTCAGTCATTACACGCAACCATTACAATGCAACTATGCTAGCAACCTATTCGGTTATTCGATCAAAATTATTTAGACCGAGTTAATTATAATTAGCAAATCGATTTGTCTCACTTCTCGATTCGAACTCGGTTCCATTCAGCGGTAATAGGCGTGAGAACTCACTGGATAAATGATGTGAGAATAATTTGACTGATTGAGAAATGTTCTTGATTAGGGCAGTGAGAAATATTGGTCAATAAAATCTTGGCAATAAATAAAATAAATAATAATATGCTATGTTTTTGCTATACATGCGATATACTTACGAGTATTAGATATATACCGCTCGATAAAGAATCACGTCGAGAGATCTAATGGTGGCGGTGATCACTTACCATCAGGTAATAAGGATTTCAAGCATTTCAAACAGCAGAATGATCTTTGGTGTTATATTTTCATGGAGCGGCAACGAATTTGCGGTATAAGTTAGGGTCCCGTGGGTGCCCGATTCGAGCTAAGGGAAAAGATTGGCAGTGGCAATCGCTTACCATCAGGTGATCCGCCTGCTCATCTTTCACATAATGCAAAAAAAATCCTTGCTCATATCGAGGACTTAAAACCACAGGGGCGTATAAATCCTACTAGGGCTAACGTTTATTAACGCCCCTATGGTTTGAAGCCCGTTATAAATGTAGACCTCATTATGACATATTTTCGTTGTATGCTTTATTTTTAAATCATGTTTTGAAAAATGTCCTTCAAACCATTGAGTCGAAGGGTTACGGGAAAACTCGCCCGAAAATAACTCGCACAAGATTTTCAATATTTTTTGGCCGGTCACTGTTCTAACCTAACCTAACACTATTAATGCCATTAAACAACCACAGACTATTCTAGAATGTTCATAAACGGTCATAAAACACTTAATAACTCTGAATCGTTTCGTTCGCAGGTGGCGTGAGCTATGGCGGAGTAACGGTACGCGAGCCCGTTCAGTCCAGAGTGAGTGTTTAAATCGACTTACTGTTTTGTAATTGTGTTTTTGTTCGCTAGTGCTGCCATTTGGGAACTCAAGGCGGGACAAGTTTTATGCTTATTCTAGAAGCTGGTTTAGTGATGCTCATGTGATATGACAAACATTAGTTGAAATTTGCTAACAATTGTTAGGGTACGCGATAAGTGTTCGGATATGTAACAATTGTTAGGGTATATATTTGTTAAAAAAATGATCACGAATGCATTTACCTTTTTAATAACTTTAGTATATCTTAAGTCAAATAAAGTTAAATATATTTAGAATTTCAGGGATAAATTGAAACATTTGTTAACTATAGGGTCATGTATGGGACTATGTATTATTATTATTATTCTCTATTGCCCAAAACTTCGTATAATAGGTGAACTTAATTTCAAGAAGCATTCTCTACCAATGAACATTTATATAAATATGTTCAAGAGTAAGATGTTATTTCTTTAAACCAATCCTAATCATATAGATTTCTCGATAAGATTATTTTCTTATTCAAGAACAACCATTGTTTCATTACTTTCAATTCAAATCGTTTAATTAAGTCTTATAAATAATTGCACTTCATTCAGGCGTAGGGTTGTCAATTTTTTTTTGCATGAAATAAAGTTTATTTAGGTCTGAGAAAACAAATTGAACAGTATTTGAAATTTTACAGTATTTTATTTACTTAATGTTAAATTTATTTAATACACGTACATATCGATACCTTAAATCTCAAAGGGCGTAATCACCATTTTGGCCAAAATGACTTTGAATGCTATCTTACTCCATTTTTTTTTCTCTATCGATCTGTATTATCAAAGTTTTAAAATTCGCAAAAAAGTGGTGATTACAGCCCACGTGTTTACCGTCGATAAACAAGTTTTTTTAGTCGTAAATACCTTTAAAAATTCATTATTAAGGTTTCGGTCGATACACCAGTTAAAATTATAATGATGTGAAAAAATACTGACTATCGAATGAGGCGTATAGGACAGAATATGTGTAACAGTGGCGTTTACGACTCGAGTTACTTTAAGAATTTAAACAAAATAAATAACTGTTAGGAGGTATTGGCATAGGAGTATGCGGTCCTAGCTTCGGCCGCCGCTTTTGCTGCTGCGTCCGCTGCCTCGTTCCCATCTATACCGATATGAGCCTTGACCCAGCAGAATTGGATGGATTTTTGCTTGCATTTAATAGCATGAACGTATTTTTGGATGGAGCACGCCATTGGGTTGGTATTGCTCCTGTCCTTGATAGCATATAAGGCGGACATGCTATCGCACAAAAGAGTCACAGCTTGGCATCTATCGTTTAACGCCTATTTGCATGCTTGTTCGATGGCAAATAATTCTGCTTGGAATACCGAGCAAGCTGGGTGCAGACGGAATTTACGGGTTGTGTGATTCTGATTCCGTTCTGGATGGAAAGCGATAAAGGCTGCTGTACTCGTAGAAGACTTATTAAAATTTAAGCTCTAAGTAAAAGTCCTGTCGATGCAGATATTGTTTATACTAATTTAAAAACAAAACAAAATTATAGAAATCAATAACTTTCGTTTGAATTTCAAACTAAAATGATTGCGTTTGTATAAATAATTGAAATAATAAAATCGTTTTCATTTCTGTACTTGCCATAAATTTTGTAATAATGAAACTACCCGTATTTGTCTCTTAATTTGTATCTTCCTCATAGTGTTTTTACTTATAAAAAACCGAAAATAGCTTTTTAAAATGCATTTTCTATAAGTTAACTAGGCTGTTACACCATAGCATAGAGCAGAATAGCCTTTTTTTCAAGTCGTAAACGCCATTATACCATAACTTATTGCAAAACAGCCTTTTTTTTAGGTCGTAAAGGCCCAAGTTGTCAATATTTTTTTGGCGTAATCACAAATCAGTTTGGCAAACATTGGTTGTATTTTGAATACCATATAACTGTGTTATAAAGCTCTCGATACTCGATAATTACATCCAAATTTCATTTATATGGCATTATTACTTTAAAAGTTATGAATTTAATTCTTAGATTTTTTTTTTGTTTCGGCTCTCCTGAAAAATGATGATTTGGTGATTACGCCCTTTGAGATTTAAGGTATCGATATATTATATTTATATTTTAATGTTAAATTTAGTGGCTGCGAGCACTGAGCGCCATCTAACTTAATAAAAATTGAGCGAACGTCTAAGTCTCACACTTATCTATATATCTTCTATATACTATTAATAAAGAGGTAACGCCTCGGCCTGTGACTGGACTGACTGATTGACTGACTGACTGATCTATCAACGCACAGCCAAAACTACTGGACCTAAAATCATGAAATTTGAAACATAGGTAGTTCTTACTATGTAGGCGCGCACTAAGAAGGGGTTTTGCGAATTTCACCCCTAAAGGGGTAAAAGGGGGGGTTTACGTTAGTATGAAAGTCTTTCAATTTTGATGTTAGAGATTGAAAATTTGGATTATGGTTGTTTATCAAAAATAAAAATTGACCTGTTTTAGTTTTTTTTTTAATTCAAGCCATAAAGGGGTGAAATGGGGGTTAAAACAATGTATGGGAGATTTATTATTTTTAAAGCTAGAGTCTTGAAAATTGGTATTTGGGTTTTCCATACAAATTAAATGAAAGTAATTTCAGCATTTTTTTTTTTCTTCAGCTTACAAAGGGGTGAAAGGGGGTTAAACGTCGTATGGAAAATTCGTCATTTTAAAGCTAGAGCTTTGAAAATTGCTATTTGGGCTTTGCATGCAAATGTAAAGAAATTGAATTCGGCATTTTTTTCTTCAACCTAAAAAGGGGAGAAAGGGGGATAAAACACCGAATTGACAATTTTAAAGCTAGATTCTTGAAACTTGGTATTTGGACTTTGCCTACAAATGTAATGAAAGTGAATTCGTTATTTTTTTCTTCAACCTAAAAAGGGGGGAAAAGGGGGTTGAAACGAAGTATTGTAATTTTTTGAAGCTAGAATCTTGAAAATTGGTATTTAGGCTTTGCATAGAAATTTTATAAAAGTCCCCCCATTTATAGGTGTGACCGGGGGAACTGATTAAATTTGACAAAGTAAAGTTATAGAGTTTCCAACATTTTTTAAATCAAATCTTTTTGAGATTCCTTCATTAAGGTTTACGATCACCAAAATTATCAATCCTATAGGTAAGTATCAGTAAAATTTCTTTTTGCTAATTACTTTGATTGTTGTGAATTCTACTTCGTTCAAAAAATTAAAACACCGAAGCGAAGCGAGGGCGGGCCACTAGTAGTGTAATATTTTGATTCTAAAAACAGTATTTTTGCACACTTATTTTTGTTCAACAGTTAAAATTATAATGTAGTGACATAATATGTAAACAGAGTAAGTAAGTAAGTGTCTATAATTCGTATCTTAATCCCCGAAGCAAAAACGGGGTGTTATAAGTTTGACGTGTCTGTCTGTCAGTGGCATCGTAAGTCCCGAACGGATGAACCGATTAGAATAAAATTTTTTTCGTGTGAAAGTTTTAATGGTCGGGAGTATTTTTAACTAATTAAGATGGCCGCCACCACAAAATGATGATTTCATATTTTCACTTGATTCCTGTAATATAGGCATTAAATGAAAGGGCTAGAGTAATAGAATGCATACATTATGACCACTAGGCAGGGGTTGTTTAAGTTTTCAATTATTCCTCAACTAGCGGCCGCCCGCGACTACGTACGCGTGGAGTTAATTTTTAGGGTTCCGTAGCCAAAATGGCAAAAAACGGAACCCTTATAGTTTCGTCATGTCCGTCTGTCCGTCTGTCCGTCTGTCCGTCTGTCCGTCTGTCACAGCCGATTTACTCGGAAACTATAAGTACTACAGTGATGAAATTTGATGGGAATATGTGTTGTATGAACCGCTACAAAATATGACACTAAATAGTAAAAAAAAGAATTGGGGGTGGGGCCCCCCATACATGTAACTGAGGGATGAAATTTTTTTTTTTCGATGTACATACCCGTGTGGGGTATCAATGGAAAGGTCTTTTAAAATGATATAAAGTTTTCTAAAAAACATTTTTCTTAAAGTGAACGGTTTTTGAGATATCAGCTCTCAAAGTCGTAAAAAGTATGTCCCCCCCCCTCTATTTTTATAACTACGGGGTATAAAATTCTAAAAAAAATAGAGGTGATGCATGCTAATTAACTCTTTCAACGATTTTTGGTTTGATCAAAGTATCTCTTATAGTTTTTGAGATAGGTTGATTTAACTGTAATTTTGGTTAAGTTTATTATATTTGCTGCTACGGAACCCTTTGTGCGCGAGCCCGACTCGCACTTGGCCGGTTTTTATTGACACTTACCGTCATATTTTGGACAATCCACACAATATATTTTTATAAATTGTAGCCTATGTGTTATTCTGATGTATAAGCTATATTGTGGTAAAATTTCATATAAATCCATTCGGTAGTTTTTACGTGAAAGAGTAACAAACATCCATACATCCATACTTACAAACTTTCGCCTTTATAATAGTAGTAGGATTACTTATTATGAGTGTATTCGGCAACCCTATTCAGGCGGGTCGTGAATGTCGTGACCACGCTCGGGGGTAACCTTATTGAACGACTGGAAGTGGGTAGCAGATAATTTACACTGAACTCTATACAATGCCCTCAGGTGCTATAGTCGAGCCGTTGTATCATGCCCGATTTGACAATACCTTTTTTTTAATTTTGCACTTATCCTTGTTATGAGGAACACATTTCGCGAATCATAAAGAACTACTTTTAAATCATAAAGTTCTTTATGATTCGCGAAATGTGTTCCTCATAACAAGGATAAGTGCAAAATTGAAAAAAAGGTATTGTCAAATCGGGCATGATACAACGGCCCGACTATAAGACTTTGCTTAGTTTTTTGCTTAATCTAAGTTTAAAACTAAATAACTATAATTACTTAACAACTTGTTGACCTGGTTCATTTGAAATATTCCTAATGTTATTTATTGATCAAATAGGAAAAAAAAATGTTTTTCATCAGAAACTAGATGTGTGACATTTCCTTCATTAATTCTTCCTAGCAAAGATTTGGCTATTCTATACTTTTTTTTATAAAGAGATAACTTCAATAGACAACGACAAGGCTTATAGGTAAACCGAAAACACGAAACGCTTGCGCGATGTAATTGGACACAGCGCCATCTATTGGTTCATTTCTGAATTACGGTCCCGAAACGAAGTGAGGGCGGGCCACTAGTCAATGATAAAGCTATACACCGTAAAATTTTAGTATAGAACAGCTGATTTTTATTTTGCTTAATTTGATGATCTAACATGCTAAAGGGACTTTATTAGTGTTACCTATTAATTATGAGGGCTTTGGGATTTAAACGACAAAAATAAAATTTAACGGTGTATTATCAATACCAATTTAGAAATTAGGCATGACATAGATTGTCGATATTTTCGATAGAATATTCGCGCTATCGGCTGTTTTACAAGGTCAACTATCGATGGTGAAACTATCGCTATCGCAACAACACTATTTTAGATTTTAACTAAAATAAAATGCGTCTCTCTTGACCTTAAGTTGCGTACCCGACAGAGTCCATAATGTTCCTATTTTATATTGTAACATCTATTGTACTTATGGTTTTGCAATAAATTATTGAGTATTGAGTATTGATGTTATTGCATTCATAAAATTCAATGGAGGTAAATTTTTATCATGTTGTTTGTTTATTCATAAAAACGGGACGTCCCAAAAACCTGAACACATGGCATCACTAAATTGACAAGATTCCTGTACGAATGTCATAAGGCCCAGACTCACTCGTAAACACCGCAAAACGATTCCGATATTCGCATACGAGTATCCGTCACTTTCGTCCGCCATTCAGTTGAACTTGAGTGAGCAGGACAGATGCATCCGATTCATCGAAATACCTCTAGTTTCTGGAACGGACTCCCTGGGAACGAAATCGGGATTCCTACCAATCGTTAAAGTGCTAATTAATATGGTAGGGATGTGACTTAGTACACCTGATATCGATTGAATGAATAAATCGATTTGCTCTTAGGTATGAAATTGATCCATATTTTATAACTGTGTGTTTTATTTGTAATCAATTTGCAGGCTTCATTTAAAGGAATTTATACCAAATATGAAATGCGAATAACGAATAACATTTAACAGGTTATTTGTTATGTCGCTGGTGACGTCTAATCGGGTATTCAAGTCAAAAATCGATGTAAAAAAAATCTTTTGAAAATTAATTCAACTTTAGGTACGTGTTGGTACGATGGATTGCTATACATTCGTGTGACGAACATTCCACAATGACAACATTTTATGATTCTTTGTTGAATCAGATACCTATATAAGTGCTTAAGCTTATTCATCATCATCAGCCTGCCCCTATTCCCAGGTTATCTGGGGTCGGCGCAGTATGTTTTCTTCTTCCATTCGTCCCTGTCATTCATCATCGTATCATCCACCCGCTTTTCAGTCATGTCATTCTTCACACAATCCATCCATCTCTTTTTTGGCCGTCCTCTGTTCCTATTCATCTCTTTTTCGGCCGTCCTCTGCTCCTTGACCCATTATAGTAATTAAATTACTGACTCCCGCAGTAGATTTTTCAAATCGATTTAATTTTTCACATCTCTACGTTATGTTACAAATGAATATGGTAAATGCACCTGGCTTGACGCGTATTGCGAGCACTTGATAAGTTTTTACAACAATGTTGAAGGCGACCGGTTTCTGTTTTTCGACTAAGTGCTTTATTAAGGAACTAGTGGCCCGCCCTCACTTCGTTTGGGGACAGTAATTCAGAAATGAGCCAATAGATGGTGCTGTGCTCAATTACATCGCGCAAGCGTTTCGTGTTTTCGGTTTACCTATAAGCCTTGTCGTTGTCTATAGAAGTTATCTCTTTATAAATAGTATAGATTATACTGGTTTAAGATAAGTGCTTTTTCTGACGACATGTACAGTGGCCAGCACATCAAGTTACTACAATCTGTCAAAATTCCTCAGTTGATATTGAACCAAACACGTTTGACATAAAAGTGAGGTTCGATTGAAGAAATTTGACAGATTGTAGTAACTTGATGTGCAGGCCACCGTACATTATATATATTTTATTAGAGTTGCAGATAAGCAGACGGACCTGGTGGTAAGTGATTGCTACCGCCCGCAACACCAGTGGAGTCACAAATCGCTTTTCAAATTTAGCGGTTTCTCCCCAATCGAGTCACCGGTACCCTCACTCAGTGAAACAGCGCATGTGCTGCGCAATGCCTGTTTTCTGTGAGACCGTGGTATCACTCCGGTCGAGCCATTCATGCCGAAGCGTAGGTCTCTATTTAGCGAGTTACAACAATGTTTTTGTCAAATGGTTGTCACCACAAAAGATTCAAGAACCACTAGCTAACCCCCTCATTGTAGAAATAATAGTTAAAGAATAAAACTCACTCCAGTCCTTTTAAACATTGCATGTTGGAATGAGATGGCATGAACTTTAGTACGGTAGTAACTTTAGATCCCGTTTTGTATAGATAGTTTATGTATACTCTAAGTAATGAAAACAGCGGTAACACAACCTTAAAATATCAATCAATGTTTAAGATCAACATAGCGTCTCATTCAAAACACACTGCGAGAAATAAAAAGAATCCTAATTATACCTTCCCGCTTTCAAAAGACTTTCTTTCACACAATGCGGCCGGGAAATGTCTTTCATTCCTGAGAGGGCCGATTGAAAAATCGCTGCTGAATACACGCGACGCCCCAGAGGGCCAAAAACGGAACGGATGTCACGACCTAATAACATTGTTTTAGCAATGGGAGGGCCACGCTTTTGCATGAATGGGCTGGCTCGACTGGAGTGATACCAAGGCCTCTTAAAAGAGCGGCGTGAATCAGCGGCTACGCTGTGTTTCGTCGAGTGAGTGAGACTGAAGGGCGCGTGCAGGAGGTCGCAGCCGTGGCAGGCCTCCCACCAGGTGGACCGGCGATCTAGAGAAGGTCGCGGGAGTCCCTTGGATGCGGGTGGCACAGGACCAATCTGTGTGGAGAACGTTGGGGGAGGCCTATCTCCAGCAGCGCCAGACAAGTTGGCTTTAAGTGGCGAGCGCGATTAGCGGCACGGTCCAGTCCCGGCTGTGGGGTATCCGACCGCGATTGCGCTGACATAAACACCCCAGGGGTTTTGGTAATGGTTAGAGTCCCACACATCACCTTGTCCCCCACATATGGCAAGGAGAAAGCCATGGTGGTTTCCTCTGGGGAAAAAGGCCTATGTCTTGCAGTGGACGTATATTTGCGACATGATGATGATGATGAATCATAATAAAGATGTCATTATACTCATTATAATGTGTATGTATTATAATGTTTTTGTCTTTTTATCCTTAATATTAATAACAGATATCCGTCAAAAAAATAGTTTTCAATAGCTTTAATGCTACCTCGTGTAGACCTTTTTGGTAGATAAAACTCGGTGCTCGACCCCACAATCGACCACAGGATACTATTACAGAGCGCTAGTATTCATTTCAAACCACAACAGAGTCAAACCACAACTGTAGACTATCCGATAGGTACCTTTCCGAGAGAATCGGCCAAGCGTGTGGAAATCTGTGAATTAACTTCCATCTATGTTGCCATTTAAAAAGTAAAGTCCATATTATACTGTCCCACTGCAGGGCGAAAGCCATGGGGCATAGAAATCAAATCTTCGCTACTATGATGGCAATAGGCTTAATCACCACGCTTGCCTAATGCGAATTGGTGATCACAAACTCGAGCTGTGTTCGAAAAATTCGAAACATTATTTTTGCTTGACACGGGGCTTCAGATTTTAAAGATTTCCTGGCAAGGCGCAAGGATGCTAGGTGGACTATAGTAATACTTACCGACGTCCTGTGGGCAGACCACCTGCCTGTTGGTCTGACGATATTGTAATGGTAGTGGGGAAACAATGGATGAGTTCATATAGATGTCGCAGGCAAATCGTATAATCCCCCGAATTACATCAAGGCTAGCTGTTTTGTAACACAGGGCCGTTTTGAAACGCGGCGGTTCAACCATTAGCCGGATTGAATGCGGCTAGGCGTAATGTAATACGGCGGATTATACGATCGGGCTGCGACATAGATACAGACCTGTATTTAATTTAAGACCTATATACCCTGCAATGTGATAGGTACGCAATAAAAGATGATGATTATGATTCGTGAAACTAAAAATCCTGAGGTGTAATATCTTATGCAATTTCGAAACCAAACACTCACCAAACGATCTAAATAGATAAAGTCCGAGTGAAAACACTGTTTAGCATTTCCTATTGTTTCTCTCGTTATCTCAGTACAGATCGATTTGAAAATAACATAAATATTAATCGCTAGAACGGATGTATGCCCGCTCATACATATTATTATCGTGTAAGGTTTATCTGTCTGTTACAATCAGTTGCGTGGTTCCTACTGGTCGTGAAAATTGTTTATAATATTTTGTCGACAGTTAATTCTTTGTTTGTGTACAGGTAGGTACGAGTTGATTAGTTGTTTCAAAATTCATGTTTTTATTATGCTTAAAATCAGTTACTACACCCGTATTACAAGAAGTGAACTAAAGTTAGTCCAGGTTTAAAACTTATGCTGCCCCTTCTATAAAAGTCAGAAACCAGTTTATGACCAGTCCGCTTGTGACCACGGCTGTTGTAACGCAGCCAAAACGTCAAGCAGTAAGTACATAATTATGTGTGTTAAAAATAAACGTCGCATCGCTTTAATTCCCGTCTATAATAATACGAGTAGTATTCATAGATGTGTCCCTGATACCTTCTGATGAACTGTGTAAAACGCCTGACCAACAAAATCATGTTTCAATATTTATCACGACTTTTTCGTGTCGCTTTGAAGAGAATCTGAATAAAATATTTCCCAGAAAGTGAGAAATGAGAAATATTTCACAACGTCGAAGAGCAATAATAAAGTATATTTCAATATTGGCTACCTACCACCTTTGAGAGATTCTGGAAATAGATAATTGTGTAAGTTTGAATGATTGGTATAAGTACGTATCTACATTTTAATCTGTACTATTAATAACGAAGTTAATCTCATATTCCACGTCATAGCTTATAGGTAAACCGAAAACACGAAACACTTGCGCCATACAATCAACTCCCAGCGCCATCTATTGGTAGACAGACAGAACTACTGTCCCGAGGTGAGGGCGGGCGCCACTAGTTTAATTAATAAACGAACTCGGTAAACGTAATGTAGGACGCCCCCAGGTCATATGAAGTAACGATCTGCGCACGATGACGGGCAAGACCTGGATGCGAGTAGCGAAAAATCGATCGGAAGGCGAACAATTAAATAGGAGAGGCCTATGTCCAGTGAATTGCAACAGGCTGATGATGATGAATAAACGAACTTATTTCATATTCCCAAGTGGCAACTTGCCCAAGCGAGATGTAGCGAAAAACGAACCAAAAAGAAGAGATGCAAGAAGCGAGCCTTCGCAAGTTAATTTTACAGATTTGGAAAATCTTTGTCACATATTAACCTAAGACTTATGTAAACACAAAAAGTGTTCAAGCAGATCGATCAATGCTGTTTACTTTCCCATGACTGCAATCTTGAAAATGCAGTCGATGACTGGTCTTGAAGACAGTAAAGCAGGAGATTTTTAACCATGAGAGAGTAACGCTTCGACATGAATGTCCGGCTCGACTGGAGGTGCCACGGCCTCATAGAAGACCGGGGCGTGAAGCAGCGCCTGCGCTGTGTACCGTCGAGTGAGTAAGGGTACCGGAGGCCCACTTGGGGGGAAGGGGATAAAAGGTTAGCAGTGCCCTTGTAACTCCACTGGTGTTGCAAGTGTCCAGGGGCGGCGGCAATTGCTTACCATCAGGTGATCCGCCTGCTCGCCTGCTACCTATTACATAAAAAAAAGAGGGTTAACACTCTAATGCATTGCCAACCTTTAAAGGTTGGTTGTGACTACTGGTGTTGCATGTGTCTATGAGCGGCGGTAATCGCTTACCATCAGGTGATCCGTCTGCTCGTCTGCCACCTGTCACATAAAAAAGCAGATCGATTCAATGCTGTGTACTTTCATCACTGCAGTCAATTACTGGTCTTCCAGTCAGTAGAACAGCAGATTTTTTTCCAAGTCTCTATTCATCACATAGAAAATGTGTTTTGATATAGGAAGGGAGCATTCCACAGCCTGGTCGTTCGCACAACGATTCCTTTGAAACCGTACCGTGCGAGACCATTATAACAAAACTAGCAATAAACTTCAGCGAACTTATTATCTTGCGCAAGAGAGCCTAAAGGACGCCTTTACTTCTAGCCCTGTGCCTTCGACCAACTCATTGTTTCTAGCCTAATGGCATCGTTAGCTGGCCGGCTGTTTCATTAGTTTTATTGTTAGATACAATAGACAGCCGCTCTGTGGGAGGATATTGTTTCTATATATGCAACGACTACGCCAATATGGAAGGGGCCCGCTAGACATAAGCGGAAGCGGGAGCGGTAGCGGTAACAGTAGTGAATACAATAGATTATTATAGCGATAATACATAAATTCTTTATTGTATAAATACCACTGGCAGTTAAACCACTAGAGCAACGGGGCGGGAAAGTACAGAACTAAGAAATAAAATTGTCTCTGAGAGCGTACAAGGAACCTGAATTCACTACCGAATCTTTAATCACGTTCCTTCCCCACGCTCCGTCTATCTCTTTTGTTTGTATTTTTTATTTTATTATTCTACGAGTTCTGGAGTAGAGACCGCGTCTTGGTAAACGTAGTGTAGGACGGCCTCAGGCTAGATGAAGTGACGATCTGCGCAAGAGGGCTGGCTGGAGCTGGATGCGAGTAGCCGAAGATCGATCAAAGTGGCGAGCATTTGGAGAGGCCTACGTCTAGCAGAGGACTGCAACAGGCTGATGATGATTTTATTATTGGCAAAATGAAAATTGTTAATGATCATAATTTGAAAAGAGTAACTACTGAGTTTCTTACTGATTCTTCTCGGTAGAAATCGACTATTGTAATTTTATTCTTATGATTTTGAAAGAGACATCAAAATCGCTCTCGCTCATATCCAGCGGTTACAAAGTATTGCAACAGGATCAATTAATGTCTTTTATGACGAACCCACGCATCCAGGTCATTACTTAGCAGTTTATTGTTAATCAAATGAAAATGGTTGCATTAGCTTAGCTAAACCGGCAGATGAGATCCGTAGGCGACCAACACAATGAGATATCACGTGCATATAAATAAGATTTGTTGAATATTTTAAAAACTAATGGGCAAACTAGTCCTCTAGTGGCTACATAAAACAACAAAAGTAAGATACTATCTTAGGCACTTTCAGATCAAAACCTATTAACTCACGTCTTATCAGTGTTGGATAAAACAGGAATACGACGACGTTTATTGTTAAGTAAGTATTGTATAGTATGTAAGTACTACTTGACGTTTCAGATACGTTGTAGCATCCGTCACAAACGGACGGTGAGGGGGAGCCTGGTCCGCTTGTGACTAATTCCGGTTTTAATATAGAATAGTTATGCACAAAGAAACTTCTAACTTTAATATATAAACGTAAGTCTGACCGTCCTGGGTTCTCTTAAAAATTGGCATTCCGCCGTCTCTAAAACGCGCTCAAAAAACCACGCGCTGTCTGGATCGTTTCGTTAATAAAATCACTGGAGATAATGTCTTTGTCCTGCTTTTTTATGTGATAGATCGCAGACGAACAGAAGGATCGGATGGTAAGTGATTGCTGCCTGCCATAGGTCAGACACCCGCAACACAAGTCGCCGCCAACCTTTAATCTCCCCATGTACCCGTGTCACTGCCAACCTTAATTCTCCCCTTGTCCCCGTGGCCATCTGGTATCCTCACACAAACAGCGCGCCGGTTTTCTGTAAGCCCGTGGTGTAGGTACGTACACATTCATGCTGAAGCGAGGCTCTCCCACAGATACGACTACTTGTTATTATTTTTTTATGTGATTGGTAGCAGACGAGCAGGCGGATCACCTGATGGTAAGCAATTGCCGCCGCCCATGGACACATGCAACACCAGTGGAGTCACAAGTGCGCTGCTAACCTTTTATCCTCTTCCCCCCCGATGGGCCTCCGGTACCCTCAATCACTCGACGAAACACAGCACAGGAGCTGCTTCACGCCGGTTTTCTGTGAGGCACTGGAGTGGTATTATGGAAATAGTACACAATATTAATATTTCCCGTACCCGTAGGCATCAGTCATGTAAGGAAAGTGATTACTTAGCACCGTTATGTAATAGAAGCCTGGAGTCATTGGATAACTGTTTCTCGAACGAACTCTATAGGCCTTTTTGTCGGCAGTTCGTTTAATTCTAGGATTATTATACTTGTATTTGTATGAAAGTAGTTTCCGTAAGTAAAATCTTATGTTATCGACAAAACGCAATAGCATGTTCTCTTCGTAGAAACCCTACATATAGCTTCATCATCAGCAACCCACGCTCGTCCACTGCTGGACATAGGTCTCCCCCAATGCACGCCACCGCTCCCGATTTTCGGCCACTCTCATCCAGCTCACTGCAGCCAGCCTTCGAATGTCGTCATCCCATCTTGTAGCAGGGTGTCCAACACTACGTTTGCCGAGTCGCGGTCTCCACTCAAGGACTTTATGGCTATATAGCTTAAACGCGTTTAATAATGTTAAATTGTGTATTTATTAAACCGTGTACGTTTTGGTCTAGTACTGGAAAGTGTACTATAAACCTGAATAAATAAATAAATAAAAGTGTTGACGCCAATGAAGACTCCCAACCCTGTTTGGCAATTTCGGAACTTAAAACCAATTACTATGAATAAGGGTGGAAAATAAAATACTACATTTTATTTTGGACCTCGACGGCATGTTAGGAATTAAAAAATCAATAGCTGCATAACTACTAATGACAGTGTTGTAGGGATCACTTTTCAAACGCTCCTTCAGGTGGCTTCAGCATCAATTGCGTATCTAGACGGTATTTCTGAAAAATAATTATGTGGTATTTTCGTACGCAAACTTCAAGAAAAAAGCGCATTTTCAAAGATAGGCAATTGTGACTCCTCTAGGGGTCAATTCGTCGAATAAGAAAGTGTGAACGAATGAATGAAATTTCTTATTAGACTTTAATGTCGAATGCTTGACAATTGCCCCAATGGTATTGCAGGTGTCTATATCTACCGCTACTGACTGTACTTATTTTATCATTCATGACATTTTCTATGCAGGTCCAGCTTGAACAAATACATAATCTTAAGAACAGAATGCCTTAAAGATAATATAGACATCGAAAGTGTCCAAAAATACCTCCTTGTAACAAGAGAAGGCGTACCTTTTGTCATAAAACCCGTGATTGGACAAAACGGATTCCGTTGAGGGGAAAAATTAGGGCCTGAAAAAGCCCTCAAATTGCAAGGTGCGACATACAGGGTTACCACACGACGACTTGACATATTTTTTTACATTATAATGGACTAGCGGCCGCCCGCGACTTCGTCCACGTGGAAAAGTAACTTTTTTACCCACTGGCAACCCCTTACAACCCTTTTTTCGCAATAAAAAGTAGCCTATGTCCTTTCTCAGGGTCTAGACCATCTGTATACCAAATTTTATTTAAATACGTTCAGTAGTTTTGGCGTGAAAGAGTAACATACAGACAGACAGACAGAGTTACTTTCGCATTTATAATATTAGTATGGATAGCAGACGGCCAACGCCGACTATAATGCCATCGACTTGATAAGATGACTTGTTTTATATGATGGAGGGACAATAAATAGGCTGGTGCTTTATTTTTTGGCGAACTAGTACCTCCTAATGAGGAACGAATGTAGTACGAAAACAATAAACTGATTAAATATTCATCCGATCATCTTATAACCTCGAGTCTTTGAAAAAATAGTATAAATATCTTTTGCCACAAACTCTAGAAATTTGTTGCTGAGGCAAGGATTTTGTCAAGA
The DNA here is from genome assembly GCA_014851415.1 of Cnaphalocrocis medinalis. Classification (NCBI taxonomy): domain Eukaryota; kingdom Metazoa; phylum Arthropoda; class Insecta; order Lepidoptera; family Crambidae; genus Cnaphalocrocis; species Cnaphalocrocis medinalis. The sequence continues at coordinate 15,982,690 of CM026276.1, read as the reverse complement.
AAAATGTATTTTTCGAAGTTGGCAACCCTAGGGACACCCCCGAACAAGATACCGCAAGGTCAACTCATAAGGGACGTCCTTTAGTGCCGTTCTGGGCGGCGAGAATCGGACCTTGAGTGATATTTGCTTAGGACTCACTTGCATTAGGGAGAATGGACAGATTTTGATACAGTAAGCTATGTTGGTTTGTGTCTACCCGATACAAGATTTATTCCCGTTGTGTCAGTAGTACCATTGATTTTTTTTATGTGAGAGTAAGAAATGGCCGTCGCCCATAGAGGTGTCTATGGGCGACCGGCCATTGCTTACCAGTAGTATCACAAGTGCGCTGCCAACGTTTTACCCCCTTTCCCCTAATTGAACCTCCGATGGCCCTAACTCACTCGACGAAATACTCTTGCCTTGAAGTTCTTGAATTTATTTTGTATTTTTTGTTGCCTGATAAAGTGCTACTTAGTATAGAATCTGGTCAATGTATGAGATGTTTGTATGAATTTATTATTTACTAGTGGCCCGCCCTGACTTCGCTTCGGGGCCGTAATTCAGAAATGAACCAATAGATGGCGCTGTGTCCAAATAAATCGCGCAAGCGTTTCGTGTTTTCGGTTTACCTATAAGCCTTGTCGTTGTCTATAGAAGTTATCTCTTTATAAATAGTATAGATTAAATGTCGACCAAGCGTGTTAAGCGCCGTGCCTACAACCCCAACCGCAGCGGCGCACGGTTCACCTGCTGCAAATGTGGACGAGTGGTTCACTCCCGCATAGGACTTTACAGCCACGAGCGCTGCTGTAAAGTCACACCGCGAGATGCTGCTTAAATCATCTGTTAAAGATGCGAAGGCCTAATGATGATGAATGAATAAATAATAAATAAATTGGGACAACATCACAAAAATTATCCTGGTCCCAAACTAAGGTTTTCCCTTGTACTATGGAAACCAGAAACAACGAAGGAACCACTAACACCCAGACCCAACACAAATATCTGTTTCATCAACAAACATTTGTGTTGGTGCGGGAATCGAACCCGCGACCCTTGCGTCTCAACCGGCGCTCAAACCATTGCGCCAAACGGGTCGTCAATGTTGACCGTATTGTTTATAAAGCTCGCATTATTTATTTATTCCCCGCTCTCCCTTGCCGTATAAAAACATCCAATAACGAAGAGTACTTTGACACAGAATAAAAAATGCAGAAGGCTTGCCTCGTTTTATTACACGCTGTACCAGTTTCCTACAAAGATGGTAATAAAATACAAAGTTAGTGGACTACGTTGCGAATTGTTGAGGCATAACTTAAACAGAATAGCCATAAACGGAGTAATAAAACAAAATAGAGGGTAACAGGTTTTACAGTACGGGTAACAGGTAGACCTGTTATAAATTGCGCTTTTTTATACTAGAGGTGACAAACGAGCAGGCGGGTCACCTGTTGGTAAGGAGTCACCGCCGCCATTGAACATCTGCGAGATCAGAGAGGTCGCGGAAGCATTGCCAGCATTTTGAAAAGGAGTAGTTGGTTATTGAGAAAATATATTGACACTTATTTTAATATGCATAAAGACTACCGATACTTAAGTAATAGAACATTAGCTTAAATGTTGTCTCTGACAGCAGCCGTAAGTGACTAATAGAGGAGGGATGTATAGAAATGGCTGCTAGGTATTAACGCGTAAAGAATGTGCCTACATGTCACAGTAGACATACTGCAAGACAGAACTACTATGTCGAAGTGATACCACCGCCTCACAGAAGACCAGTGTGAAGCAGCGCCTGCAGAGTGTTTCGCCTAGTCAGTGAGGGTACCGGAGCCCAATTGGGAAAAGGGGGATAGAGGTTAGCAGCGCATTTGTGACTCTGGTGTTGCGGGTGTATATGCGCGGCGGCAATCGCTTACCATCAGGTGGTCGGTCTGTTCGTTTGCCACCTATCAGATAGACTAAAGTTTAACAACTTAATGCTGTCCTCAATAAGTTATTTAAAAACTGTGCAGCTGGCAACAATGTTTTACTACTTAGCTTACACTTTTTTTTCTACTCTATTAAGCTTAATCTGTTATGTATGTATGTGTATTAGTTTAACTGTGGGAGAGCCACGCTTCGGCATGAATGGGCCGGCTCGACCGGAGTGATACCACTGCCTCACAGAAAACCGGCGTGAAGCAGCCCCTGTGCTGTGTTTCGCCGAGTGAGTGAGGGTACCGGAGGCCCACCCGGGGAGAAGTGGATGAAAGGTTGCCAGCGCACTTGTATCTCTACTGGTGTTGCAGGTGTCCATGAGCGGCGGCATTGCTTACCATCAGGTGATCCGCCTGCTCGTCTGCTACGTATCACATAAAAAAAAGCTTAATCAGTGACAAATCACTCGAGTTTCATTGGATGTCTTTTGCATCCCATAATCAATTAGCTCTTAATTACTCTTCAAAATATGCTAATTCAAGGAGCACTTTCTATATAGGTCGTGCTGAGCACCTGCTCCAGGCCGCAGCTGTGGATGACAGTTTGAGGGTCTGATTCGTTTTAATTAGGGTTGCTCAGTCTTGAAAAGATATTGCGGTGACATTATGCATTGTAGGCGATACGTCTTATAAGTATTTTGAATGCAATATTAGAGCACGTTAAACCGTTGACAGGCCGGATGGCGAATGACCCTGCTAGTTACCCTGCCTCATACGCTAAAGGTCGTGGGTTCAATCCCCACCCTGGACACAAGAACAGTCCACAAGGACAGTCGTTGTTGGAGGCCGTCTGAGGGTCTGATTCGTTTTAATTAGGGTTGCTCAGTCTTGAGAAGACATTGGGGTGATGTTTTGCATTGTAGGCCATGCGTTTTAAACCACCAATGCAAAAGCGATGGCTTTAGGTGGTTATAAGTTTGAAACGTCTTGTCTATTTGTCTGTCTGTGTGTGTGCCTGTGGCATCGTAACTCACGAACAGATTAAACTGATTTGTGACTTTTGTTTTTGTTTGAAAGTTGTATTAGTCGGGAGTGTTCTTATTTGGATTTTTTTTTTGTTTGAAAGTTATAATAGTCGGGAGTGTTTTTAGTTAGATTAGATGGCCTCCAACTTATGGTTTGCCGCCACAAAATGATGAATGATGTGATTTGTGTGCAATAAAGTTATTATAGTCGGCTGATTGATATTTTTTTTATTTATTTCTGGAGATCCAAAAATAAAGTAAGTACCGGTTCTTTGTTAAAGAAGTGATCACTTCAGGCGATTGTCGGCACCCATAGGCACCGCTAAAAATGCGCTGCCAACATTTCCCCCTTCTCCCCGAATTGGGCTTACAGCATCCTCACTCACTCGGCGAATGTGTGTTAGTTATCTTTGAAGAATAATTATGAAATAATGTACAGACAGCCTCGCAGGTGTGTGAATGAACCAATGATTGCTCAGGCGCAGGTCGATGCTCTAGCTCAGTGTTTCTCAAACTTTGTTATGATTCGACCCCCTGGTATGAAAAAAAAACCGTAAATTAACGATACCCTTCGATCTTTTGCTTTTTATCACATACTGGCCCTCACTTCATTCCGGGGCATTTAGTTGCAAAAATTACAAATAGATGGCGGTGGGCGTCGATTACATCGCGTTGGTGCTAGTGTTGGTTTCGGTTTACTAATATATCTTATTATTGTTTATAGAAATAACCTCTATATAAATAGTAATAGATGTATATTGTGTATGCATGTTACTAAATTCGTATCTATGTAAATGGTATAAAATCTTAGGTTATTTTTTAATTTAATATACTTACAAATGTTCATTTTTAAATAGGTATGTCCTCTCCCAACACCTGGCGACCCCCTTACAGAAGCTTTGCGACCCCTTAAAGGGTCCGCGACCTACAGTTTAAGAAGCACTGCGCTAGCTTGTCTTTGCGTATGACACACACTTAATTATCGACCTTAATGCACTACTAATAGAGTATTTAATATTAATAAATGTAGTTTTGTATTTTACTGTTTTAGCTAAATTGTTTGACTAAGTGATTTATAGATTCTTCTGTAGACATCAGCAAATATTGATTCTTAGCGGGTTTCGTTCTAAGTTAGGAGTGATCAAGTCTATTTTTGCTCTATAGTAGACTTGAAAAACTAGTCTGCAGTTACTATAACGGAAAAATAAAAAGCGATACAGAGTTAATTATCTATACAGGGTATATATAGACATACATCCTTGTACCACCTATGCCTTTCGGAACAACTATTTTAATTTAAATCAAGACAAGAAATATTTTCGCTTTAATGGTATGTAAATTGCAAATAATTCTATGTCAAAACAAAAATTATAGGTAAAGCGTATTAAAATGTTTGCTTCATTAAAATTGCTTAACACAAGACACATCACATCACAACACGAAGCATTGAAACATGGATACCCGTTTTGGAAAAAAAAAACATGTCCTATACTTAGTAAAACAATAATTTCCAACGGTGAGTGAACCCGGGACGATATCTATACTAATATAATAAAGCTGAAGAGTTTGTTTGTTTGTTTGTTTGAACGCGCTAATCTCCGAAACTACTGGTGCGATTTGAATAATTCTTTTTTTGTTGGATAGTCCATTTATCGAGGAAGGCTATAGGCTAAATAACATTACTTTTCCACGCGGACGAAGTCGCGGGCGGCCGCTAGTTATAATATATTAGAGTACATTAAATCTTTATCTTGGACCAATTCAATCTAAAACGAAATTTGGAGCACCTAATATAATTTGTAGTACCGTATTCTATATGATTCGCAGGCAAATGCCCGTATTATGCTAGTTTTGACGCCCGAAGGCAAGAGGTGTAGGTACAGCCACACATCAAAGTATTCAAAACTGTCAAATTTCTTCAATCGACTTTTATCTTACTGCCATACACATAAGGTTGAATATCAATTGAGGAAATTTGACAGGTTGTGGTAACTTTATGTGTGGCTGACTGTACTGTAGAGTGTAGAGGTATAAGTGAAAACATCGGTTGTTACGAGTAAAACCAAAACTTGATCAGTATAGTAACCAGAGAGCGATGGATTTTGTGAGACTGGGTACCTATCTACCCCGGTCGAGCCGGCCCATTTCCCCTTCCCCTTCGTCCCAATTAGCCTGGGTTAGGGAGCAACTCGCCTCAGAACTTCAAGAATTTTTTGCTCTAACCTAACCATTTTTTTGTGATAATAATACATACTAAACTCTACAAACGAAAAAATATTGGTAATGTTAGGTTAGAACATCTGGAGCGTTCATCTGAAATTCTGTGGCGAGTTGACCCCAAACATTAGAGGGGTGAATCGGTTTCCATTTTTACTAGTTGTTATTCTTTTAATTTCATTTGTTTTCCTCACTCAAAAGTTTCAAAGTTGTTGCAAAATATTCCCAGTATTCTTACCGCAGTATTATTTTATTACACTACGCTTACGGTACTGGGTATCATAGTTTTATTCGATGAGGTTGCGCGTAAATGGACGCCAGTTGACCACGACGTAATTCTGACCTGCCGACCTCCGATCTTTGCGGGAAACACATAATCATACCGCGGGTAGTGATGTAGCCGTTTAATAACTCAACTCAGTGAATAAATAGCTCTTTATTTATTGAGTTACATTACTCGTATAGTTGCGTCCTCACATAAAACCGGCGTGAAGCAGTGCATGCGTTATGTTTCGCTGCGTGAGTGAGCGTAACGGAGGGCCAATGCAGTTGAAAGGGGGTTAAAAGGTAAGCAGCGCAATTGTGACACTACTTGTGTTGCAGGTGTCCATGGGCGGCGGTAATCGCTTACCATCAGGTGATCCGTCAGCTCGTCTGCCACAAAAAAACTATTATTATTACAGACTGGAACTAACGCGACGTAATTTTTTAAGCACATAATTATGTGTTTTCTGCTTGACTTTTCGGCTGCGTTAGCGGACTCACAGTAAATCACTAAGTACATAATTAGGTGCTCAAAAATTAACGTCTCGTTAATTCCCGTCTGTAGTCTTTTTTGGAGTATGCTACTTGCAGGAGCTTTTGCATTTCCTATTTTTTTAAAGATGATGTATGAATGTGTAGATTTTTGGTATAGCAATCAAGATAGCCAAATTTTTCGACACGATATAACTCATTTCAAGTTGATGTACTCGAGTCGTTTTAACCTCGAGGCACATCTCTAACTGGAGGTAAAGCAAAAGGCTTGTTAGCTGACAAAGCTGACAGTATATCGACGTATAGCGGAACTGAGAACCCTGTTATTATTTGAGACGTATGGGCAAAACCTGGTACCGGAGTAATGTATTGGATAATGATAAGGTAGTCTGTGAAAGTCGACGAAGATACATACATAGGATCTTACTAATATTAAACGCGATATTTGCGACGATGTATGTTGGTTGTGTATTATGAAATCTTAATATTATTTCATTCTCTTAAAATTGTATGATTACAAATTTGAAAAGATTAAGTTCTACTGAGTTTCTTGCTGATTCTTCTCGGTAGAAATTGACCTTTCGAATCAGCGGTAGATTATAAATTTTAATATTTTTTATGCGTGATAGGTAGCAGACGAGCAGGCGGATCACCTGATGGTAAGCAATTGCCGCCGCTCATGGACACTTGCAACACCAGTGGAGTTACAAGTGCGCTGCCAACCTTTTATCCCCTTCCCCCCCGGGTGGGCCTCCGGTACCCTCACTCACTCGGCGAAACACAGCACAGGGGCTGCTTCACGCCGGTTTTCTGTGAGGCAGTGGTATCACTCCGGTCGAGCGATTTAATTATCTTAAAATTGTATGATTACAAATTTGAAAAGATTAAGTTCTACTGAGTTTCTTGCTGATTCTTCTCGGTAGTAGTTAACCTTTCGAATCAGCGGTAGATTATAAATTTGACATTCATAAATGGTCTGTAAAGGACTTAAATTGAATAAAGACATTTTTGATTTGATTTTGGTTGCTCATGCCAGCAGAAACTACTGGTAGTACTGGTACTGAATAGATTTTGATGAAAGTTCAAAATAAAAAAATATAAAGAACCAATTTGTTCTGCCCTAACTGTGTATTTGTCGCTGTAAAATAATCCGAACCTTAAGTTGATGGCAAACTTTGACGTTGGAGCCCAAGACCCGACTCGGATCGTTGAGCCAACGTAGTTAGTTGATCTATTTCCTTGGAAGTTTGATCAACTTTTAAAAATTAAAAAACTGCAGATAAAATTAATTATTCAAACGGTGTAAGGATTGTTTTTCGAAAATAGATTGAAAAAGCATTTTTGAAACCAAAATTTAACATCGTTTGTGGTTTTTTAGAAACTGATCAACTTACGGTTACGATTTTACGTGGACATATATACGAGTATAAACAAAAACATTCAGACTTTTGTTGAGTTCCCAGGCTTTAGTTTTCGTAAACATAAGTACCTCAGAGATGAAAACCAATTAAAAGTGTCTAACATAAATCAAATTCACTAAATGTTTTCTTACAAAACATCTTGCAGCATCGCCTGAGATTGCCTATTGTCTGGGAATCGATAACTCTTATTTGACTCTTCACAATCGATGCTTCGAGTAGTGATGCAACGTAACTATTCGATTTCGATAAATAACGACGGTACTTATTTTCTTATGGTACTTATTCTAAGCCATCGGCCTTTGAAGGAGATCCTTCTTGACCTTGTCCATCCAGCGATATCGAGAAGGAGAAACTATTAGTAGCAGAAAGGAGGGTGTTGCGAAAATCCTGAGCTGACCTAACGCGACGATGGTGACAGGTGAGCCGTCTGCTCGTTTGTGTAAAAAAAAAAAAGATGGGACCTAGAGACTAAAAATTATAACCGCGGATCCTCCGTCGCGCTTCTTCGGCTAAGTAGGAACAGTATGCGCATCCTAGTGACCGGTCACTGTTGCCTTAACAAGCACATGGCCACCATGGGACTGAGCGACACTAGAATCTGCAGGATGTGTAACGAGGCGGATGAAACCCCTTTACACATAATCACCGAATGCGGACCACTGATGCGTAAACGTAGCATGCATCTGGGAAAGCACATTCTAAGCCCCAATGAAGCTAGGATATCAGTCCCAAACAATTAATCCACTTTCTTAAAAGTGCAGGGTTTGAGACTGAAATGTAGCATAGCAGCGATCACAATAGATCAAACTGGTCGCAGTGATACTGGTCTGAATAAGACCTGCATAGCCGCCCGCTTAAAATAAAAAAAATAAAAATAGAGCTCGTGGCCGATCCAAATATAAGGGCAAGATAACGTCAGCAAGCCTGCGCTGGCTCGTTCATGTTAAGAGTGGAGTCGGATCGAGCTGCCAAGAGGGCTTACCTGGGTCGATCCTCCGGGAAACAATATGATCCAACATATCAAAATGTTTGCCATTAAAATGTTTCCCTAGTACAGTCAAGTTCAAAAATATGTATACACCTTAGGACTTTGTCACAATACATACTTATAAGAAAGTGGAAGTCGTTTTCTTATACATATGTACTGTGACAAGGTCCTAAAGTGTATACATATTTTTGAACTCGGCTGTACTTAATCATCGCTCCGTTTTCTAAAAAGCACGAGCATTCTTGCATCACTAAACATTGAATAAAACGCGCAGCCGTGTTCTTTGTTAGAAAATAAATTCCAGAATAGCCGTTTGTTTTTCCATCGCTGGAGTAGGCTAGATTTGTATCACAGTGTAAACAGTTAACAGTAGCAGGACAAAACAGTGACCTTGAAAACTGAGGGTTTCTTAAAAGGTACACAATATGTTTGGAGAGGTATATACGTTTGGTCATTGCAGGTAGACGTAAGGTTGCGACAGCCTTTCGGACAAGAAAACATGTCTCTAAGTGTAATTGGTCTAGGGGTTAGTTTAGACTTTCTGTGACGCCGCGCGCGGTCGCGTCGTCCAATCAAAGCGTAGGCCACTGTCGATTGCCGCTTGCCGCTCTATGTTCTAGCGATAGTAGTTCAATGAATATAAACAATGGATAAGAGCGCACAGGCATATGAGTGTACTATAGAGGTGAAACAGACATGGGGAGGAAATAGGAATATGTAGCGAGTCAAGTAAGCGCTTTATGGGAAAGAGGATGTACCGTTGGTGTCCCACGTCTTCGGTTCGTATGCCAAGAAGGCGGGAAGGGCCATGGAAATGTGTTGGATAAGAATGCGCGTTCCATAAGAATCCGGGATTACACGCTGAAATGAAATGAGACTTTACCAACCAAATGACCCGTTTAGCGCAATGGTTTGAGCGCCGGTTGAGACGTAAGGGTCGCGGGTTCGATTCCCGCACCGACACAAATGTTTGTTGATGAAACAGATATTTGTTTGGGTCTGGGTGTTTGTGATATCTTCGTTGTTTTTAGTTTCCATAGCACAAGGGAAAACCTTAGTTTGGGACCAGGACAATGCATGTGATGTTGTCTCAATTTATTATTTATTTATTTAAATAGTTAACTACTGGCAATCTTTACACTATGACAGTTATTGTAAATATTGTAATATCTCGTCTGCCGTCATCTAGGGAGTGCCCTCGGCTCTTGAATTAAACAGAACAATGTAGTATTTCTGCCGACGATATTAAAAGGAGATGGAAGATAAATTAGAAAACAAAATGTTGATCAGCCTTGGTTTTGAGCCGCGTAAAACCAAACCCAACTGTAAGTTTAACACAATGAATTTTGTAATGTATAAGTATGATCTATTATGTCTATTTTTAAGTAAATTAAATTACGGTGGGAGACCCACGCTTCGGCATAAATGGGCCGGATCGACCGGAGTGATAACACAACCTTTTAGAAGGCCGGCGTGAATCTGCACCAGTGTGCTTTGTTTCGTAGAGTGAGTGACTGGAGGCCGAAATGGGAGGAAAGGGGGTTAAAGGTTGGCAGCGCAGTGGACATTACGACCGAATCGGAGCTCCTCTCTCTTTCACACGCGCTGTGCGCGCTTTTGTTTGAATGTGACAGGTATATTATCCTTGTTACAGGACGTCTTCGTTATAAGCCACCTGGTGTTGCAGGTGTCTATGGGCGGCGGCAATCGCATCAGGTGATGTGTCTGCTCGTCTGCCACCTATCTCATAAAAAATAGTGCTTAGGTTTCTAGTCGCTCGGTTTTGTCACTTGATTGAATTTACCCTCAAAAGTATGAATGTGACTTTTATAAAGCTGGATGCGCCAAACATTTGGAGACGCCATTTTCCTGTATTGGACTGTGACAAGCTTATTATGATAATGAAAGTAAAAATACGGATGTTTGTTGGTTTATCTTTCCTCAACGTAGCGTAATGCGCAGGATTAACCCAATTTTCAACATGAATAATATCCGAATTCCACACAAGAAGGCTCGGAAAATTTTATGAGAAGTAATGTAATAATCGGTAAGCGTAGTGTTGGACGCCCTGCGACAAGATGGGATGATGACATTCGAAGGCTGGCTGGTGTGGGCTGGATGAGAGTGGCCGAAAATCGGAGCGTTGGCGTGCATTAGGGGAGACCTATGTCCAGCAGTGGACGAGTGTGGGTTGCTGATGATGTGAATGTAATAATAATACAACCGACTCGGCAACGGCGGACAAACATTACGATCAGCCATGTAAGTGGGATAGTGTGTGCGAAAACACAACTGCACTCTCTATCTCTATTATGACCTTCACATTGACATGTATGGGACACCAGTGTGACGACCGAGGTGGAATCGGGTGCAGGCCCAACGGCTTAACGTGCTTTCCGAGGCACGGGGGTATAAGACCGCCAACTTCTAGATTTCGAATTGACTTTTTGATTTTCTCAACAGAAAAACTCAGGTAGAAATTTTTGCAAAATCGTTCAATTTAGGTCCTTAAAGAATACTTCTAAATGTCAATATGTTTACCACTGGTTCGGAATGTACTTTTCAACGACACATTTATTCAATTGATATTTAACCTAGATGCGTTTGACATTAAGGTGCGAATTGCATAAAAACAAGACATTATTTATTAGCACCCCAACGTGGCTGTTCTTAAGTACATAACTTTTTGTCCCGGTAGAACCTTATTTAGTTAGTTTACCCTGTACACATAGATTAACGCAGACCCAAAAGATTTAGTCCTTTAGATTACTTGTTCCTTTGTTCGCCTTTTGTTTGCCTTCCTTACCTTAGGGTGCTTTTCCACCAGAGATGTGCTATGCTACGATGTTTTGGATACGTTTGATATCCACCAATCATATTCGTTAGTGCACATAGCTTAGCATTGGTGGAAACGGATTCAACTTACTTAGATATGTTTTTATATGGAAAGATGCTATGGATGCATGCTATAGATGCATGTATGGGACCGTAGCGTATGTGCCCAAAAATCGACGGCAGCCACGAGGTAGACCGAGGAGAATCGCCCAGGATCGTGAAATGTGGAGGAGGGGTAGGGAGGCTTTTGCCCAGCAGTGGGACACGACGGGCTTTTAATAATTTGTGGGACCATGCCGTCCCCGCCGTATCCCTACTGTCGACCTACATAGCATAGCTCGAGATGTGCAATTGTGCATCTTTATTGCACAGCTACTTTGCGGCGGCGCATCTTTGTAGCGTCATCTTTCTCGCGCAGCTACTTAGCTTAGTATTGGTGGAACGATCACATATTTTCGTAGCGTAGATTTCACATCTTAGCAGCATAGCTCCATAGCACACCTCTGGTGGAAAAGCAGCCTTATACGCCCGTTTTATTTGAACATGTTAAACGTCAGCGGAATGGGCGGCCATATTGGGTTTCTAATCGTTTATTGTGTAAGTTGGAAACTAACCTGATGTTAGCCTGTTTTTAATCATCGTCAATGCTTGCCATTCCCTTTTACTAACATGGTTTTAGAGTAGCTTATCCCATCAAAACCATAAATGTGAAATGGTAGTCAAGGTAAAAAAAAATACGCCGTCAAAAGAAATGATATCTAAATAGGTGAAAAGTTCAATGGTGAGACCTATTTGACTAATTCTCATTCCCGAATTATGTTAATGCGGTTGGATGCCAATTTTAGTTATTTATAGTAATATTAGTTTGTTAATTTGTCACTATTTAGCGGAGTTTGCGTCAGAAAAGTTGTATGGTGTCATATTCATTTACAGTTCTTACGCGAACTCCGTATAGCCTCTAAGTGATTTATACACTCTGACGCGATTTTGATCACCTACCTTTGCTGTTGACTGTACATGGAATTGATTCAGTATTCGTATCAAATGTAAACCAAAGCTATCCGTGTGAGTGGCAAGTAACCTAGGGCCCAATTCTCTTAGGAGTTGACTAATTTGTACCTATTATGTATGTATGTTGATTTATGTAAACGGGTTGTAAAGGCTTCCATTAAACAGGACTCCATTCAGACCTAACCTAACCCATGGACTGTTCGCCTTTGATGATGAAAACATGTCAATTATGGGGATTAAGCCACTGAGCTTCTTGTAGTCCAATGAATGGTAATTTATTTGGCAATCTATACTTTTATAAAGAGGTTAATCTCATATTCCACGCCAGGTAGGTAAACCGAAAACACGAAACACTAGCGCGATACAATCAACGCTAAGCGCCATCTATTGGTAGACAGTGGAACTACGGTCCCGGAACGAAGTGAGGGCGGGCCACTAGTATTTATTAAAGCTTTAAAGCGGCGGCCAATCTTAACGATCTGCCCCGTATGCAGTTATAATGCTCAAGTGTGTGCGCACACAGGTGCACAGTCACAGTCCCTTACCCTCTTAATTCAATAAGTAACAGATAAACCATTTATTTTTGTTTTTGTAGATTTTTTAAAATATGCAAATTAACTTATCCATCGTTGCAGAAAGATACAATGTTAGCCATTAAGTTATTGCCATATCAGGATTTGCTAAATTGCATTTAAATTTGAACTCAAACTGTTTGTTTATTGACATTAGTGTTGATTGTATAGCAATTCGCAACGGATGACCTACAACAACAAACCAGTTAATTTTAGATGTTATGCCAATATTTCTTCTATTGTTCATAGTTTGATGTTATGTTGCAATTTGTGGAGTATGTTTTTTATGTGATAAGTAGCAGACGAGCAGGTCCCTCCACCAGCCCATGGTCCTTCCTACCGTCTCGGCATACGGACCGAATCTTGGGAGACGCTCACCAGGTACTTGCTAAGGGCTCTTTCCCCGGTGCGTTTCTTCACTCCCTACAAAGTCTGTGTCTTTGGCCCATCTCAATGTCACTTCTCCCCAAATGGGGCGTGAAACACCACAGCTGCAGCACAAGTGACTCGCGCTCGGGCAGTTCCACATCAATCAAACGAGCAGACGATTATCTGATGGTAAGCGACTGTCGCCGCCCATAGACACGCGCATTGCATCCGTACCCAAATCCTGAAATCGGGACAAACCTCGAGCCATGGTTACCCTATTTTAACAGAACGGGATTGTTTAATGAAATTTTCCTTTCTTTTCTTTGGTTACCTTTTATACAACGTCCATTTTCCGAGGCATTCAAGTCTAAGCAAATTGCGTTTGTTCCCTTTATTTTATTCAATAAGCTTTGAAAGGACCGTTTAACACTTTTTCTTTTCATGAGTTTCCGCGAAAGGAAAAATGCTGTTGCAAATTGGATCACGAATTGTCGACCTTGATCTAAATATTCATAAAGTTATATTTAGCTTTCTTTAGTCCTTATGAAATAGGATGGGATGGCGCGGGCCACTACCGTGCGCTTTACTCGTCACTTTCTGCCACGCACCTCCTCATTGTGGAAACAACTTCCCGCAGCGGTGTTTCCGAATCGATACGACATCCATATCTTCAAGAAACGATCCTATACCTTCCTAAAAGGCCGGCAACGCATCCGCACTACTTCTGGTGTAGCTGATGTCCATGGGCGGCGGTGTTCACTTACCATCAGGTGATCCGCTAGCTCGTTTCCCTTCTTATAATATAAAAGAATTATATTTTTAATAGGATAAATGTATTCTTAACTACCACTGTCTCACTGGCATCCACAGACATACATTTTTATTGCTTGCAAATTCATTTGAGGGAGATATTGAAGTAGCCTTGAGAGTGTTAATTTGCTTGCTCCAGTTCGCTTAATAGATTCTATTATTCCACTATTAATATGGAAATTAATCGCAAAGTTAGCTAATTTGTTCAAATAAATGTTATTTGCTCTAAAAACATTGGGGCAAAGTTCAGTACCTAAAGTTAAACATGGTAATAGTTTCGCTTATGCGCAATGTTGGTTTAATACGTTCAATGTACACACGGCGTCACGTGGAGGTACCCATTTTGGAATTAGGGGCCGTCCGTTAATCATGCGAGGGAGGGGGGGTCCATAAAAACATCTCGAAATATCACAAGGGGGGGGGGGGGTGTAGTAATATATCACGAGTATTTATATTTTTCGTCAGACGCGTACAAAGTCGAAAGCGTCTTGTAATGTGACTTTGATTCTCCGTTTATTTTTCCAGTAGCTTTTGCCCACGGCTTCGCTCGTGCCCCCCACTTCCTAAAATAAGGGGTTAGAAAAGGGCAAAAAGTTGCCTATATTACACTTCATCCCTTCAACTACCTCCACTTAATCACGTCAATTCGTTGCTCCATTTTGCCGTGAAAGAAAGACAAACATACAGACAGACACACTTTCCCATTTATTGTATTAGTCTCAAACCCCAATAATTTTTAAGCCTATCAATAATAAAAAATGAAAAAAAAAAAACCAAAAACGCACCTTACGTACGCAGAATAAAAAATATTTAAAAAGTTGCTAAAAATAATGCTCCTTCATTTAATAACTTTAACAAAACAAATAATAAATGACATACAGGGTTTAATCCCCACTGATACTGGCGGCAATCCGTAATTCCGTACTAAACCCATTCATTCCCAAATGGATTATTAAAAATTCATGAGTTAAATACAAATGTAATGGCCACCATCATAGAAATCAAGTCATCGCTACTATGATGGGATTATGCTTAATCACTACGCTTGCCTTATGCAGAATTGGTGAACACAAACCCGAGCTATGTTCTAAAAATTCGAAACATACTTTGCTCGACCCGGGAATAGAACCCGGTACCCCAAGATCACGGAGTACTTAAACCACTAGACCAACGTGGCGTTATTCGCGTAATTCGCACATAACATATATAGATCGATATTGTCATTGCACAGAAATTAAGGCGATCTTATAGCTTGTAGCGATTTCTTCCAGACAACCTTTAGATAGAGGAGAGAAAACAACGTTATGGCAATGGGGGTAAGGCAGTGCAAAGAGATTGCTGAATGAAACAAAATAACAATTAATAGTACACATTAGGATAGAAGTATATGGTACACCTATAGTCTCTCCCGTGCGTTTGTCTCTATCATACACATCGAAATACGTCGTGATCACTGTTTTTACCGCAATGTTGTCAGCTATCCTTCTGTGTACAATTATTTTATGTCCATTCCCTCAACGAGGATCCACCGCTCTCTAACAAGTGGGTCAAACCACAACCCAGCTCGGTTTATTCGAATTTGCACCCTGCACCTAATTCAACAGGTGCGGTTTCCGCTCGTTACCGGGCGTCAGGTAATAAATATTAAGTGCACAGTAAAATCACATTGTAAACGATTTTAGTAAGGCATAAAACGTTTCGCTGTAGTCTATTCCGGTGACCTTGTGAGTGACAAGTTAGGGTTGCCAAAACAGTGCGTCTGACTAAGTACCTATACTAACCACTAACCAGTGCAGTAATGGCAAACTTTCATGTACCAACATGCAATTTTTCTAAAGTAGAGGTCATAGATTAGAGATGAGAAGAAAATATTTGCACATTTAGTGGGGCGTTGGCAGAAGATGCCACGATAGATGTAGCGTACTGCATAATAATTCCGCTGAAATCCTGGCCCTATTTGGCCAGTGCAGTGTTGACAAAAGCTGAGCGGTCGCCTATTTGGCATTATTATTACTATTATATGTCCCTGATGCTTAACAGGATCTTCAGACATGAGAGACCGGCTTATGAAGATAAACAGAACAATAATGGAGGCAGAGGCGCAATATTTTTTAGAGCAGCCGCTAAAAATCAGCGTCGGCGCTGGCTTTATTTGGCCAGTGTCGACAAAAGCTGAGCGGTCGCCTATTTGGCATTATTATTACTATTGTTTGTATATTGTTGCCATAGTCGTTCTTGTTTATTTGTATGCATCGTTCTTTACGTTATGGGAAAATGCCAAATAAAGATATTTAATTTCATGAGAGAAAACCCTACAACTTCTCCGCACTCACACACGCAAAGTACGCGTTCACCTGCGAGCTTATTATGAGTTTCATGTCTGTGTGATTTGAACGGATATTCGGATTACGTATATTGGCGAGATTGCACGGTCTCATGTTTACAAAATAAACGGAAGATACCCCTTATCTTATCCACCCCTCTCTGGGATGCTGTTTACAAGGATATTTAAATAGGTCGGGTTTGATAAACAAAGTGATTTTAAGGACGCGAGGATAGGTGTATGTTTAGCATTAATCACCAAATCGGCTTGTTTCTAAGGTACACCTTACTCACTGAGCAGTATAGTTATATGGCACGGTATATTGGCTCACCTTGATGGTAAGCAAAGTAGAGCCCCTTAACAATTAATGCCATCCTAACCCATAATACGGCTATGGGAGCCCATCTCAACGATCATCTATCGACGCAGGACATTTGTGCACAAGTGTGGGCGCAGACAAATGTGCACTCTCTATTCCATTACCCTCATATTACGATTGGGATAGACACCAGTGTGACCCGACCGAAGGAGGAGCAGGTACAGGGCCATCAACTTAAGATGCTTTCCGAGGCACGAGGATACAAGACCGATATCTTCCAGACTTCGGGCAGACAATTTCTGAACAGAAAAACTCAGTTACAAATTTCGGCCCGACCCGGGTCCCCAAGCGCAGTCGTAGCTTTAAAGTGCGACCTACTACAGACTGCGCCATGGCAGTGAAGTTAACAATTACAACGGACGCGACGGCACGGCATCACATCCGTTGGCACTGCCATACTGGCCCGCGAGATGCTTTACGCTTCGTTTGAGCCAGTCCATGTTGTAGGACGGAAGAAACACATGCGACGGCAACGAGCCTAATGCCTTTTTTGGTTAAATTAATCTGCTCTTAAAATTACACCTATGTATTTTAATCTTTGGATTTTTCAAGCCAATGTACATATTGCTACCATTAACATGGTTGTCACTGTCGTTATCGTGAAGAAACCTCGTTTCAGGCAGTTTCAGATAGTTTCTCAAACTATGAAAACAACTCATCTCTACACTCAAGTCGAACTAAAGTAGTAGGCATATAGGTTAGAAGAAAACATTTTTCACTTATTTTTAAATAATAACAAACCATTTTTTTATCTGAGTTTGGTTACGTAAGACTACTTTGATAATATTTTACACACAAAACGTGCTGATATATTGATTACAGATGAAGACAGCCAAATTAGGATTGACAGCAGACGTGGCAATCAAACATTTATGTAGGATTTTTCTACAAATACTTATAAGCTTTCCCTCACAAATTTGTGAGCAGTGAAAATGTGAAAGAAAACTCGTGCTAGATGTTTCTAGGGATGTACGTTTGGAATATCGATTGAATTTAAATTAAAAATATTTTGTACAGGTATTTGTTTTCCTTGCATCCCGGCTTGTTATGCAAAGGTCGAACAATTGAAAATATTACAATGAATTAAGTGCTATAATTATTGATTAACTTATTTATTGCAGATGCGTTGCATAATAAATTGTCTATTTAAACAGACTTCCTACCGCTTTTACAGCAACGTCATGATAAATGAAAATACATGTGCCTCGGTGTAGCAAATTTTATACATTTTTATACGCTAAACGCTTGGCCACAATCGCAACCTGATGGAAAGCGTGAAGTGTAAGTAAGAGTAGAAAAAAAAATATTGACCATAACATAATATTTATACATAGACAAAAACACAAAATAAAAAAAATCATAGAAGTTGCGGCCAACAAGGTTCAGCCTCAGCATGATGCTGCAGCCGCCGCGAGCAGCTGCTGCAGCGCTGGTTTTTAGGCTGGACCTTGGGTGACCTTGGAAAAGAGTAGACATGCACAAAACAACAGATACCCTTTCTTTCTAGATTGTAAATCAGACAACCTAGGCACAAACATAGGCTTCGGCAAAGAAGTCGAGAATCGTTTATTCTGACTTCCTGAGTCGTCAGAATAAACGCATAGAAAACATTGGTTTAAAACCAAATTGCGTTTACCGACTTTTGTGAATGGTTATTTTTCTCGTTTCTCTCTCTGGTTTTTTAACAATCATAATTTCGGTACGTGAGTGGACTGACAGGGATATTTAAATTGCAGACTTTTCTCACGCTTGGGAGCTTATGAGCCGTTTATTGTTGCTAAGATTTATGTTTCGTGGTTTTACGACGCCGTCGACGTCTTTTGGAATATTTCATTTGAATTTTGACTAAAGTTGGACACATGGTCTTTATGTCGCAAGATTTTTATAATTTTTTTAATCCAATTGCTGGAAGGCTCGTATTGCAGGAAGGAGTCACGATTCTTAGCTTAGCATTAGATATGAGATAAAGAGAGAGACGCAGGCTCATACTGAAGAAACACAAATGTTCTCAACAAAAATGTTTGTCCCGAATGAGAATCAAGTACGACCTTCGGCGTGCGATCTACTATGAACCAAATTTGCTAGTCAGTTGGAATATTTTCTTAATTTTGTTGATGAAAAAAAAAAATATTTAAAAAGTATAAGAGTAGTTCCTCGTTTTCATAAAAAATATCCTTTTTCATACCATTAGTACAATGCCCCGTTGGCGTAGTGGTTTAAGTACAGGGTCCCGGGTTCGATTCCCGGGTAAAGTTATTAAGCCTAATCCCATCATAGTAGCAATGACTTGGTTTCTATGATGGAGGCTTTTGCCCGGCAGTGGGACAGTATATAGTCTGATACTTTCCTCTACTTAATACCATTAGTATCTCAGAGGTTTAGTGCTTATTACTTAACATGATGTATGTATTGTATACGAGTTCTCTGTGTATAATTAATTATTGTCAGAGTATACAGAGTGAGTGCTCATGGCGTATACGTACGTATATTGCACACAATTCGAGTTTAAGCGAGTTTACACACAATTTACATTTTGTACGTGCGTTTTAAGATTAATGAGAATTAGGGATGTGAACATGTAATGTATTTGTACTCATCGAATCGATTAAATTCTTATATCATAAAATATTCGAAATGTCGTTGGATATCGATTTCAGGTTTTAATATATCTGTTTGTTTTTATGAAACAGTTAGTGGTTAATCTGTATAACTGGTATTCTGCAATTTATCTGGGACGTTTTATTGGTATAATATTGAACCATATACTTTAAGGAAGTGTGTTATTCACTGGGTGAACGTTTAATGACTTGAGTTATGATTTAAAATAATTAGAATCAGAGAGAGGCTTTATCTAACAAAAAATGACCTGATCACGTTTGTTGTTTGTTTATTTCACAAATACATTTTTATTCATTGGATGTACATGGATCCCTAAAACCTCGGTGATTTATATGAAACCAAACTAGACATAGAGATTTATTTCTATTCTTTTCAAAAATAATATCGATTAAAAATATTAATTTTATCGACAAGCAAATCGATGTTTTAATAATATTTTCGTTCGTCATCCCTATCAAGTATTGTTTGATGTTGGGCTTCGCCGATAAACATAATTAATACCAGTACTTATTGTTAATTCCTCTTTTGGAATGTAACTTTTTAACACCACTCGACATCTGGGAGATTCAAAGGCTTATGATGACTTTTAACTTTGAAATATTCAAGTTTAATAATAAATTATTTTAATTTATTATTTATGGTTTTCTCTTTAGCTCTTTCCCATTGTAGACATTTACAAATACGTTGATACAAAGGAGTTTGTCTTCTTCTGTATACTATTTATAAAGAGAAGTTTTTTTTTATTTAAGATGGGTTTGCACTTGACCTCATCTCACCTGATGGAGAGTGACAATGAGGTCTAAGATGTAGCATGCTTTCCCAGAAGAAGCCTATTCACTCTCGACTTAAAGACACCCAAATTGTAGCACTCTGGAAGTACAGAAGCTGGCAAGTTGTTCCATTCCTTAGCAGTTCCTACTAAGAAAGAAGAAGCGAAACGCTTAGTACAAGCTTCTATAGAATCGAGAATTCTATAGACATCGATAAATCTTACAGCCATTAGTTCTTTAATAAAATCAAAGCCTTTGTGATACAAAATGTCTGCATAAAAATTTGGTATAAAAAACGTTTTAATGTTGCGTAGGTGAATTAGTTAAGTAATTAAAAATTTGCACACTGACATTGAAATTACATAAATAAAAAAGTAGCTAAATATGCTTTCGGTTACGCTAGCTGATCATAATGGGTAATTAAACAAATTCCTTGTATACTTAAGTTGATTTTTGTAGATTGCAAAATAGTCTTGAACCTAGATTTTATATCAAATGGAAGAAAAATATCATCCGTGATTAGGTTTTGGGTGAATATAATTTTATGTGACATAGACATTGTGTGTGACTGTCATATTTAGCTTTATTGAGAGGGATTTTAAAAGATGAGCCTTCAAGAGTTTTTGAACAGCATAGAGATGAGTAGTTACACTATGTAATCTACATTCATGTTTATATCTTCAAAGAAAGAAACCAAATGAGTGAGTAAACGCCTTTTTCACTGTCACACAAGATTGCAAATGTCTTGCCTTTCAAATATTTATGTAATGTATTTATTCAGGAAATAAATTATTTTCTATTCTATTCTATAAATGAAAACACTTAAAACTGTTTTGGCAGTATGATGAAGTTAACTTCGTATAAAATGTTACTACATGTAAACACATTATAAAGATATTATTATGATGTGCATGTGTTGATTAATGATTCTTTCGCTACGAAAAAAGAGCCAACAATTAATTCTTAATACTACATTTTCTCACCTAGATAAACAACAGTGCTTCCTACTCCAATTCTCATAGAATTCCCATAGCTTTTTCTCAATCGCGCGATACGGATCCGATCGAGAGCCATGGAGAATCGTTCCCATACTGTCGTCTATTGTCTATTGATTGCTAACTGCTGAACTAGTTCTGTCAGTTGCAAACATTAGCTGTCAGTTAAGTTAATAGTGCCTTTGTTGGGGTAACGCTACCATGGGAAAAGTGCCTACATTGTTTTTCTTTAATTAAGCACTAAACGTGCATGATTGGTCGGGATTGGCACAGGACCGAACAAAATGGCGAACTTTGACGTCAGAGGCCAAGACCCAACTTGGATCACTGAGCCAGCGTAGTAGTTAAGTAAATAAACACTTAACGCATTATTATTTTTTTATTTTTTACACCTTTTTTTTGATACGATTATCCGAGAAATCGTACTCGTTATTTAATTTTCTTTTTTCAATTTTTTTTTCACATGTTTTTTTTGCATTTCGAATCCGTGACAGACTCGTAACACGCGGATTTCCCGCTGAAATTAAGCGTCGTGACGAGACAAAATATCGTTATAAATCATTCCAAGATTTTGACTTAACTCCTTTCCTATAAAATGGTATTCTGAAGTGCACAATGCAATTTATCAGTCGCAGGCTTTTCTTGAATGAAAACCTATTTGCTGCACGATTGGAAATTCGTAGCGCAATCGGAACATTGCAGCGAAAAAGTTAAATCGATTACGACTCGTAGTAGTCTTGCTTATCGATAGTCTATAGATTTTTGATGTCAATAAGATTAATAGTTTCGATTGCTTTTTGATTGTAATCAATATTGCTGATACGGTGTCTATGGTGGAAATCCTCAACCATAAAAAATATATATGTACACACATAGCACAAGTGTCTGTCTTCCCCATTTATTTTCATGTGACACGATTATGACGCGATCTAAAAAATTTGGGCGCCGAGAGAATCAGGGCCAATGCAGTCTAACCCGGGAATCAAACTCTACATTATTCTACGTATGTTTATACGCCTTTTTTATGATAATATAGTGACAGACAAGCTGACGGATCACCTGATAGTAAGCGATTACTGCCGCCCATGGAACACCACCTGCAACACCAGTGCTGTCATAAATGCGTTGCTTACCTTTCAATCCCTTCCCCTGTATGGAGCCTCCGGTACCCTCACTCACGCAGCGAAACAAAGCGTATGCACTGCTTCATGCCGGTTTCTCAGTCTTTCTCTTCTTTATTATACTGTAAGGCTGAGTCCTGGATAGTTCTTTAAATTTTTTTTATGTGATAGCTAGCAAACGAGCAGGCGGATCACCTGATGGTAAGCAATGGGTATGGGAAAAAAAACCAAACATTCCTAAATCGAAAACCATTTCGAGGCATTTGTCTTTCATACCATATTTTATTGCTTTTAAAATTTAAAAGCATAAGATCAATGATATTTTCAATAAAATCGCGTTTGACCTTCATCTGACCCAAGGTCAGCAGAATTTTCAGCCATACTACACTAACAAGATAAATAATGCTACATTAGCGACATCTACTGTGATTGACACTTAGTCTATCGGAAGAACCACAGTTGGCGCTAGTTGTAATACAATAAAACCTTACCACCAGTTGACATTTATTTGAAAGGTGATATAAAATTGATTAGAGATACCTCTCTGTTTTTTGTTTTGCCGGAATGTTGTCAGACAGTGATGTAAAATTCCCCCGATTAAAAGGGATTTTGCCCACAAGTAACATTTTACATATAATTTATTTGCCACGATTTGGGGAAAAAAGCACGTGGTAACACTATTAATATGGTGTAGCGCACTTGTGACGTCACAAATACGCTTGAATTTAAAATGTTTAAAAATTAATTAAAACATAACTACTGTCTTGATTACAAAAATATTCAAATTGATTACTTGAAAATAGTAAAAGGTATTGAAATAAAATATAAAAATTAGATACCTAAAAATTTAGTTCCCATACCCCATTGCCGCCGCTCATGGACATACTATTAATTAAGAAGGTAAAGTCTGACTAACTGACTTATATATCAACAACACACAGCGGAAATTTACTACTTTATTATGTCGGCGCGTGCTAAGGAGATTTTTTTTATGTGATAGCTAGCAAACGAGCAGGCGGATCACCTGATGGTAAGCAATTGCCGCCGCCCATAAACACATGCAACAAGTGCGCTGCCAACCTTTTATCCCTTTCCCCCAGGGTGGGACCCCACCCTGGGGGAAACTCACTTGGCGAAACACAACACAGGGGCTGCTTCACGCCGGTTTTCTGTGAGGCAGTGGTATCACTCCGGTCGAGCCGGCCCATTCATGCCGAAGCGTGGCTCTCCCACAGTTAATTTACGTCAAGCAGTAAGTAAGTACATAATTGTGTGCTTAAAAATTAACGTCACTTTAATTCCCGTCTATAAAACAACAAGCTAAGTCCTAGTCTCAAAGTTTCTGAGTGGGCGATCCATTTCGCTTATATTTGTGATTTTACTTGCTAAAAGGATTTTATTCAATATCTTTAGATGGCTTTGGCATTTAAACGATTTGATATTCAAATACAATAAAAGTACGGTTTATTATTATTATAGCATTAGACGATGACGAGGGTGAGTTCTTATCCACCGACCGAACGAGGGTAGCTGGGTATCTTTTTTGATATTGGAAGGCAAACGAGCAAGCGGGTCACCTGATATTAAGTGATCACCGCCGCCCATAGACATCTGCAATACCAGTAGAGTAGCTGGGTAATTTTTTTGATATAGAAAGGCAAACGAGCAAGCGGGTGACCTGATATTAAGCAAGGGGGTATGGGAAAAAAACCCAACATGGGCCTGAAATCGAAAACCATTTCGAGGCATTTGTCTTTCATACCATATTTTATTGCTTTTAAAATTTAAAAGCATAAGATCAATGATATTTTCAATAAAATCGCGTTTGACTTCATCTGACCCAAGGTCAGCAGAATTTTCAGACATACTACACTAACAAGATAAAATAAATGCTACATTAAGCGACATCTACTGTGATTGACACTTAGTCTCTCGGACAGTGGCGCTAGTTGTAATACAATAAAACCTTACCAACCATTTGACATTTATTTGAAAGGTGATATAAAATTGATTAGAGATACCTCTCTGTTTTTTGTTTTGCCGGAATGTTGTCAGACAGTGATGTAAAATTCCCCCGATTAAAAGGGATTTTGCCCACAAGTAACATTTACATATAATTTATTTGCCACGATTTGGGGAAAAAAGCACGTGGTAACACTATTAATATGGTGTAGCGCACTTGTGACGTCACAATACGCTTGAATTTAAAATGTTTAAAATTTATTAAAACATATCTACTGTCTTGATTACAAAAATATTCAAATTGATTACTTGAAATAGTAAAAGGTATTGAAATAAAATATAAAAAACGATACCCTAAAAATTGTGCCCATACCCCATTGCCGCCGCTCATGGACACCTGCACCACCAGTGGAGTTACAAGTGCGCTGCCAACCTTTTATCCCTTTCCCCCCAGGGTGGGACCCCACCCTGGGGGAAACTCACTTGGCGAAACACAACACAGGGGCTGCTTCACGCCGGTTTTTCTGTAGGCAGTGGTATCACCGTCCGGTCGAAGCCAGGCCCATTCATGGCCGAAGCGGTGGCTCTCCCACAGTTAATTTACGTCAAGCAGTAAGTAAGTACATAATTGTGTGCTTAAAAATTAACGTCACTTTAATTCCCGTCTATAAAACAACAAGCTGAGTCCTAGTCTCAAAGTTTCTGAGTGGGCGATCCATTTCGCTTATATTTCTGATTTTACTTGCTAAAAGGATTTTATTCAATATCTTTATAAGATGGCTTTGGCATTTAAACGATTTGATATTCAAATACAATAAAAGTACGGTTTATTATTATTATAGCATTAGACGATGACGAGGGTGAGTTCTTATCCACCGACCGAACGAGGGTAGCTGGGTATCTTTTTTGATATTGGAAGGCAAACGAGCAAGCGGGTCACCTGATATTAAGTGATCACCGCCGCCCATAGACATCTGCAATACCAGTAGAGTAGCTGGGTAATTTTTTTGATATAGAAAGGCAAACGAGCAAGCGGGTCACCTGATATTAAGTGATCACCGCCGCCCATAGACATCAGTTACACCAGCAGGAGTGCGGATGCGTTAGTGGGCTCGAGATTCAATTTTCGTGTCTGTCATTATATCTACTATTAATTCGAAATTAACATCAGAATTATAAAAGGTGCCGATTATATAAGGAAGCCTTTTCCCATAAATATTATAACTATGTAAGTATTAACTATATTTTAAGAGTCTGATGAATTTCGGAGAAATAGATAGTTGATTTAATGATTAAAATCCCTTAACTGAAGAAATGACTCACCTTAGTCGGAGTACTAAAAAATGTTATTTTAAACAACGTGTCCTTTTAATCACTCGACATTGGCAGAGTTAATCATGGGCTCACAGTAGCACGAATAGCAGCCTTAAAAAAATATAAGTCTCCATTATGTAATAAGTGGAAGTGTGTTTATATATTTATCTCTGTCTTTCGGAATTAACCGGAGCTAGAACTACTGAATTAGGTCTGCAAACACGTCTATAAATCTAAATCTATGGCGGTTTGCCAATGTCTAAAAGTTCGTGACTTAGACCGAGCGAAAGGCGCATAGATAACACATAACTAACTGCCACGAGAACTTAATCGGGGCAAACTAATGGAAACGCGGGTGTGTTTTTATTAAATAATAAATAATAAATTCACACAACATCTCATACATTGACCTGACTCCGTACTAAGTCGTAGGCACTTGTGTTACGATACTCAGACAACAGAGGATCAGCAAATATAATACTTAAATACATATATAAACACCCAGACACTGGAACAAACACAAGTGTTTCAGTTCACACGAATGTTTGTCCAGGGTGGGGATCGAACCCACGACCTTTTGGCGTATGAGGCAGGGTCACTACCATTGCGCCAACCTGCCAGTCAAAATTAAATGGAACACTATAAAAACATTATTATTAGAAAGGAACAGAGTCATAGTTCATCATATTGTGTAAATTAAGTAATTATATTTTGAAACTCAAGTGGCATCACCGCACAGTGGGACGGATTTTGGATTTGCGGACATTTGACTTTTTTGTCACAAATAATTTTTTTCTTTATGCGAATCGATAACTCTAATTACGGCGATCAGATGTTGTTAGCACAAATTTTCTGTAAATATGACTACCTTACTCGGTCGTTTTAGGCTTTTGAGTCTTATGACCGTGTAATGTGATTAAGATTTAATCTCCTTCAAACTCTCTACGACCGTATAATGTGATTTGAACATTTAATCTTCTACTGCTGACTCTCCATAACACTGCGACAAAGATATTATATTTTTATCGACATCTCAAGGAAGTTCAAGTTTAGTATCATGAAGGCGTTTTGCAATTTCCGCGACCGACAACGTGACGGTAACATGGGTTTTTATGTGCGCGATAGTACGGCGCAGGATTGTTTGCGAAATGCCTAGGTTGGACTCAAACATTTTTTTTGAAGAAACATGTATCTCTCGTAACAATTGAAAAAATCACGTACAATGGACCGAAGGAGAGTCTAAGTGCGAAAAATGGAGTCGACTTTACATTACTCAATTGAAGACTGAAACATTTCTGAAATCGAAAACCAAAAGCACTGATTTGAAGACACGGGAGACCCAAAGGTTGGCAGCCACTTCGCCCAGCGAATTTCCAAGATTATCCAACGAGGCAACGCTACCAGCATTTTGGAAACACTCTGCATTCTTTTTTTTTTGATATTTTTGTGACTTTAGTTTTCATTTATTGGTTTTTCTTTCATTCGTCTTATTTTGTCCAATTTTTTTTCGTTTAAATTTAAAAAAAAGTATACTTTTATTTCTAGGCCGAAGTCGAGCGACCGGAATCTAGTAACAAATTGACGTCAAAAGCAAAAATTTTCAACGGCCATGAGATATTATTTCGAAGTGGAGGAAAGTCGGCATCATTATCCGACCCTTCAGTGATTTCTTTTGCATGAAAATTGCATTCTGCGGGGAAAAAACTTTTTCGCATCTGTAAAATTATACGTAGTATACTGGTATAGATAGATTCTTATACCTCTTCTTTTACTAGTGCAGGTGACGTATGAACGGGTAACCAAATTTATGATTTTGAGACAAACATCATCATCATCAGCCTGTATCTTGATTCCACTGCAGGGCTAGGCCTGTGCTCGCCGTTTACAACGGTCCTGGGCCAGCCTCAACCAGGTCTTTCTCACCACTCTGTATATACTCTCATTTTGTAACCTTGTGTAACCTTGATGTGGCCACCAGTTGCTAGTGGTGGGTCGTCGACGATTTTACAGACGACGTAACGAGACCGTTTACCGTCGACGATAAACTAGTTTAAAAAACAGTCGACTAGACTTTAAACTTAACTTTTCGACTAGTTTACGTCGTCGTCGAAAAGACTACTTCATCACATAAACGATTAGTGAACGTGAACGAACGGCCAGACGCTTGCGACACGACAACAGACTCGTCAACCAGTCGACGAATAAACTAGTTTATCTGTGAACTATAAACTAGTTGAATCGTTCACGTACAAAAAACAGTTTAGGTAAACGGTTCGTTCATACAACGCCCACCTCTACCAGTTGCAGTGTGACAATCAAACTCGTACGTGTAAATTATTGTTTTTGTTATAGAGACTGTAGTGTGTAAGGAACAACTTATTAATTAAATTATCTATCAAACAGTATTCGCTTTTGGAAATAAATTCTAATCTTGTATTTTTTTGTTCCAGGTACGTATATAAGAAAATATTGCAGAGGATTTATTTCGTAAGTTAGATCATAAATCAAAGTTGAGGAAGTTTCCAATATTAACCTACCTATGATGTGAATCATTTTGGAAATCGAATGATTAAATTTTATACAATATATTTGGGTATTTCTCATTTTCTGGAAAGAGTCACTTCCATGGATATTTAATATTTTGAAATTCGTAATTATAAGGGTTGAAAGAAAGTTGCCCTCCATGGAAGGGACATTTTCTTTTTAAAAAATGAGAATTACCCATTTAAGAGTTCTCTGCCATACTAAAGATATTTAAAGAACTAAGAGCTTTTTAAACCACAAGGATACAAAACCTAATTGTGCTGTATACTTTCTAACAAACCACTGCAAAATTATGTTACGATGTTCCAAAATAAGTAAATGTTAATTATTCATGCAGATTTTTTTTTTATATTTTAAAACCAGTTTTTTTTGAACGTTAATTTAGCAAGCCTTTAAGGTGCAGATTAAAAAATCTCTCAATTAATAATATCGAAAAGTTCTTATTTTTTACCAAATTCCGATCTTACATTCCAGCTACAACAGTGTAAAAAGGTTTCATTAAAGCGTATCCTATTACTCGACGATAAAACCATAATGAATTCGATCAATTTTATAGGCTTATAAGCATCGCCACTTTGACGACAAAAATGTAACGTAAAAGTATATTATTCTGGATTGTGAAGTGCCTTTTTATATTCAATCTGGAGTTTTATTTTATTATTCGATTTCGGCTATTCTAAGCTTGGCATATCGCCATGAGTGTTGTACAGTCAGACATATAATTTGACGGATCTTTTTTGTAGTGCGTAAGGAGACACAATCTATTATAACCATAATCATAAATCTTTATTGCTTCATTTGGTATATATGGGGTATTGTAGTTCTTTTTTATTTGTTTTGTGGTGGGCTTGTGCCTTCTGGAGGCAATGGTTAATGATGTACCTTACTCATACTGACTTATCTATCAAGCCACAGGAGAAACTAGGAACTGCTTGTATTATATTGTATAAATATCATAAAACAGAGGAATTACAAACATACTACCAACTTAAATACATATATTTCAGTCAGACACTGAACAAACAAATGTGTAAAACTCATATTATGCCAAAAGTTAGGCAGATTACCAAATGCGCCATAGGACCAGTCAATCAATAAACCGGGTGTACGCCTAAAATCGGAAGATACCTACTCATCCATTCTGCACTAACCAAGTAAAAAAGTACATTAAACTCTACTTAGTTTCAAACAAAAGTATCTATTTCACGCAACTGCACTTCCAATCTGAAAGCAATGCATTGCATCCATTCAGCCGCAAAAAGTCCGTTTGCTTAGAACGTGTACGTTTTCCAGCTGTCTACTGCCAATGGACAAAGTGGGGCTATTGCTACATTCTGTAACACGACAGAACTATTACTCGCTACAAGCAACTGCGCTTCTCAAACTGATCAGGATGTTTTTTTTTATATAATCCTACTACTATTATAAAGGCGAAAGTTTGTAAGGATGTATGGATGTTTGTTACTCTTTCACGTAAAAACTGAATGGATTTGAATGAAACTTTACCACAATATAGCTTATACATCAGAATAACACATAGGCTTACAATTTATAAAAATATATTGTGTGGATTGTCCAAAATATGACGGTGAGTGTCAATAATTAACTCCACGCGTACGAAGTCGCGGGCGGCCGCTAGTGGCACAGTATATTAGCTGTTTTAGCCTGATGGTCAATAAAAACTCTCGTTGCAGTTACAATGAACGCAATGCCTTAGCATCATTTCTGTTGGCACTGCCAAACTATACTCTGATTCATAATCATGTAAACTGACAGAAGAAAATGACAAGTTTCTATGCATTTTGACATTTTGCATGTGTCAAATTGAGTGTTAATGTATGGGGATGACACATTGACATCTGTCAGTTTACTTTACATGATTATGAATCAGAGTATAGATTGTCACTTGTCACTCGAGATGCTTCTTCACGATTCGTTGTTCGTGGTTTTTTTGTTCGACTCTAGATTCATTACAAGATTCAGCTCAGGATCACCTGTCAATTTCAACAGAACGTAACGTGTCTATATTCACTTGACATTGGCAGATTAAAGTGTCCAAAAGCACGGTCCACGCCACAACAAAAATAAAACACCGGTCAATCTTCCAAAATGCCTCTTTAATCACTCGACATTGGCAGAATTAAAAGTGTCACTAGACACTAGCGGCCGAATCCAAATTAAAAACGTTAATTCGTTTGACGCGCTGTGAGTTCCATTTTATTCAGATGTTCCGTCTGCTCGTCTGTTACTTATCACATAATAATAAATATGGTTTGGCAGAAACAGTACTAACCCGTGCGGATAACGCTGGGATTAGAAATGGGCGGCGCAACTATCACCTCTCGCTCGCACACTATTTGCGTCTATACTCGCACACGTGGGTACAGACTGACAAAAAAAGCTGCGTTTTTAACAAAAATTTTGTGAGCTAGTTTTTCCGCGGTTTTGAACCTTTCGTTTGTCTTGTCATATTTGTTAGAAAGGTATGTATTCCTCAGTACTATAGGCTGTACACCGGGCGAAGCCAGGGCGGACCGCTAATAAATGTATTTTTTTGTGAAACAAATTCGTTTATAAATGCGATAATTATAAATTATTATTTGTTTATAAACAATTTCTTTTTAGGAAAAAATAATTTATCGCAATCTGAATTATTTTCATAGATTTTTTTTACATAAGTACAGTAAAAAATACTACTTACAAAATATTAAAATCTATAAAACATACTTATAATTTGAATTAATAAAATAACAAAACATTTTTAATGCTAACGATATTTTCTACGATTTTTCAGTTTACTTATATTTAATTATAATTTTACGTACTTAGGTATGCTGACGGTACCGACTCGGCGGTCCGCCATTTCTAATCCCAGTGTTTATCCGCACGGGTAGTACTTTTATTTTTTTGTTTTTTGGCAACCTAAGTTCTTTTAAGCGAGATTAGGTCGGCTATAAAAATACTAGAGTCCATTAATTTGTTGCGTGGGAGTATGCATTAAGGTTTTATTGCTTTTTGGTAAGTACATTATTGGAATTGGCGGCTCCATAGGTATATTTGCGAAGCAATAAAATTCAATACCCATCAAAGTTATTGTTTCTTTTTCTTGCCTTTTGCTTTTAAGGCTCATAAAGTTTGGCTGTTCATTAGGCCTAACATGCGCACCGCGACAAAATTTTGTCGACTCTCGTTCGCGAGAGCGCATCCTGCTATCCCGCTCATCGCTTAGTGAGGTGAGCGAGAGGCAACTTGCGCCGACAAAATACGAGTGTCGACAAGTTATTTCGTGGCGCGCATGTTAGCCCGGCAAGAGTTAAGTGGTGTAACTACTTTATTTTGTAATGGTTGTAATTACCACTTTATATTTTATCAAATTATGATGTATACCATACTATCGACCCCAACCCCCAGGCATAAAAAATAATGCGATTTTAAGAATCTAATTATAGGTACATAGGAACAGAAAAACCACGGTACCGACTTTGTTTTATACTACGAGTATGTATCGATTGCTATGAATACTAAACTAAACATTTCAAGAAACTTCTTATAAAGAAGAAGTTTGATTGTTATAAAATTGAAAATCTACTTCAACGGTTTTCCAAACATATTCTTAAACTACAACACACTTAAAACTTGTTAACTATTCATATCTGGAGACCTATTTTTGAATTTTCGCTTCGTCCAAACAAAACTACTCGTTTTGCAAGTCACGTCGTCTCGTGAGTCGCATAATTCATAATTTTCCCTATTTTTGAAATCACTCGCTTAGTGTGTCGCCAATCTTGTCAAAGTATAATGTTAACTCGTTAATATTTGACGTGTGTTTGACGTAAATGCGTCCACTCGCCTCACGGAAACGAGTGGTTTACACCACTCGTTGCAACTCGCTCGTTTTCGAATGATTAAAAAATGCGGATGTCAAAAATCATGCGAGTCACACATTTTTTAGTGAGACGACAATTCAAAAATAGGTCTCCTGTTCTTATACTTCCCACGTTTAATCTAGGATCACTTTGCTCACACGTGCAAAGTTTGAGAGCCGCTGAAGTAAAGTATAACCTTTGCCCGAGCTCATTTATTGCCACTTACAAGGCAACTGTTCTTTTTCTCTTCAGTTGCGTTTGCGCAGGAGGTATTTCATCTTTGCCAGCGTTTCGTTTGCTGTTTGTAAATTTCGGCTAGCTTCAGAAATGCAGGCGATAGGACGAAGACAATTTCTCTGGGTCATCATCATCATAATACCTCATACTGACCTAGTCAGGTCAAGACAACAGAGGAAACACAAATATAATACTTAAGTACATAAACACCCCACACATTAAGTGTATAAAGACAAATGTTCATCACACGAATATTTGTCCAGGATGGGATTGAATCCACGGCCTTGGGCGTATTAGGCAGGATCACTAACAAATGCGCCATCCGGCCTATATAAAACCAGGATATAAAGCCGTATTTGTGTTTAAACCATTTTAGTAACACGTCACGAAACTGTATCTTTTTTTATTTAATTTGATAGGTAGCAGACGAGCAGGCGGATCACCTGATGGTAAGCAATTGCCGCCGCCCATGAACACATGCAACAAGTCCGCTGCTAACCTTTTATCCCCTTCCCCCCCGATGGGCCTCCGGTACCCTCACTCAATCGGCGAAACACAGTTTTTTTGTTTTCTTTCTGTGATTGTGTTTACCAAATATTTTTTTATTATATTCTATTTGCTTCTAATTCGTAATCTACCCAATACCAGTATAGAGTAAATCAAGCCATGTTCATCATTATTAGCCTTCCCTCGAGAGGACCAACTTCCAAATACCTATTATGTTTTTAATCAACGGGCCGTGTTGAATTTGTATGTAAATCAGCTTTGGAATATTTGGATGAATAACTTGACGAAATAGGAAGATGATATGGAATATTTTAGTAGTATAAAGGTTGGAATAAAAATTGGAAACTACCTACCTAAAATATTAATTCTGCTTTCCAAATTTAGAAACGCAATATTTTTCGAAGTGAAAAAAAAACAATTTTATTGCTATGTTTTCAGGTTTGATTTTTTTTTTCTTTGATAAATAGTATTACTTTCAGTATGATTAGAAGGACATTATTTAAGTTAGCACATTTTCGACCGCGATATACTTAATCACAGTCGAAAATAGTTTTAACTACCTATGTGATAAGAAAAAATTGCCAGATTTTGTGGTCAAAAGTTGTTAGGACCAGTTGTAACTTTTAATTGTTGTTTATTTGATCTGTAAATAATCAAATAAAATATCAGGACTAACAGTAAAAACAATAATCTGACAAAGAAGCAGAAAACCCCAAGTTATTATAAACAAGGGCACAGAAATAACACTTACTCTAATTAGGTTTTACAATAGAAATCTAAACGGCACTCAAACCTCTACATTACAAAGGGTTGCTCAGATTCTGTTGTTAAACAACAATGTTGAGGGACCTTAACCCGGTCATTCATCAAGTTCTAAGAGCAAACGTAGGTACTCCCATAAATTGACCAAACTCAGCCCAGGGAGGCAAAAACCGCACCCCGCCGGGCTGGCTTGGTATTGAAAGAGATAATATTACAAGCTAATTAATAACATAATATGTTTTTAAACTTTCGCGTTGATTTATACAAATACTTGATGTAAACAGGACTAAACGCGAAAATCATCCCGCTCCCGCGAGCTTCACCAGATCGTCGGTCCACCTGCCACGGTTGCGGCCTCCTGCACGTGGCCTCCACTCAAGGACCTTTCCACCCCAACGGCCGTTTGTTCTCCTCGCAATGGGCCCTGCCCACTGCCACTTCAGCCACGCTATTCTTTGGGCTATGTCCGTTGTCCGTAACGCGAAAATGTTTAAATATAAAAATATAAATACATTATAGTAAAATCTTCCAACCGATATTCGGCTACAGCGTCGGCCAATCTTAAAGATTTGTCGCACTCATGATATATTATAGTATAGTCTGCGGCAAGAAAGTGTAGTTATGACCTTGAGTGCGCGGAAACCAATTTTAATAGAAAGTCTTCTATTTACAAGTGCGCAAAACAACGGTCATCGCTATTCTTTCGTGCCGCCAGCTATACGCAAGTGTGCGTGCAAACACTGGTGCATTCTCTATTCCCTTACCCTCCTAATTCGATGGGACACCAGTGTGTGATACAACCGAAGAGAGATCGGATGCAGGACCAACATTTTAACGTGCTTTTTTGGGCACGGGGGTACAGACCGCCAAAGCCAAACGTTGCTGTAGTTACTAGATTCAACAAATCCTGGATTGGACCCAACCGGGAATAACAAGCTGAGCTAATGAAGGTCATTGGCTTAGCGGCTATCTTCGAAACGTCCTGTCTTAAAGTGCTTAAGGTTCTTAACTCATCTACTTAAATTACCTGTCAGTTCACACGAATTAAATTTAATCACTGATAAAGTAGTAAACCTACCACTTAGAACATTTCGCATTCATCACGGGTATGTTCAGAGATTATGATAAGCACTTGGTTCCTACGAGACATCCGGTAGTCCTTGATAACATCATGGTCTTACGGTAAGATCGGTCACTAACCTAACACCTAGGGTATACTCGATCACACTTCTCTAGACAGGTTTAATGACGAGGCAGCCTGCGATGTGTCTGAACTTTATTTTTGTTTTCCTAGGAGAAACCATCATGGCCTTCACCTTGTCACATGTGGGGGACAAGGTGGTTTGTGGGACTCTAACCCTAACCAAAACCCCTGGGGTGTCCATCTCAGCGCAATCACGGTCGGATACCCCACAGCCGGGACTGGACCGTACCTCTAATCGCGCTCGCCATACTTTACGCCAAATTGTTTGGCAATGTAGCCCTTCTAGATGCACGACCCACCAGGACACCCAGTAGGATTTTCCCTTGTGGAGTCGTGACATTGAGCAAGCCACTCCCCAGCAGTGGGTATGCTCACATACTCCGAAGGCCTGATTAGTCGCCTCTTACGACAGGCCGGAAATACCTTGGCAGTATGTATTCTTAACGCCTCTAGCCACAGAACACAAAATGTCGAGGGTACGAGAATTATTTATATCTACTTATTCGATCCACTCTCTACCAACAGATGGCGCTGGGCGTAAATTGCATCGCGCATATGATTCGCCTTTTCTATAGAATGTATATCTATACAAATAGTGTAGAAAACATAGTATGCATAAGCATACGGAGATATTAAGTATTAATAGTTATCGTCTCTGTATTACTCATATACCTGATATTTTAAAAATGAAAATACAATAGCAGATTTTATATAAATGTTTCTAATACCTCAGCTCTAAGAGCGTGCAGATATTTCTCTCCTGAATATATGAGTATTACCCACGTTTTCATAACACCCTCTAAAAACATACATTGTTTTATAAAAGCTTTCATTTTATTGAATTCAACACCTAGTTACTAAAATAAGAAAACAACGAAACTAAAAAGCAAAGGTTTTCGAATAGGATTATTGGAATGGACACAAATGGAAACATTTGTTTTTTTTCGATTTGTTTTATTTTGTTTGGTTTTAACCAGCTATTGCAAAGAGCTATCTTATCGCTTTATGACACAGGTATACTCGTACACTAACCCGTAAAAAATCTGTTAAATACTTACTGTAATTACTAAGTACCTTTGTTTATTTCAATAAAGCAAATGACATAAAAACCTGCACGTTAGTATAGTTTTCCTCCATAATTCAGTTGATCAGTGGGTCTCTTTTAAAGGGCTGCAAAGAATAAAAAAATACAGTTGCTTTATAGTAATTATCATACTCCCCAAGTCTTGTCTGGTCTAAGCTTACCCGGGCTCCGAAACGTCAGCTTTGGACGCAACCGGGAATAACAAGCTGAGCTAATGAAGGTCATTGACTTAGCAGCTATCTTCGAAACGTCCTGTCTTAAAGTGCTTAAGGTTCTTAACTCATCTACTTAAATTACCTGTCAGTTCACACGAATTAAATTTAATCACTGATAAAGTAGTAAACCTACCACTTATAACATTTCGCATTCATCACGGGTATGTTCAGAGATTATGATAAGCACTTGGTTCCTCCGTGACATCCGGTAGTCCTTGATAACATCATGGTCTTACGGTAAGATCGGTCACTAACCTAACACCTAGGGTATACTCGATCACACTTCTCTAGACAGGTTTAATGACGAGGCAGCCTGCGATGTGTCTGAACTTTATTTTTGTTTTCCCAGGGGAAACCATCATGGCCTTCACCTTGTCACATGTGGGGGACAAGGTGGTTTGTGGGACTCTAACCCTAACCAAAACCCCTGGGGTGTCCATCTCAGCGCAATCACGGTCGGATACCCCACAGCCGGGACTGGACCGTACCGCTAATCGCGCTCGCCACTTTACGCCAAATTGTTTGGCAATGCAGCCCTTCTAGATGCACGACCCACCAGGACACCCAGTAGGATTTTCCCTTGTGGAGTCGTGACATTGAGCAAGCCACTCCCCAGCAGTGGGTATGCTCACATACTCCGAAGGCCTGATTAGTCGCCTCTTACGACAGGCCGGAAATACCTTGGCAGTATGTATTCTTAACGCCTCTAGCCACAGAGCACAAAATGTCGAGGGTACGAGAATTATTTATATCTACTTATTCGATCCACTCTCTACCAACAGATGGCGCTAGGCGTAGATTGCATCGCGCATGTGTTTCGCCTTTTCTATAGAATGTATATCTATACAAATAGTGTAGAAAACATAGTATGCATAAGCATACGGAGATATTAAGTATTAATAGTTATCGTCTCTGTATTATACCTGATATTTTAAAATGAAACACAATACAGATTTATATAAAACAAGTGGCCCGCCCTCACTTCGCTTCGGGACCGTAATTCAGAAGTGAACCAATAGATGGCGCTGTGCTCAATTACATCGCGCTAGCGTTTCGTGTTTTCGGTTTACCTATAAGCCTTGTCGTTGTTTATAGAAGTTATCTCTTTATAAAGAGTATAGATGTTTCTAATACCTCAGCACTAAAAGCGTGCATATATTTTCTCCCCTGAATATATGAGTATTACCCACGTTTCATAACACCCGCTAAAACATACCTTGTTTTATAAAAGCTTTCATTTTAATTGAAATTCAACACCTAGTACTAAAATAAAGAAACAAAGAACTAAAAAGCAAAGGTTTTCGAATAGGATTATTGAATGGACACAAATGGAAACATTTGTTTTTTTTTTCGATTTGTTTTATTTTGTTTGGTTTTAACCAGCTATTGCAAAGAGCTATCTATCGCTTTATGACACAGATATACTCGTATACTTATAAACTCGTAAAAATCTTTAAATACTTACTTAAATTAGTAAGTAACCTTTGTTTATTTCAATAAATCAGCTGGCATAAAACCTGCACGTTAGTATAGTTTCTCCATAATTCAGTTGATCAGTGGGTCTCTTTTAAAGGGCTGCAAAGATAAAAAAATACAGTTGCTTTATAGTAATTATCATACTCCCCAAGTCTTGACTGGTCTAAGCTTACCCGGGCTCCGAAACGACGGCTTTGGACGCAACCGGGAATTACACACTGAGATGAGGACCTGCTGTAGAATTTAGTCGAGTACCTTGCAAAAAGTATGTTTCGAATTTTTAGAACATAGCTCGGGTTTGTGATCACCAATCCGCATTAGACAAGCGTGGTGATTAAGCCTAATCCCATCACAGTAGCGATGACTTGATTTCTATGATGGAGGCCTTTGCCCTGCAGTGGGACAGTATATAGGCTGATACTTTACCTTGCTCGAGTTTTTCTCTCGACTATTATTATTGACAAACGAGTGGATAGCTGGCCTAAATACAGTCCGAAACTAGCTAATCTTGTATAAATCACTCTAAACGGGGTTCGCAGCGATTTCGCCGCCCAATGTTAGGTACATTATATTGTTTCTTGCCTAATATATTCTTTACCTACTCCCTAATGCCTTTGTAGCGGTATATTTTTGATATCGATTTTAGGTTGGGCGAGAATTTATTTTAGAATGCTAGGTTAGGTGTTAAGTCTTTCAATATTTTAGTTTGAGGAAACACATTAGAAATAAATATATACATGCTCCAAATTACTGGTATGGAAACATGCATTTCATAGTTTTTTTAACTTTTTTTAAATTAAGACAGTTTACAACAAAGCAAATTTTAATTTACCTTTATTGTTTACTAGTAGCCCGCCCTTACTTCGCTTCGGGACAGTAGTTACAAACTAAACCAATAGATGGCACTGGGCATCGATTATACCGCGCTTGTATTTCGTGTTTTCGGTTTACCTTTAAGCCTTGCCGTTGTCTCTAGAAGTTATCTCTTTATAAATAGTATAGATGAAGCAAGAAGAGAAGTAGCGAGACAATTCGAATTCAAATTCTTTATTGCAAGGATATTGTTTACAGGTGTTGTTAAATCCTCAAAGTTTTGATAATCCTGGCTGCTTTTAGGTTTTCCAAAACTTAAATAAGTAATTTTTAGGTTTGTTTTCGTTATTCCGTTTTTTTTTTAATTTTTCTGATTTTATTTTGTTTTTAAGATCATGTATTGAAATAATTCCTCCAGTCTGATACGGATATTAAAGATTCCAAGGTTTGACTGGCCTACTCTACCTGGCCTCCAGTAGTTTGCGTTTGACACGTCGAGTATTGTGTTGGATTGACGGATAGCCGCATGTCCCGCAGAGGTGAGGCTGAGTGATGCGGCACTAATGGGTGTGGGTCGCTTACATCGGGACATCTCTGTTTGTGCGTAAGTGTGGTTCACTGATGAGGTGGAGCAAGATTTTCAAGGGGTCTAGAGTAAGGTGAACTGGCATTTGTTATATTATTCTTTCGTTAATTGTAAATCTATTATACAAATACTTCATATAAACGGTACGGTACATTCTTCTGAGTGAACTCACTGAGTGAGTTCGCATGTGACCACGGCTGTTGTTTGTAACGCAGTCGAAACGTCAAGCAGTAAGTGGTAAAATGTACTTATTAATTTTCGTCGCGTTTAGTCCCGTTTATATGAAGCATTTGTATGATGCAACGCGAAAGTTTAAAAACATATCTTGTAAATCTATTATATTAATACTTCTATTACTCTTTTTAAAGAGGTAAATTATATAGACAACTGACAAGGGTTTTAGGCAAACCGAAAAAGCGAAGCACTAGCGTGATGAAATCGACCCCCAGCGCTATCTATTACGGCTGTTTGAAACAAAATTGTTCCAAAACGTTGTGAGGGCGAGCACACTTGTACACACATTGTCGGCACATCCATACTAATATTATAATGCGAACGTACACTCTGTCGGTCTGTACTTTTTTCTACGCCTAAAATTACCTCAACGGATTTAAATGAAGTTTGTATACAGATGATCTTAGACCAGTTCTGAGAAGACACATAGGCTACTTTTTTATTGCGCAAAAGGGCGGTTGCAAGGGGTTAAAGCGGGGGTATAAACGTTACTTTTCCACGCGGACGAAGTGCGCGGGTTGGCCGCTAGTTGACTATAAAACGCTTATGGTAAAGGTTTATTGCATTTAATCTAACATTGCAGCTGGCGAGCATCCTACGTCAAGTCGCAAATGTATGTCGCAAGTAGGTTGCTAGAGCTTCAGTAATAAATAACATTTAGCCTTCTGTACTATTTATCATGAGATCATTTCATAGACAGTGACAAGGCTGATAGCTAAACCGAAAAACACTTGCACGTGTAATCGCCAGTGCCATCTGTTAGCGCATATGGAACTTCAATGAATGTTCAAGTGAAGTGCGTGCGAGGCACTCTATGCGGCGGCGGTTTTTTATGTAATCGGTGGCAGACAAGCAGACGGATCACCTGATGGTAAGCGATTGCCGCCACCCATAGATACCTGCAACAGTAGTAACTTTGGTAACGAATAACATATTCACTCTTACTAAGTCTGAATTTCCATCGCTATCCAACGAGGTGATGCTGCCAGCATTTTGCCTCACAGAAAACCGGCGTGAAGCAGCCCCTGTGCTGTGTTTCGCCGAGTGAGTGAGGGTACCGGAGGCCCACTCGGGGGGGAAGGGGATAAAAGGTTGGCAGCGCACTTGTAACTCCACTGGTGTTGCAAGTGTCCATGGGCGGCGGCAATTGCTTACCATCAGGTGATCCGCCTGCTCGCCTGCTACCTATCACAAAAAAAAAATTTGGGGACATTACCCACAGGGGCCTATTGTGTTTTAATTTTTCTTTTTAGTAGTTTTTTAGCTATTTGTTTTCAGTTGTTGGTTTTCCCATACATTCGTATTATTTTGTCCAATAAAGCAAACACAGTCTGGATATACTTGGAGAAATTATTTCTACGAAAATTTGTTGTCTAAATGACAAAAGAAAACACCTAAAGATATGGTAAGGTTTCCTTTTCAACTTGAATACCTATGTAACTAGAAACCATGTTATAATACAACTGTATCAACTTTCACTTGACATTTGCAAAAATAATCCTCTCACAAATAACATGGCCGTTAAGACGAAACGATCGTAAATGTGGAAATAACAGTTATCCGTGCATTTTATTTATCTCAAATGTAATCGAATGTTTACCCCTAGTGTAGTCAATCGGTCAAATCGATAAAAACATCGATACCAAGTGTTACGGTTTTTTCTTATTACTTTCAATGAAGTGACTACCGCGAGAGGTCTTATCCAACCGTGACTCACAGATGTATGCAGTTTATAGTAAACCTTAAGTTTAGGCCGTAGAGGGTCAGTTTTTTTTACATAAAACTTTGGCGTTTAAATGTATATTTACTCTATATTTATATTATGTAAAAAAATGGCTAACGCACGAAATAAATTAGAATGAAAGTTTTCTAAATTAGTTTGCATGGGGATCGATTCGTCTTCTGATAATTTAAAGTGACTATTTTATTCTTTCTAATCGATTCATAATTCAGCAACCCACACTCGTCTACTACTGGTCTCCCCTAATGCACGCCATTGCTCCCGATTTCCGCCACTCTCATCCAGCCCACACCAGCCAGCCTTCTAATGTCATCATCCCTTCTTGTTGCAGGGCGTCCAACACTACGCTTACCGAGTCGCGGTCGCGGGACTAATCGATTATTAAGTTATTACACTCGTATGTCGTGAAAGACATTCAGATTCTGTGACCTTAGGCGTATGAAGTAGTGACCCTACTTCATACGCCAAAGGTCGTGGGTTCGATCCCCACCCTGGACAAACATTTGTGTGATAAACACTTGTGTTTGTTCAGTGTCTGGGTGTTATATATGTATTTAAGTATTATATTTGTGATCCTCTGTTGTCTGATATCTGTAACACAAGTGCTTAAGCTACTTAGTACGGAGTCAGGTCAATGTATGAGATGTTGTGTGAATTTATTTATATATTATTCTAGGCTAGTAAAGCAAAAACCTTCAATGAACATCCCAACCCTAGTCCCACCCCGCGATCCCGTCGCAATTACACCGCGTCCCGATCGGGATCGTATTCCGATGCGCAGGTAATCACGCGATGTACACTTGTACACATGCTGAGCTTGCATTGGATTTCACGAGGAAATGTTACAGTTAGCACGATGTGCTCGGTCGATAGTTTAACGTCTGTAGTGTGATTTCTAACAGTAATATCCGTTACTGTTTCGTACTGTCGAAACATATGAGCGATACCTCAGAGGATTACAACGCGCCTTCCATGCGGGGAGTCCGAATCTGAGCATGCACCTATCGATTTTTTAAATCTACATCTACAATTATGTGCAGGTTTATAGCTTCTTCGCATTCTTTGCCGCTGGGGTACACGAGTTTTCAAACCACGTCTCGGTAAACATAATGTAGGACGCCCTCAAGCCAGATGGAGTGACGATCTGCTCTGGATGGCTGATAAGAGCTGAGGGTCTAATTTGAAGTCGACGTTACGACCGAATCGGAGTTCCCCTCTCTTTCACACGCGCTGTACGCGCTTTTGTTTGAATGTGACAGGTATATTCTCATTCGTTACGAGACGTCTTCGTTATAAGCCACCTGGATGCGAGACGCGAAATTCGATCGGAGTGGCGAACATTAGGAGAGGTCTATGTCCAGCTGTGGAATGCAACAAGCTGATGATGATTGTATTAACCTGATGAGTGGATGTCTGTATCAACCAATTCCAGACCCAATTTCTTACTGCGTTACTGATATCTGCAATCATAGTTATAACCAATTCTATGGAGATTATTATACACACTAAAACTTAATAACTTTTAAAACAAATACAAATATAATTGGCGCAAATAATACGGAACAAACTCATAAATATTCATAATTTTAGTGTCGGTAAACATATCCGCAATGCAAATAATTATGTTGCCAATAAAATCTTTATGTTTCCTGCACGTAATCAATGTTGCTAGTTGTTTCCAAAATTTCCCCAAATTCAAATAATGTTATCCCGAAATTATAATATATGTTTAATAGAAATATTTTTCCCACAATTTTCTATCAAGAAATAAAAAGTTTTGTTTTTGTACGTACAGCCACACATCAAAGTATACAAAATTGACAAATTTCTTTAATCGACTCTCATCTTACTGTCAAACAAATTAGGTTGAATATCAATTGAGGAAATTTTACAGTTTGTGGTAACCTGATGTGTGGCTGACTGTACTTACAATATTATGTTATGTTTATATTAAGTTGCTAGGTGTTCGTTTTGTTTTTGTTATAGATGCTGTTTTTACTAAATATAACTCTATTCATTAAAAGGTACAGCTCAAAATCACCAGTAAATTTTTAACATAACGTAACGTCTCTTTATTCACTTGACATTGGCAGAATTACAGTGCATGAAGCCATAACGAAAAAAATTAAACAATTTAATAATCTCACTTTCAAAGTCAAAATTTCTTAATTTAATTTTGTTAGGATTGTTATTTAAAATGCTTGTAAATGTCATAAAAGCTACGCCATCGGGTCGTAAATCTTACAGTGTGAGATCTTAGAAAAAAAAAACTGCAAAAAACGCCCTGTTTTATTTCACACAGAGTCGTTAAATTGAAGATTTATTAGCATATTATTATATTATTGTACTCGTAGTTAGTTTCCATCAAAATTATATACCTAATTAAAATGCTTATATGGCGAACCAATGATCATACATAGCGGTTAAATCATATAATTAAGTATTATATTTACTCCAGCCAAATGTCCATTTCGTTTTTTTTCTTTCCCCAAAAATTTTCACACCGATTTCATTTTTCTAAAATTTTCCCAACAACAACTCTGAAGTCTTAATAATCGTCAGGAAATACGACTGCAGCGAAACTTTTCCTTCAAGTTGTCGTCCATTACTGCAGGTATTTCTATTGGTACAATATCTAAATTGCATTTATCTGTGATCTTTGGTTATAAGTATCTAGTTATGTAACGATTCAAACTTGGCTCAAAAACATATTAATATGTTATCTCAGTTTATGCGGAATCACAAAAATCTCTGCCATGTAGGCGAAGAATTAGTGATGTCCATTTATTTTACATAATCGTGTCGTTAAATCGTGTTTTTATATGATGATGGCTGCTTCCAGATATTCGGATGAAGAATAGCTTTAAAAATTGGCAAACCACCATTAGAATCGCCATTTTGGTTGGTGTCAGTGTGTCAATAGCTTACGTGAGCAAAATACTCGTAGGTTTGAATGTTAACGTTCAAAAACTGAGTGTAAAGGTTGACCGTGTGGAGTCAGGAAATATAGAAAATATAATATATTATTAAATATTTCACACATTTAGATAATAGTACAAGAACATATACAGGTTGAATCTGTGAACATGTACATCCCTTTAACCAAGTCTTCTACCAACCATTCAGAACACTAAACTTGTTCTACGACTTTTGAAATTCGTCGTAAATTTATCAACTCTCCATTTCAGACCCTACTACTCGTATATATGTATCATACCTTCGGTTT
Organism: Cnaphalocrocis medinalis; assembly: GCA_014851415.1. Lineage (NCBI taxonomy): Eukaryota > Metazoa > Arthropoda > Insecta > Lepidoptera > Crambidae > Cnaphalocrocis > Cnaphalocrocis medinalis. The sequence continues at coordinate 15,938,810 of CM026276.1, read as the reverse complement.
TTATGTGCAATAAAGTATAAGTATTCATTCAATCATACTAACTACCTCACTTAGTATTTCTAAGTTCGAAAAATTCGAAACTTACTTCATTTATTAATACTTTTTGTTCGCCCCGGGAATCAACGCAGGACTTCGAGATCACAGCCCAGTACCCAACGGGGCGTTTCAAGGGCTGAAAGAAAATTTAAAAATGCAGCCTAAATTTACTGCAATAATTATAATTAAACTGACCTATTTAAAAAATCAAAGATCTCAACTCTTACGCCATTCCTCCTTCGTCACAAAACAACATGAAATGCAACTATGTTATATTTTAGAGGAAATTTTTAATTCAGTTTTCAATTTAAACGTTTCATGAACACTACAAATGAAAATATGGCTTGCTAGTTATAGTAAACTTTTGCAGTAGGACTTGTATTTCAAATATACTACAAGACAGGCGTATCGGCGTGGATGGGCCGGCTTGAACGGAGTGATACCATAATCGCTTCGCTCGGTGAGTGAGGGTGCCGTAGCTTAGGCCCAATCGGGGGAGAAAGGGAGTTAAACGGTTGAAAGTGCGTTTGTGGTATATATTGTCAATAGGCAACAGCAATATCGGTAAGATATTGCTGTTGCCTTTCGTGCCATTATTATTTCGTTACAAAAAAAATGTTGATGCCATCCACATTTTTTTAATTAGCCTAAACTGTCCCACTGCTGGGTAAAGGCCTTTCCCAAACTCCTCCATTGGTATCTGTCTCTATTTCTGGGTCTGCCTCTTAACAGTCCCTCATCTGTTGGCTTGTATTGTGTGACGATTTCAGTCCACCTCTCCGGGTGCATCCTACAACCTGCCCAGTTCCACTTGAATTTGGTGGATTTTTCGCCTTCAACATAAAGAACATAAAACTTACAGACAGCGTTACGACACATAGGTACCTATGTTATGGTAGATAGGATACACATAGGTATTAGTGATAAATGGACAGTTATTATTAACAAAAAAAATGTATGTACAAAGCATTTGAATACGTGTCAGCGTATAAACATTTGAATGAATAGATATTTGAAAGAATAATGTAGCCAGTAAAAAGACTACTAGGTATCATTAATAATTCAAAACTGTAAGTAAATTTTATTAATGGTGAATATTCTGACCCTGACCTCAGTTATTATTATAAAACTAGTGGCCCGCCTTCCCTTCGTTTCTGGACGCAATTTTGCTATTGCTTCTGAAGCGTAGGTACCAATAGATGGCGTTGAGTGTCGATTGCATCGCGCTGGTATTTCGTTAGCGGTTTGTATATAAGATGTCTATTGAATTCACCCCGTTATAAATATGTAGTATAGAGAGTAACCTCGGAATTTTTAGTGTTTTGTGAATGAATTAATAAATGAATATACTTTTTACTGCACACATAACAGAGGTATAAACCTTAAAACTAGTTACTACAGGAGAAATGTACAAAAAAGACGGCCTTATCACTATGAGCGATCTCTTCCTTGCACCTTTGGGTAGTTTTGGTTTGTCGAGTGTAATGGTTTTTTTATAATTGTAACTCAAATGCAAGTCTCAACTGTAGCTTTGGTTTTTATCAAGACTTACAGGTTTGGTGGCTTTACGAGTAGGTGGTACTGGTAAAATAGGTATGGTTTTCTGATCTTTAAATCAAGGGTCACCAAATGCGAACCGCGAGCCCCCGTTGTAGTTGATATGACGAGCCATCGTAAACGTCGTTCGTTGTGCGGACCGCGATGTAAAGTCCCTTCATAATCCGGACCCCCGATCGAAACTAATTGGTGACCCCTGAACTAAATCAACCAATACCAAAACATTATGTCAAGTGCAAAACTTTGATTCATAAACAAAATTTTCCACTTATTTTTCAAGCAGTTGGCCTACTTCCGAACTGTTCTACTGTTCCATTGCCAAACCGCGATTACAGAGCAACTCGTTATGACCACTGGCCGGCCATTGTTACTATGAACAGTATGAGTAATAATGGACCACAATATAAAAGTAGTCGGCAGCAAACAGTTGTGACAGATACACTGAGAACTTTTGCATCTGTTATTCCACGTCTACTTCCAACCATTGTAAAGGTCTGTTTCGGCTAACAATCTTTTTTATTCTACGACAGACAAGCATTTGACCTCGATCACACCTGATGTTAAGTGAAGATGAGGTCTAAGGTGGGCCATGCTTGCCCGTGAAAAGCCTATTCACTCTTCCCTTAAAGAGGTCCAGGTTATATTGTTCACGAAATACATTGGAGTTCCATCCCTTGCTTAGAGCAGTTGGCTTAATGCTCTAAGATTCCTTGGCTGTCAATCTATGGTATAATGCTTCGATTCGTATGGAATAACAGATCCTCGGACGAATATTGGTCGTAACCATGTATAAAAATATTTAAACTATCCGTACCAACCGCCACGAGGCCACGAGGTAGATCGAGGAGGCGATGGCGGGATGAGCTCGACACCTATTGCGCCAACTGGACCGTAGTCGCCCAGGATCGTGAATTGTGGAGGAGGGGTAGGGAGGCCTTTGCCTAGCAGTGGGTCACGACGGGCTTTTAATAATAATAATAATCCGTACGAAATCGGTCACGAGACTTTTTCATTTTGATTTTTGCTTGTATTTGCCATCATCAAACTGCATCAGGCAAGCCATCATAGTAGCGATGACTTTATTTCTATGATGGAAGCCATGGAGTGGGATAGTATACGCCGTTTTAGTCGGTTTGATCCCAAAGCCCATCTTAATAGGCAACCTGAAAAATCCCCTTTAGCATGTTAGATCATAAATATAAGCAAAAATCAAAATCAGCTGTTCCATCCATATATTATAATATGCCTGGTGAATATTCTTGTTTGTATGGAACAGCTGATTTTATTTTGCTTATATTGATGATCTAACATGCTAAAGGGGTTTTATTCGTGTCACCGAGGGCTTCGGAATCAAAACTTACAGGTTGGTGGCTTTACGAGTAGGTGGTACTGGTAAAATAGGTATGGTTTTCTGATCTTTAAATCAAGGGTCACCAAATGCGAACCGCGAGCCCCCGTTGTAGTCGATATGAGAGCCGTCGCAGACGTGGTTCATTGTGCGGACCGCGATAGTCATTTTACTTCAGAAAACGGACCCCGAACGAAACTAATTGGCGACCCCTGAACTAAATCAACCAATACCAAAACATTATGTCAAGTGCAAAACTTTGATTCATAAACAAAATTGTTCGACTTATTTTTCAAGCAGTTGGCCTACTTCCGAACTGCTTCTACTGTTCCATTGCCAAACCGCGATTACAGAGCAACTCGTTATGACCACTGGCCGGTCCATTGTGACTATGAACAGTATGAGTAATAAAGAACCACAATATAAAAGTAGTCGGCAGCAGACAGATGTGACAGATACACTGAGAACATTTGCATTTCTCATTCCACGTCTTCTACCAATCATTCTTCTCATTAAATCTTCATTAAGGTCTGACTCTGATGCGACTAAAATATACATGTGTAGTATAGAATGACAGATCCTCGGATGAATCGAGCCTTACCAAGATTTTTGAGTATTGGAACCTCGCATAAATAATATTTTGATTATTGCTTATGTTTGCGATCATCACTCCGCATTGGGCAAGCGTGGCGATTAATCCTAATCCCATCATAGTAGCGATGACTTGATTTATTTGAGGCCTTGGAGTGGGACAGTATACGCCGTATTAGTCGGTTTAATCCCAAAGCCCATCTTAATAGGCAACCTGAAAAATCCCCTTTAGCATGTTAGATCATAAATATAAGCAAAAATCAAAATCAGCTGTTCCATCCATATATTATAATATGCCTGGTGAATATTCTTGTTTGTATGGAACAGCTGATTTTATTTTGCTTATATTGATAATCTAACATGCTAAAGGGGTTTTATTCGTGTCACCTATTAAGAGGGCTTCGGAATCAAAACTACTAAAATTTAACGGTGTATAGCGACGGTGAAGTGTCAATACCTGCTATCTAACATAGCTATTACAGGCAAATTACTTTCTTATGTTAATGGCATTAAGGTTGATATGTTATATTTAATTTATTTGTTAGATAGGAGGTATTGGCACATAACTAACGAAGACTGATTTACTTTACTTTTTTTTTTGGCAGTACGAATGTGTTCAAAGCTACTGGCCAAATTAATACTGTTATGGTAGGTATATGACAAACTACAATATGACACGAGCACGTATTGTTGAGCGGGTAGGTGTGAGCTGTATGCGGTTTTCCTTTGGCGCAGTGCCAGAAGTTTTCATATTACATGAGTTCTGGGTTCATTAAAAATATCAACGTGTGTACAGTCATGTGCACATTAGTGCAATTAAGTGTATACAATTGCACCCTAACTAATATTATAAATGCGAAAGTAACTCTGTCTCAGTCTGTTACTCTTTCACGCCAAAACTACTGAACGGATTTATTTATTTATATGAATTCAAAAAACAGGGCAATTGCCAATTAAATTAGTTGAATTAGAGTACTTAAATTAAATTTTTTTTTTTATGTGATAGGTAGCAGACGAGCAGGCGGATCACCTGATGGTAAGCAATTGCCGCCGCTCATGGACACTTGCAACACCAGTGGAGTTACAATTGCGCTGCCAACCTTTTATCCCCTTCCCCCCGGGTGGGCCTCCGGTACCCTCACTCACTCGGCGAAACACAGCACAATTTGAATTAAATTTGGTATACAGATGGTGTAGACCCTGAAAAAGAACATGGCTACTTTTTTTTGCGAAAAAGGGGTTAAAAGTGGGGGGTGAAAATGATTAAAAATGCTACCCAAAGATACTATTCCACGCGAAGTAGCGGGTAACAGTTGAAATATAAACCTTATTGTACCAAAATAAGAGTCGAGGTGTTTACATTTTATAGCACTGTGTGTGTACCTATGTGTATTTTGTAGCGACTGTACGAGTAAACTAGTGCATACTAAGGAAAGCATTAACAGTATTTCACGAGAAATGTTGTTTAGACAAGTTTAGTGCTCTATTTTTCGTTGGAGCTTTGCCATAAATGGTTAGTACCCGTACTATAAAATTCAAAAGTTTACTTACGGATGTAGTTCAGCAGATCAAGTTACCCCCGGCAGTGCAAAAGTAGCTCTTGCGTCTTAGATATAAGGACTATCCGGAGTGCAAAAAGGGTAACTCCATGTGTGCGTGTGTGAAACGTCAGCTTTAAAAAAAATTAAGTACGTACAGCCACACATCAAAGTACACAAAACTGTCAAATTTCTTCAATCAACTCTCATCTTACTGCCAAACACATTAGGGTGAATAACAATTGTAGGAATATTTGACGGTTTGTGGTAACCTGGTGTGTGGCTGACTGTACTTTGGTACCTTGTCATTATAATAGCTAGCTATAGTAGGACTACGATATTAGAAGGCCCTCACATCACTGGGGTGTTGTACAACATTATTTCTATGGGAAAATTGCAATCAACAGGCGGTAAAGTAATATGTAGGTTTTTTTTTCCTTTTGTTTGTTTTACAAATTTTTGGTGTATGACTTGCGATTTGATACAAGTCTTGCATCTTTATATTTGATGAAATATGTAGGTATAGTAGGTACTCGTATATGAAGGCGTTCTCTTGTCCTGTGCTGTGATTCCACATCATGTTTGTTCTGAATAAATGAATCGTTACTTAGCTAATTTTTTTTATCATATGTGGCAGACGAGTAAACACGTCATCTGACGGTAAGCGATTGCCGCACCCATAGACATCTGCAATACCAGTAGAGTCACCAGTGCGCTGCCTTCAATCCCCTGATTTTCCAGCTTACCAGTGGTAAGTTACCACGCTCTCCTCTAATAGGAAAGTGGTGGAATACTATTGATAACACCAATACTATCGATAGTATCGATTATTTTTTCCTTACACATAAATACTAGTGCAGTTTTTAGTACCCCTTTTTTCACTTCTTCCATCCATTCCGATCTTGTGCCTGACTCATGTAATCTTTATCTCTGTGCCGTCGGTAGTCTAGTATCGACTAGTGTTGTGATTGATTGATTGAATGACTGATTGTTTGTTTATGAAGATGACTTCTCAATATAAATAACTGCTGCTGGCAAAATTGTAGGTACAGACGGCTTTACACTTCGTGCTGTGCCAAAATAGCACTTGTGTCTCAGACATAAAGTCGTTTCAAAGTCCAAAAAGAGTAACGCTGTAGGTACCACATTAATTAACATTACAATACAGCGCAGGAATCAAAATAACGTATAATGAAACGCAAAAAAAGATAGTACAGATAAGTCATTTCGTATAACCCTCATCAATCATCTGACCCAATAATAAATTAGCAAAGATCAAATTAGAGACAGAGCCGACAAATAACGCCGATTCCCGAGGGCATCAATCTATTTGATTGCCCCTTTCGCGATAGGATCGCGAGAAGAATCGATTTTGGCAGTTGTTAGAAATCGGTTTAACAGTTTTTAGATATCGTTTAAATTCCCAAATTTGTGTTTTTTATTGTTTTATGTACGAGTACGACGGTAATTATTGTATCCTATACCTATGCTATTGGGCCGACCCATTTAAACCCAATCAGGCCGATTAATGCCCTATCATTGTGGATAAAGACTCAGTTGTGCCTCAGTGGTTTATACAATGCAATTTCATGTGATTTATTGTTTTGATTATGATAATGGAAGAAATACTCGAGTTTTTTTTTATTATGGCTCAGCCCTTTTCTATGAGAATAGCTTCGCTAATTACTTAAGTGAAATAAATTAAGTAAAAAGTTTGTAGTCATCTCTTGAAGTACTCTAGGGGACAGTCGCTCTCAAACGCGTTTTATTGACCTACGAATGAATCACAGAAAACTAAAAAGAATCGGTGGTTTTCATTGATAATCGATCAATCGATTTATGAGACATCACTATACTCTCCTCTCGCTACGAACCAATGAAACCAACAAAAAAATACTAAAGTTAGAATCGACCTGCTCCTTCAAGTAATTTAGATTTTAACTCGTAAGGCACACATGTTAAGGTATAAAGTAATTAAGCTTAAGCAAACACTCTTGGAATTAAGGCTTCGTGTTATTTGTCATAATTACAGCCAAGGTGAGGGCTGTACTTTTTTGTGTCTGTCCGTCCGTCTAGTCCTGTGTTTAATGTTTTGATATAGTTCAGTCAATTAGTCCTCCTCAAAAATGTATAGGCACAAAATTAAGTTGTTGTATTATATACTATGTTGTAGTTGACTTCTGCAAGATTTTGAAATGTGACGTCACAAAATTAAGACCCCTCGTCGACCCACATTAAAGTGTGGCGTAATTTATGGAGGCCCCTATGGGATCTTTTGTACTGTTAGTGAAAGGGCACAGATCATCATCAATCATCAAGATTCTCATTGGGCGGGAAGTGCGCATACTTGATGGCGGGTTTATGTCACGGGCACAACAGAAAGTTGGCTCTAAATGACATTCATATCGAAGAGTTCGTTAACCTACACCCTAGGCACTATTTAGGGTGTATCTTTGAACTTAAACCGATGAATTTCGAAAGATGAAAGAGAACAAATGTTGTGAATCTTCGCCGCAGACGTTCCGTATAGTTTATTTCTGGCTCACGCCGAACCACACCGAGATTGCAATCAAAATTGCTTCAGTAGGTAGGCCCGAATGTGTGCGTAGCCTGTTGACTTAACCAGTGCTCATTAACACTAGTACGTCACATTAGTACGTCACACTAGTAAGTCACATTAGTACGTACTAGTGTGACACACAATAGTACGTCACATTTATACGTCACATTAGTACGTCACATTAGTATAGATACGCCCGAATAGAAAAAAACCTATAAGCAAACTACGCACAGTCTCCAAGTTAACCTTGTATTTTAATTTCCTTAGCAGCCCTAAACCAAGGGGTTGGGCGTGGGAAGCAAGCCACGTGGCACATGCAAGGTATCGTCCCGCGCCCGCAATGCTAACGAAGCTCCAACATTACCCGTGTCCACACGTTAATTACATATTCTAAGTTTTCTTGAGTCTAGGTGTTCGGGTTGACGTCCCCAGTTTTTATTCTCATCTGGTACTCTAGTACAGGGGTTGCCCTAGTTTGAAATCAGGGTGATTGGTGTGATTGTCTGTCGCATTTATTTATTTTTCTGCTCGTAGAGCATTGGTTTATTTATTTAGATACGAATTATATAAGATATACACAAGGTAGTTAGATTAATGACTGTACAACAAAAACCATCGTTGGTTTTCTGTCGATATGACCAATGATAATTTTTTTTTAGTATTAGTTCAGATTAAATAAGGATAAAAAACCCTTAATTGTGAAATAAATTTTTCTTTTAATAAATTATGGGATGAATCCAGAAAGGCGTTCGGTTTATACCTTTGATTAGGATTAAGAGCAGATTAATGAAAGGTAAAAATATTACATTTGAATTTGTATTTTATCCCAATTGTTGTTTTTGGGTTCCTACCTGAAATTCGCAGGTCTGAAATTGATAGCACACAAAAATGGTACGGACATTATGAACTAACATTTTGTAGTTAAATAATACCCATTCTTACAGTAATGATATCTCCTCGTTGTGGAATAAACTTCCCGCAGCGGTATTTCCGAACCGGGACGACATTTAAATCTTCAAGAAACGAGCCTATACCTTCCTAAAAGGCGGGCAACGCATCCGTTTCAAGTTTACAGACATCGACTAATCTTATATACCTACTAATCGAAAAAACGAAACACTGGCGCGATGCAATCAACGCCTAGCGCCATCTATTGGTACGAAGTGAAACTAATATTCCGAAACGAAGTGAGGGCGGGTCACTATAATATTTATAAATTCTGATTTCTATTTCGAAGGAACCTGGATTTAAAGATTACGGTAATGACATCTCCATGAGAACAACCCGCCTACATTTAGTTATATTGCCTGCCTTGCCCCACTTGTTAATTCGCTGTATTATTCCTCTACCCAAAGGTTATCTAGAAGAGATCGCTATTAGCGAAATGGCCGCCAATATTGTATTTGTAAATTACCATTAGCATTAAGTTCTGTAATGTGTTGTGCAATAAAGAGTATCTATCTATCTTTATTGATGTGTTGTCTGTCTGTATACAATTCAGACAGGCGAATGACTTTAATTGACAAATAAACAGTGGATTCAACTATACTGTTTTTGTTGCAGCTACCCGCAAAACTGGATCCCCGCTGAGCCACGATGGACTCGGAGAGGTGAGTCAACAATTGACATAGTATATTACACATAGCCAGTAGCGAATCATTCCTCGTGAAGAAAGCATACCAGAGCCGACCGATAGGCCGACGCTCGGTAGGCAGACCTAAGTATCGCTGGAAAGACGTCGTCGAGAGTGATCTGCGAGAACTTCAGGCCAAGGACTGGCAACAAGTAGCGCAGGATCGACCAAAGTGGCGTTCTCTTATTTCGGAGGCCAAGACTCGTTTCGGGTCGCTCTGCCAGTGCAGTAAATAAGTAAGAGCGAATCATTGGATGCTTTGAAGAGCGCTGCTCTGGGTATTGCACTGGTGAGCAATTCCCGTGAACTCAACATTGTTTTTTCGATGATTTTCGAAAAGTTGTTCAACAAATTTTGTTCAGAATTGTTGATAGAACACGTGGTTAAAGGGAGGTAAATGTTCACAGATACACCCAGTATATTCCTAACTCATTATAATATCAGTGCAAAAAGACGCTAGAAAATTTCCGCACTAGCGGTCTGGACACGAGTCATAAGTTTTAATAATTTAATATGGAATTCTTCCTAGTCACACGTGTGGCAAACTCAGTGTGGACACGGAGAATTCATGTATTCTACTAAAATAAATACATATTGCGCTTTAAAATGACTTTTAGATTCCTCCTATTAAATTTACTGGTAGCTTTATTTTTCGTTCTCATTACCATCACTGACATTCCCGTCTTCCTGCCCATTGTGAAAGCCTTATCCCATTGTTCGCTGCTTTCTTAGCCATTTTGTAGCGCAGTTAATAAATCTAGGAACACCGCGAATGTTCCGGTGTGGTAAAAAGTTAGTAAAAAAAAAAGTAAAAAATGTTAGGCCGAAAATGTTTTACAACAGAGAAGAAAATGACAAAAAACAGTCGCAGACAGAAAATGAGAGTTTAAGCCAAGGCTTGGTAAACCGCAAATACTAAACATTTGCGCGTTGTAATCGACTCCCAGCGCCATCTATTTTGCTAGTATGAGTTAAGTCCTGTAACGAAGTGAGGGCGTACCACTAGTTTTAATAATTTGAATAAAGATAATGGAAACATCATAGTGCCCTAATAGTCAATCCCGATGTTCTTTGATGACGCAACGAAGTTAAGGACGGAGATTACCGCCAAATAACGTCAATAGAACCTATTTCCCAACAATCATTTTCCAGTTGCGCTTTTAAATCCAATTTAGTTGCTTTGGAGGGACGGCCATTTTGTCGCAGAAACTTACTTACTTTAGGTCGGCTTACAAATTGGACCTCGCTATAGTGTAGGAAATAACAGTATAGAATTCGCTTGTCTGTTTTTGTGTGGTGGTGACAGACGGTCATCTGATGGTAAACGATTGCCACCCTTTTAAGGGGAATTTAAAGGTTCGCAGCACACAGATGACTCCACTTGTTAAGGCATCACCCAAGGTCCAGCCAGAAAACAGCGCTGCAGCAGCTTCTCGCGGCGGCTGTAGCATCATGCTGAGGCTGAACCTTGTTGGTCGCAACTTCTGTGTTTCTTTATTTTGTCTCTTTTGTCTATGTGTAAATGTGTTGTGTTCTATGAATATTTTTTTCTTATTCCTACTTGTTAAGCGGTTGCTGATATTATTTTCTTCTACACCCAAAGTTAGGCACAGTCACTGCAATGACCTGACTCTGATGTTTTTGCGTCGGTCACAGCGCTATAAAACTAGTCCGGAACTGCACTTACTTTTCTGTTGTTGCTTATACTGTACTCCACACCCCTTTAACTCTTTCCTAACTGGGCAAAGAAGGCAATGCTGCAACTCATAAATGGGTAATTGCCCATTATCAACAGCCGTAAGCGCAGGTAAAACGGTTAGGACTAAATCTAAGGACTAAAATAGGGTAGCCATAACGAAATTTAAATTCAGGATTGAATTTTTAACACTAGGTGAATCTTTTTCAAAGTTCGAAGAAATTGTTTTATGTGATAGGTTGCTGACCGCTCAGAGACACCCACTCAGCTTATGATTCCACCCACCTACTCAGCAATCCACTTCTGGACATAGGCCTCTCCAAATGCTCGCCACTTTGATCGATCTTCGGGTACTCGCATCCAGTTCCAGCCAGCCCTCTTGCAGAGATCGTCACTCCATCTGGCCTGAGGCCGTCCTGCACTACGTTTACCAAGTTTTTATTTAATACCCATTATGGTTTTGGATTCAATATTTTAATGAAATCAGAATTTTTAAGACATTGTAAAGACCAAAACCAGTTATCTCCTAGTCACTTTCAGTCAGTCTGCACACATTTGCAATGGTGACCAATGATTGGGCCAATCAGAAACAGGGTTCATAGTCGACAATCCGATACGTCCCCATGTACTCTTGGCTCCGGAAACAATCCGGAAGAAACAAGACGTATGATCACCCCAGACTTAAATTCACCTCATTACCATTTCTAGTGTTCCTCACTTGGAAGGGAATACAATCAGCATGCTTTGCCCCCATTTCAACAAAGTAGTCAAGTACTGGGCACAATACTATGCCTATAAGCGTATCTATTAATTATGTACAAACGTCTATGAGGGGATAATTTGAATTTTCCAATTCTTATTTGGCTAGGGAATGAGCACTCGTTAAAGAATGGCTGATTCAGAAAAAAAAACTTTATTTGTTCAACACTAGTGGAGTCAGATTTGTCACTAAAATATGTTTTCAAAATAAATTATACCCAATTATGTCCAGACTTCACATCTATATAATTAAAAACTTAAAAAGCTATATTCGAATTCGTCAGTCGTTTTCGAGATTAGCGTGAACAAACATACAAAACATTTAAAATAGTAACCCATAGTCTGTCTAATAAATTCTTTTTGTCTTGTTTTAAACATGTGTTATTTCATAAATTCATACAACATTTCATTGACCTAATTCCGTACTAGTAGTTGTAGTAGCTTAAGCACTTGTTCAACTTTTTATTCAACATTGTACTTTGAATAGCTGAATAGCTATTCAAAGCTGTATGCTATTCAGTTTCAGATAACAATTTACTCGTATATATTAAAAATGTAATAGAGCTGTGTTTTGGGGCGATCAAAAAACAATAACAAAAAATGAACCAGTGATTTTTTAAATGTTTAATAAATTTTCATCAATTCATCAATTGCCTCTAACTGTTCATTATCCTAATTATGGATAGTCCTTATGTGTACTAAAGTAAGTGTCAATACTTTTTTCTTAAGTGACTTGTCACGTTATTCCAGTAAAGAGGCGAGACGTAAAATATTTTTATGGAATTTTCAACAACAATTTCGTAAAATATTTTCAACCTGCCTCCAATATACAACGTATGAACATACCAATATCTCTACTTGTTTTTTATTTAGCCCTAGTGCCCTTGATGCACACTCAATAGCCACATCGTTTTTCGGGTAAAAGCAATTTTCACCGAAACACTGATAAAGTCATCTGTGTCGAACTATGCATATGACAAAGTTATTTGTCAGGCAAAATAACCTTGTATAAATTCACAAAAAGCTTTTGAAATTAAGCGCTATCAGTAAATTTCATAAGTATCTCGTCAGTATGTTTAGGATTGGATTTGTGTTTAGCTTTTGTACATATTTATTATTTTGGAACGTTCATTCTTTATCTTGTTTAGGGTTCCGTAGACATGGCAAAAAACGGAATCCATAGATTCAAAATGTCTGTCTGTCCGTCCGTCCGTATGTAACACTGTTTTTTTCCGAAACTATAAGAGTTATATTGTTGAAACTTTTAATTATTTTTTGTATGAAAATACCTAGATAAAATAAATTGTTTTTGGGGTTCCTCATTCTTAGAACTGCAACTCATATTCTTTTTTCATTCTTTATTTATTTTCATTCAGGAGGGGAGGGGGCTATCTATAGATAGGCTTCTTCTTTTTCAGCTTTTACGAGTAATATCATTTCTTTCTCCTATGATATAGGCAAATAAAAAAAAAAGGAATGCAACGCGAAAATTAAAAGAACCAGAATGCTCCAATTCAGTTCCAGCTCAGTCAATTTAAATATAAAAATAAATGTTATTTGGTGCTACGGAACTCTTCCTGAGCGAGTTCTAACCGTACTTGGCCGTTTTTTTTGTTTTCCAACCGACAACAGATACGTTTGTTGAATTTTTGCCTTTCATTACTGTTTCTTTGATGTGATTTGGAAATTAATAATCTGATCTGTAATTTCGAATGTTTCTACATTCAAATATGGGCTTTGAAAGGATTAAGCCCAGAAAATTAATTAAATATATTTAATTAATTATGTTTGAGATTAATGATTGACATAACGAACTAATAAGTGCTTTATTTACTTTCAACGAATATTTTAAATCACAATTATTTGAGTAAATACAGGGCGTATCTGTAAACATTTACATCCCTTTAACCATACCTTCTACCTACCAATCTGAACAACATATGTTTTACGACTTTTGGATTCGTCGAAATTTTTCGCGATTCACCATGCATACAACATGACTAAGTCACGTGACTGACTTTGTATAAAAAGTTGACTTTTTAATTCGAATTTCCACAAGTCATAGAATAAATGTTATTCAGAATGGCTTGGAAGAAGGTTAAAGGTATGTAAATACTTATTGATACACGCTGTATTTACTCTAAATTTTGATTAAAAATATTTGTTGTAAGTAAAGAACTTATATATTAGTTAGGTATATCAATCATTCATCTCCAACATAATTAAATATCCTTAATTAATTTTATCGTAGTAGGACTTTTTCTAACTTCGTATTTCTATAAACTGTGTAACAAGTTCAATTCTATAACTAGAGTCAAACTACGGCTAAGCTGTACTTATAATGTGTAGCCTCAAGACTTGCAAGACACACGATTCCTGCGTTAAGTAAGCTCAAAGTGTCTAGATTCTAAGTTCTGTAGCATAAGGATTAATATCGCTCTTGATTGTGAAACTGTACACAACTTATCATGAGAATGCTGTAAGCTATTTCCAGATGTTCCTCGAGACAGCTTAGTAACTTCTGGTTGATGTGTTGAGTGGAGGAAATGTGATACTAGTTTACTGGAGAATGTAAGAGCACAGTATATTTAGTATTTCACAAAAAGTATGTGCTGTAGGCGGCATACGAGCAACCGGGTCAACTGCTAGTATGTGATCAACCACCGACGCCCCATCTGCGAGATCAGAGAAGTCGCTGATGCGTTACTGGCCTTTTAAGAAGGAGTACGCTCTTTTCTTGAAGGTCCCTAAGTCATAGCTGTTGGCGATTTAATGTGTGCGTAACGTAAGCGCCATGCACCGTGTACGTACGCGCTGTCACGCACACGTTAGCACGATGTATTGGTAATGTCTGTTTGCCTCGTGTAGTGGGGCGCATTTATCCCGTAAGACCCAAAAGGCTTTTAAAAGACAAAAACAATTGATTGTCTATTGTGTCTGCTGTCTGGGTCTTACGACGTTAAAGCGAAACTTAGAGGGAGTCCCCAATCTTATTGCAGTTCACAAAATACATCTACAATCTACATCTACCAAGTCTCAATAATATAGTTCTTATAGTTTCAGCAAAAAGTATTTGTGACATACCATCGGACAGACAGATAAGACAATCTATAAGGCTTCCGTTTGTTATAATTTGACCACGGAACCTTAAAAATGGCAGCTGCCCTAACAAGACGTTCTTGTCTAATAAAAACCAAGATGGCGCCTTTTTCAATAAAAAATAACGTCAACGCCCTGACGCTAGAAATATTTTCGGTTATATCCTAGATGTCTCTGTGCATATAAAAGAAAACATTGCGCTATTATCCCCGCGTCCCTCGTAAATGGCCGGAACACGTACCCGGTAAAATGCATTAGTTACAACACACTAAACATTTACGATTTCGCAACATTTGTGCTGGGACTACACTAGTGCTCCCGAGGACTAACGATAGGAAAATCTGTTCTAGCTAAAGACAGTAAAGCCGTGGCGCCCTACATGTGGTACCTACCTAATTCTCGAGCACTTGACATTGAAATCGAACAGAGATTTCATACAATCGCCTATACAAATCTTCTATTGGACTTTAATGTAGTGCACGAGAATTGCCCCCCAGTTCTGTCAAACTACGTGTGAACGCTTTAGTTTTATACAGAGTATGCGGGTTTGCGAAACGCTGGTTTGCGGGTTTTTGTTCAACCCTACAAAAACGAAAAAATAAAACTAACCCTAAGAAAGTAGAAGTTTTCTTGAGTTTTAAGGATAAAGATGCGTTTAGGTTCGCAAGATTTGAGAACCGATTGAAAACTTTTCAATATTTTTTTATAATAAAGGGCAACGTTAAGTTGGGCCATCCAGAGTGGCAATACGCTAAGTCTCCTGGGCACGACGCTTCCGGACAGCAACTTAACGGACATATTATTTTATTTGTAAATATTTATATTTTGTAGTTCTAAGATTCTTATTTAGGAATTCTACCTTTATTACCCTATTGTGCATACGTTAACTAATAAATAAATAAGATTAAAACCTAAACGTGCAGATTCCTCACTGCTACCTTCTTTATTTCATTTTACCGAGCTACGACGAATCTTCTTTAATATTAACCAGTGGCGCAGTCCAGTGTCGGGAATACACCGCAAATGTTACCAACTATAAAATGCTACACGAAAAATTACATTTTCTAAGCTACTGAGATATTCTTTTTCTTCTTTTATTTATGTCATTCACTTTAATTTCGAGCCAACGCTGTAGAAAGCCTTTTTGGCGTCATTGTCAGTTATCTTATAAGTTTATGAGGTTATTTTATTTTTGTGTATCGAGGAGTAAAACCTCCGTGGCATGAACTTTATTTTTAATTTTTTGCTGGTAAACCAGACGCGCGTTTTCATTTTTAATACGTCTACTCTACGTTCGAAGTTCAAATATCAGATGTCATTTGTTTAGGTTTTCTTATTTTTATTTTAGATTCAAATGGCTTGAATTTTTTATGTAGGTAAATACCACATTAACTGCGCATTCAGTTATTATGTATTAGAGTTATTTACTACATACTGTTAACTTTTTACTTACACATACTTTTACTACAAACGTTACTACATACGTTTTTCCAAAACGATCATGGATAGGTACTTTTATTATTACTTTTGTGGGTTGTGAATTAATCTCCTGATTTACAAATTTATCGCTTAGAATTAGATCATAGAAACAGCGTGAATGTGTTAAACTTAAAAGTGTCAGCTGCCAATAAAGGCTCTATCAGCAAAACAGCGCTGCCATTTTCACTTTGTCTGCATCGAGCTATAACATTTGGCAATATTTTTTTTATGTGAAAGGTGGCAGACGAGCAGACGGATCACCATCAGGTAAGCGATGGCGGCCACCCATAGACACCTGCAACTCCCGTAGAGTCACAAGTGTGCTGCCAACCTTTAACCCCCTTTCCATTTCATTTGGGCCTCACTCACTCGACGAAACACAGCCTTCTAATTCCGAAAATGGAAACCATTAGAGAAATATTTAGTTTTAGTCGGTATATATTATTATGTTTAGAATTTTGGCATATCATAGCGCCTCCAACCTATTTACACTGATTGTGGCGAAAATATGTTATTTTTGAAGAAAATAAAACATACAGACTTAGATCCAAGTAAATTGGATTTTTCAAGATGCCATACAATATTTCTAACACGCGACAAGTAACAATAATGTTAATTATTGCTAAAAACGGCCACTTTTAGCAATAATTGACATTATTGTTACTAGTCGCGTGTTTTATAATTGTATTGCATCTTAAAAAAAATCAATTTACTTTTATCTAAGTCTGTAATGTTTTGCTTTCTTAGAAAATATCGTATTTTCGCTACAATCAGTGTAAATAGGTTGGCGGCGCTATAGTTTCATTCGTATAAAGTGAAATAATATAATGTATGTAATAATACTATAACATTTTGCAGACTACAACAGTCTGCAAAATGTTATAGTATTATTTAGTCGACTTCAAGGTTACTTACTTCTCGTGGCATTATACCTGTCGTCTCTAAAAGTTGGTTCTACACGAAGTTTTTGCTGTATGTCAAACGGGCGACGCCTTGACCTCTGGCTTATTTGCTTTAGACATTGAGGTCAGCTCGTAACAAATACCTAGGTTATAAATGACAGCACTAGATTAGGGTGACAAAGATTTAGGTAATTTCTAAAATACCTATTATTTTTAGCCAATGCTGCCCAAAATTCTCTCTTGCTCATCTTCAATATGACAATGCGTCATATAAATACCATAATTGCGCGCCTGCTGGCAGGCTGGATACCGTGTGCATGATACCTACAATAACATCTATGTATCAAATGTGTATAATGCAAATAAATAATGTTTCTGTTAACGTTTCTTTATTGCTGAAGTAGGCAGACGAGCATGCGGCCCATCTGATGGTAAATAACCGCCCTCATAGTCAACACAAAGCCAAGGCACAGTCATGCCGCTGCCTACCGTGAAAGAAGAACTGTTTTCAAACCTCGTTTAAAAAAGGACATTTGTCATAGCGATCATTTGAGGAGTCTGGTGATTAGAATCAGCAAACTGTCGTCTGTCATTCTATTAACGAGTAACCATGATCCAGTTGGTATCTTTAAGACTCTATGAAGTCTTTTTTATGTGATAGGTGTCAAACAAGCAGACGGATCACCTGATTGTATTCGCCACCAATTGGGCATCCGGTACAGGTATTGGAGGCGCTGTAATTCGTCGATTGAGCTGCACGCGGTCTTCTGTGAGGCCGTGGTATCACTCCGATCAAGCTGGCCCATTCTTGCCGAAGCGTGGCTTTCCCACGGTTAAAAATTCAAAGAAAGATTTCCGGAATCAATTTGTGATCGTCAGTACAAAAACTTTGGTGTCAAAAACTCATAAAATTAAAAAAAATGAATCCAATCTAAACTTGCGTTGATGAAACACGTAACACTACTTATGTATTAAAGAGTGTGTAAGTTACCAATTACTTCCTAGCTAATCCAAATCCATTAAAATCGCCAGAAAAAAACCCAATGATTAAATTCCACTAATTGCGCTGTCATGTGGAAATCAGCTGGGAACATGTGTAGTTATTTAAATTTGTATCTTAGTACTTAGTGAGAAGAGTGAATATTGAGGCTGACAGTGATAATACATTTCTACATAAGATTTAATTACACCTTGCCATTAATAAACAATGAAATTAATAATGCACGTTGTGTAATGCCGGGTAATGGCACAGGATAAGAGGATGGTAGCAGTGAGGAACATGTAGACGATATAGTCTGCCTAAGTAGCTAAGAAAGTGTAGTTATGACCTTGAGTGCGCAGAACAGAAACCAATTTTCATAGAAAGTCTTCTATACAGTGCGCAAAATAACGTTTATGTAAGTAATTTTGTATAATGCAACGCGAAGTTTAAAAACATATGTAGATACACACACAGAACTGACCCATGAAATAGGAACGCATGATGGTTTCAAGTTGTTTAAATCGCCGGAGAGCCACGCTTCGGCATGAATGGGCCGCCTCAATCGGAGTGACACCATGGCCTCACAAAAGACCAGTGTATACAGTGCCTGAGCTGCGTTTTTTCAAGTGAGTGAGGGTATCGGAGGCCAATATAATTTCGTCTATGTAAACGGTTTTATTACAATAGCTGGTACAAATTGCATGGGTTATTCAATGGTATAATTACTTTTTAATAATTTTGTACTTGTAAAATGGATTTACCCATGAACTTTTGCTGTTGGTACTGAAAATTTTGCATCATCTCGAGCTTTTTTTTATGTGATAGGTAGCAAACGAGCCGGCGGATCACCTGATGGTAAGCAATTGCCGCCGCCCATGGACACTTGCAACACCAGTGGAGTTACACGTGCGCTGCCAACCTTTAATCCCCTTCCCCTCCCCGGGTAGGCCTCCGGTACCCTCATTCACTCGGCGAAACACAGCACAGGTGCTGAATCACGCGGTCTTCTGTGAGGCCGTGGTATCACTCCGATCGAGCTGGCCCATTCATGCCGAAGCGTGGCTTTCCCACAATTAGCTTAGCCAAACACCCTCGGGAGGAGAGAGGGTTAAGGTTGGACAGGAGTTGTAAGTGTTTATGGGTTGAGGCAAGCGCTTATCTTTTTTAAATCTATCTGTTCGTCTGCCACTTATCACATAAAAAATTACAGATTTAGATAATGTTACGTGTGGCTGTCCGTACTAGCATTGAATGTACTGTGACTGTACTCTTATGATAATCACTTTCGCTGGGCGCGCGCGCACGTCGTTATCGATCGGTGGCTTGGCTACTGTGGACGAATTGTTAATATTAATAATATTGTAATAATGTTGACTTTTTTATTTCTCATGTTTCCATCTTGTAATAACAGCCGGCATTTTTCATGTGGCACATGTGGAGGTGATGAAAATGCATTATAATTTATTTATTTATTTACTATTATTTATTTACAATATTTATTATTATTTATTTACTCTTGACAGAGTGTCAAGAGTGAAAACGACTGAGGACGATAAATGCAAAACGCTTGCGATCAACAATTAGTTAGGGAGTTGAGCGGAGATTTATAAACATTGACCAATCATATTGCTCATCAGAGATAACATGTGTATTCTGAGCAACGTGATTGGTCAATTTTTACAAGTCTCCGCTTCACTCCTACGCAGCTCCGCTTCTGTGGAAACGCAGCCTTACTTGACACAGAACGTCGGATATAGCTGACATTGATATCGAAGAGTTTATTGACCTACGGGTGATTAATAAATTTAGGGCCTGTTTCACAATCTTCTATCTAGTATATTTATAAAAGGAGAAAAGTAGTTGAACAAATGTTGCTAAAATAGTTGATAGAGCACTTGGTTAAAGAGATGTACCTAAATATTCACCGATACAATCTGTATGTCTGCGAAGTTGGTTTTACTCGCTATGTAAGCAGCCAACTTTGTGTGTCTAATTATTTAGTTCCAGTGTCATAGCCGTCACTACTGGTCAGTTGCCACCCGTGGCGCGCTCACTAAGTAATTAATTAAGCATTTTTTTAATTTCTATAGCTAATCGATACCACTTCTTCATATCGATTATCGAAAAAGAAATCGCTGTTCTAAAAGTAAAAGAGTTATGTAAAACTTGTACATTACATAAGTTAGAATAGTTATTTACGGGATTGGTACCTTATGTTATTTTTACTTACTTACTCAGCAATCCAAGGTGGGTCTTGGCCTCCGACAAAAGTTGTCCATTTGGTTCGGTTGTTGTTTTATCTATAGACAAGAACAAGGCTTCTAATAGTTAACCCGAAATACCAGCGCGTTTTAATTGTCACCCAACTCCATCTATTGGTAGGATTTGATAAGGATTTTGAAGTCAGGGCGGGCCACTAATCCTAGCTAATATTATACATGCGAAAGTAACTCTGTCTGTCTGTTACTCTTTCACGCCAAAACTACTGAACGGATTTGAATGAAATTTGGTATACAGATGGTCTAGACCTTGAGAAAGAACATAGGCTACTTTTTATTGCGAAAAGAGGGTTGTAAGGGGTGGGGGTGAAATTATTAAATCATTAAAAATGCTACCCAAAGATACTATTCCACGAGGACGAAGTCGCGAGTAACAGCTACTAATAAATAAAAATACCTTCACTTATCTAAAAATAATCGCAGATATATTGGTCTTGCTAAAGAGGCAGGTCCGCGGGCCTCCAGGCCAGCTGACATTGTGCTGTCACCGCAAATGGTAAACAACAATGACACAATTGCACATGCGCAGCGCCGGCGCGCCGCCGCGGTTACGTCATCGCCCCGCAACGGCGGCCATGTTGCCAGCATCCGGTTGTGGCTTTCAGACAATTAAAAGGTGCAAATTTTAATGTCTTCCGCATAGCCTTCAATCCCGTTTACAACAAGCTTTGACCATGCTTTATCCAGGATTTTTAAAATACCTTTTTCCCTCTTATTACTAAACGTGGTATAAGGTTAGTCTTGACTTACACTGATTGTCACTTTTATTTGTCACATTTTCAAACCATACATCATTCTTAAACCATGATTAACTTTAGTCTCCGATGAACACATTGCATAAAGTCACCCAATTGTAATTTTTTTTCATTCCGCTAAAGTAACTATCAATAAGGGTTTTTTGCAAATGAATATTCCTAAATGGTGGTACGTGACTATTGGTCCAACGATGGGATTGGTTACATTTCATTGACTGACTGGCGCATTTGGTAGAGATCCTGCCTCATACGCCAAAGTTCGTGGGTTCGATCCCCCCACCCTGGACAAACATTTGTGTGATGAATACTTGTGTTTGTTCAGTGTCTGGGTGTAATATATGTATTTAAGTATTATATTTGTGTTTCCTCTGGGTCTGATATCTGTAACACAAGTGCTTAAGCTACTTAGTACGGAGTCAGGACAATGTATGAGATGTTGTGGAAATTAATTATTTTGATGTATTATGTCAAAATTACCAAGTTACGTACAAAACAACGAAGGTCGTCAAAGTTGATCAACGCATCAGCGACCCCTCTGATCTCCCTGATGTCCATGGGCGGTGGTGATTACTTACCAACGGGTGACCCGCTTGCTCGTTTGTCGCCTCTAGTATAAAACCCGCATCTATAGGATTTTTAATTAGCGAAAACATTATTATACCATACATTTTGTTGCTGTTGCTTTCAGTAGCGATATGTCTGACCCGAGGGGCATGTCAAACTTGATTGCTTGGTTAATATGCAACGGGAAATTAAAAATATGAGAGTCTCTTTGTTATTATTGTCTTATGTCCTCGTATCCATAAGCGGCATTTTTGTTATTAGTATAACGCCGTAACGTTCTATTATATATAGAGATTTCATACATTCGTCCATACAAATCTCTAATTCGACTTCAATGTCGAGTGCATGAAAATTGTCCCCCTGGGGGTAGTTCTTGTGCACTCGACATTGAAGTTAAATTAGAAGTTTGTATGGCCGAATGTATGGAATCTCTATATTCGACTTTAGTGTCGAGTCCACGAGAATTATCCACCTAGTCAGACCCCCGTTAAATATTAAATTCGAGCACGGTTTTAGCAAACTAAATTTGTCATTTTCTGGGTCACCGGAGCTCGTTGATATCCAAGTATATAAGAGTTATGAACTCGTTTGTGACTACAGCAACTATTTTTAATACACGTTTAAGTGTTTCATCACTCATACAATCTCCTACCTAATAGTAAAAGTAAAGAATCAGCCTATATACTGTCCCACTGCATGATAAAAGCCTATTTCATAGAAATCAAGTCATCGCTACTATAATGGGATTAGGCTTAATCACCTTATGCGGATTGGTGATCATAAACCCGAGCTATGTTCGGAAAATTCGAAACATACTTTTGCCCGACCCGGGAAGCGTACCCGCGACCCCGAGATCACGGCCCGGTACTAAAACCAGTTGACCAACAAGGCGTTATCCATACTAATATTATAAATGCGAAAGTAACTCTGTCTGTCTGCTACTCTTTCACGCCAAAACTACTCAACGGATTTAAATGAAATTTGGTATACAGATAATCTAGACCCTGAGAAAGGACATAGGCTACTTTTTATTGCGAAAAGGGGGTTGTAAGGGGTCGAAAGGGGGGTAAAAAGTTACT
The DNA here is from genome assembly GCA_014851415.1 of Cnaphalocrocis medinalis. Lineage (NCBI taxonomy): Eukaryota > Metazoa > Arthropoda > Insecta > Lepidoptera > Crambidae > Cnaphalocrocis > Cnaphalocrocis medinalis. The sequence goes on along the minus strand of CM026276.1, from coordinate 15,915,953 downwards.
TTTCCACGCGGACGGAGTCGCGGGCGACCGCTAGTGTCTTATATGTATGTGCTACCTAATTTGTACCAATATCACGAAGTGGTACAGATATAATTTCCCTATGGAAAGAAACAGGATAAATTGTTATATGCAAAAGAATTTCCGAAATGAATAAAATATTTTCAAATCTGTTTGCAAACGCCTACTGCCTGAGGACCGACAACGGAACAAAATTGACATCCCCATCTCTTTCACTTGCACTGTGATCCGCTTACGTTTGAATGCGACAGGTTGTCTCCCGAGCCGTACATGACAGTTTCGTTGTAAGGTCGCTGAACACCAGCTTCGGTATTTTGCGAATAATTTCTTTCAAACTCTCCCATCTTGCTCACACGTACCTCGTATCTCAAGTAAGAAAAGGATGGAAGAATCGGGATAAAAGTAAAATGCCACAGAATTGTGAAGACACCAAGCCACCCTTTATCGATGCTATACATAATTCACGATAGGGAAAGTGCGAGCAGTAAAGACGTACGTTTCTAGAATAACACATGTTGATGTAACAAACCTTACCCACCTGTGACTCAAACTTCATATTTTTAATGCATGTGGTGAGTTTACTTTCAATGTATGGACTTTACAAAATGTGGCGAATTTACTTTGTGGTCAATGTACAAGGACCCCTATTTTTTTCCTGATTTACTTCTGATTCCTAAAGCATTTTAATCTGTCAACGTGGGGCACCTCAGATAAAGGCGAAGTGCCGTTACTATTCGAAGATTTAGGGCGCTCTTTGTGAACATATTTCTCGTGCGTGACTACCGTGACGGGACCTAAAGTATTCCCGGGTAAACATACTCGTACTCACATAGGATTTCCATCTCCATTCCTTTTGTTTTGTGGAAAGAGGACGCTCAATTTCGTTAGAGAATGGTACGTGGATTTATTTTTGTGGGTATTCTTTTTGTGACGTTACTTATATAGAATAGACTTAGGTAGTGCAACGGCTTTATATATATTTACTAGTGGCCCGCCCTCACTTCGCTTCGGGACCTTAATTCAAAATTGAACTAATAGATGGCGCTGTGCTAAACTACATCGCGCAAGCGTTTCATGTTTTCGGTTTACCTATAAGCCTTGTCGTTGTCTAAGAAATTATCTCTGTATAAATAGTAATATAGACGACATCCTTTTACTAATCCTAACTAATGTTCTGTCAGTCAGTTACTCTTTCACGTCAAAACAACTGAAGGGATTGGAGAAAGAAATTTGGTATAGGGGATGGTCTAGAGCCATAGGCTACTTTTTATTGCGAAAGGGGGGTTGAACCTGGGGTGCGGACGAAGTCGCAGGTAACAGCTCGTAAATACACACATAAATATGGATTCTCTATAAGTCATGTAGAAGATTTATATAGATAACCAATCTAAAAAAAAAAATTAAGTTTCTGAATTCGGTGTCAAAATTAGATACAATTTCTTTCGTTAATCTGCAGTAATTTTCTAATTACTTTTTCTATCACAAATTTTATTTTCGATTAGACGAAAGTAAGCTTCCAAACTTCAGCAGGGCATTCATATAATTGTATTAACTGTATTTCAGTCTGTAAACTTTCAGAAGATGTTTCGCTTTTGCATTAAAAATGTAAGCTTCAAAAACTTGATAAGTGTACTAACTTGATGTGGATTGCGAATACTGCGATACTAAAATGTAGACTGGCAGTTTCAGTACTTTCAGCAGCAGTTTCAAGGTCGATCCCATGAATATGTATTGTTTGTAAAAAAACCCGAAGTGCGAGTCGAACTCGGCATGATGGGTTCTGTACCATTAACTAGGTGAACAACCTGTGTACCTTCTACACAATTTCAGTACCTAACCTTTTTGTCCGGATTCTCTTAAATATTTAGTTTATTTTTATTTTACCAGTTATTATTATTAACTGAATATTTCAAGTCTCTACTTTTTGATTGATTTATGTACCTAAGTATTATTGTGATCCTCTGTTGTCTATTATTTGTAACACAAATGCTTGAGCTACTTAGCACGGAGTTAGGTCAATGTATGAGATGACGTATGTTGTATAACCTAATCCTAACTAATATTATATGCGAAAGTCTCTGTCTGTCTGTTACTCTTTCACACGCCAAAACTACTGAACGGATTTGAATGAAAGATGGTACATATTCCGCGCCTAGACTCCATCCATACATTCTGGGACAACTCCTTTGGTATATAGATAGTCTAAACCCTGAGGAAGGACATAGACTACTTTTTATTCCGAAAAGGGGGTTGTAAGGTGTTAAAAAGGGGGCGGGGGAGGAGAAAATTATTAATTAATTAAAAATGCTACACAAAAATACTATTCCACGCGGACGAAGTCGCGGGTAAAATAAATGATCACGGCAGCTTTAAAAATAAATGAGTTCCCACCAATATTAGGTTTCCGTTCTTCTTTGGGAACTGAACCCTAAAAATGGAATCGGGTATTTATTGCCGTAGAGAAACTCGTGCCAACTCTTCAGGAGGAGATTTTTTAAGGGTTTGTTTATTCAATTGCCAAAAAAGGTCACGTATTTTGCGCGTGTATAGTTACTGTGTATGTACTCATTTTTATTATCCTACTTTTGTCAACAACAACAACATCACATACATCGACCTGACCCAAGTAAGTAGCTTAAGCACTTGTGTTATGGGTTTTAGAATCAATCTGTATATTGTGTGTTCTTCACACAAAATATTCAGGGTGGAAAAAATCTTAGAGGAAAACTACCTCAAATCCTCAAGTTGGCTCGTTTTATTGAAAGAAAATAATATTCCTTTATTATAGGAAAAGTAAACTGCACTTAATGGATTTTGAATTGTGCTTCTAATAAATCAAACCACTAAAAATAAGTTGTTTCACTCATCGATTCAGTCATACAAGCAAAATTTTAAAAAACATTAAAAGCAAACTGCATTTTATTTTAAATATGGATTTTCTTCAAGTAAGTATAACGTTCATTTAGGTAAGTATATTAGTTTCCCTCCAGAGCTAACACTCGGAGATTAGGATTTCTTTCAAACTCTTTCTTACTACGTCATACTCACTGTGGAAGTTCCACCAGCTAAGCGTTTCGCTTCTTCTTTCTTGGTACGAACTGCTAAGGAATGGAACAACTTGCCGGCTTCTGTATTTCCAGAGAGCTACAATTTGGGTGTCTTTAAGTCGAGAGTGAATAGGCTTCTTCTGGGAAAGCACGCTACATCTTAGACCTCATTGTCACTCTCCATCAGGTGAGATGAGGTCAAGTGCAAACCCATCTTATATAAAAAAAAAATAAAAAAAATACTACTCGTACCTTAAAAAACATAAACATTGCCAGTAGCAAAACATTTTTATGTGATAGGTTTCAGACGGACAGACCTGATAATAAGCGATTTCCACCGCCCATAGACACCTGCATCACCAGTAGAGTCACAAGTGCGCTGCTTAACGCCGGTTTTCTGTGAGGCCGTGGTATCCGGTCGCGCGGCCCATTCATGCCGAAGCGTGGCTCTCCTACGGCTTTGAGCATCACACTTGCTTTATTAACACTGATTATACCACAACAATTTAACTGATTTAATTGAGATTGTGTTATACGCAAGTGTGATACATGGATGAGTCTTAATGTAATTGAATTCTAGAGTAAATAGACTAGTTAATCCCTTAACGTAATAACCGTCTTCAATTAGTTATAATTAAGTGAACGAGTAACATGAGAACCAAGGCTCGGTCCTGTATATAGGGTGTATCTGTGAACATTTACATCCATTTAACTACGTCCACGTGGTACAGGACCGATCTGTGTGGAGAACTTTGGGGGAGGCCTATGTCCAGCAGTGGACGTCTATTGGCTGAAATGATGATGATGACGTGGTTACGTCTTCTACCAACCATTCGGAACAACATTGTTCTGTGACTTGAAAAAAGTAAAAAGTAGAGTATGAGCCTATATACTGTCCCACTGCAGGGCAAACGCCTACATCATAGAAATCACGTCATCGGTATTATGATGGGTTTAGGCTGATCTCGCTCAATCACCACGCTTGTCTAATGCGTCACAAACATGCGTGCGTGATCACAAACCCGAGCTAAGTTCGAAAAATTCGAAACATACTTTTGCTCGACTCTGGAATCGAACCGGTACCCCAAGATCGTGTTCCGGTACTTAAACCACTAGATCAATTGGGCGTATTTTGGACTTTTGAAAATTCGTCTTAAATATTTTCGAGTCCCCATACAAAATGAACTAGTCACGTGACCGACTTTGTATAAAAAGTTAGATTTTTATTATGCTACTTTCGATGATGAGAGCCGATTGAAGACATTTGACACTTTTGATGAGTGGCTAATCATAAAGAAAGGTGGCTAATAGTGGCTATACGTACCGATTTAAAACCAGAGATTTAAATCACTGTTTAAAACAAATCAGACCAACATTAAAACGACTCTTTGTTCTGTATTTAACTTCGACTGAATGCAGTCTTAATCTTGCCAGGAGGGGCTCCACAAAGCGTGACATATCTGGAACGAGCGGCTATCAGATCCGAACGGGACTCAAACACTAGCTTTTATAAGATGACCTGTTTATTGTGGAAACGCTATTGAATCGTGAGTGAAATAAATCAAGATGGAATCCCTGCAAGTATAAAGGCGAGCCTTTATCAAACTTTACGTCTGTGAGGATTTATCTATGGCTGCTTTTATTTTATTTGTTTGCAATTTACAAACAAATTTTCAACTTTATAGGCTTTATTATAGCACTACAAGTTTTCTTATATCTATTATAGCCACTATGGAAAAAGGGTTTCATATAGCAGTACTTAACTTATTTCATTAGAAATAGAAATAGAATAGAAATAGAAATATTCTTTATTCAATTTAAGTCCTTATAGAACATTTATGAATGTCAAATATTATGTAAGCTACCGCTGATTCGGAAAGTCGATTTCTACCGAGAAGAATCAGCAAGAAACTCAGTAGTCACTCTTTTCAAATTATGATCAGTATTACAATTTTCATTCTGATAATAAAAAATATTATTAAGATTACAACAACAGTATGATGTGTACAATGCTTTATATCGTTTAGATAATCGTCAAAGTAAAATTATAAAATCAAATTATACATTTAATAGAATAGGCGAGGAGATTAACATGTCCAGGAATCCTTATCATCTAAATAATCTTCTACATTATAGTAGCCTTTCTGCATTAAACAGTTTTTAATATGAAATTTAAATTCATGCAATGGTAAGTCAATTACTCTTTGTGGTAACTTATTAAAAATTTTTATACTCAATCCCACAAATGAGTTGCCAATTTTATGAAGTCTTAGATTTGGGACCGCAAGCCTATGTTATTTCGTGTGTTAAAGCTATGAAAATCAGATTTTCGCGAGTAAAGCTGCAAGTTTTTACGTACAAACATAATGCAATCAAAAATGTATTGAGAAGCTACCGTTAAAATATTTATTTCCTTGAATAATTCTCTAAGTGAGTCACGTGATCTAAGGCCATAGATGGCGCGAATTGCCCTCTTCTGCAATATGAAGATAGCTTGTATGTCAGCACCGGATCCCCACAGCAATAGACCATATGACATCAGACTATGAAAATAACTAAAATATACCAGTCTTGCAGTCTCAATATCAGTCAGATTCCTTATTTTCCTAACTGCATATGCAGCTGAACTAAGTCTTCCTGCCAAGGCAGCAATATGGGGGCTCCATTGCAATTTGGAATCCAGAGTGATGCCTAGAAAAACTGTGGAGTTTATAATTTCAATAGGTTCGTTATTCATGACTATATTAATATTGACCTGCCTTACATTGGGCATAGTGAACTTTACACATTTAGTTTTCTTTGAATTAAGAACTAAGTTATTAGAAGTGAACCAGTGTAGTACTTGAGAGAGAGTGTTATTTACGTCGTCAACATTTTCTTTTTGTCTATCAACCTCAAAAATCAAGGATGTATCGTCAGCAAATAACACTATCTCACATAGATCTTTAGTATAGTAAGGAAGGTCATTTATGTAGATTAAAAACAGCAACGGCCCCAATATCGAGCCCTGGGGTACACCCATAACTAAAGGGGCACCCGAAGAGTTAATTCCATTGACATTCACCTTTTGAATCCTATCAGATAAATAAGATTTGATTAGACTAATTGAGTTGTCTAAGACACCGTAATGATGTAACTTCATAAGCAACGTTTCATGATTTACGCAATCGAAGGCTTTTGACAAGTCACAGAATATACCAATAGCATCTCGCTTATTTTCCCACGCATCAAAGACATGCTTGATAAGCGCCACTCCAGCATCAGTAGTGGATTTACCTTTTGTAAATCCAAATTGCTTACTGTGCAATATTTTATTCAAATTCAAATGAGCCAATAACTGGATGAATATTACTTTTTCAAAAATTTTGCTAAGAGCTGGTAGTATAGAAATTGGTCTGAAGTTAGACGGGTCACTTTTCTCTCCCGATTTGAATAATGGTATTATTTTACTGTATTTCATCATATCGGGAAATACACCGTCGTCAACACATTTATTGAATATCATAGCTAGATGGGGTGCGATAGCATGTATTATATTTTTAGTATGTCTACCGAGAGTCCCCATAAATCCTCAGTTGGTTTCATATTCAATTCTTTGAATGTTTTTAAAATTATATCAGAATTGATATGAGTAAATTTAAAGGTAGTCTTGCATTCATCAACATGTGATTTGAGCAGAGAAGCAGCAAGATGTGCGCTTGAGTTTAGTTTGTTAGTGGTGGTGACTGCTATACTAGAAAAGAAAGACTGAAATGTTTCTGCTACTTCAGAGTCAGAAACAACTGATTTGCCATCGATTTTAAGAGAGAGCTTGTTTTCTTTTGTTTTATTTTTACAAGTCTCATTATTTATGATCTTCCATGATATTTTACTTTTATTAGTGGCTTTTATAATCTTATCTTTCAAATAATTTGATTTTGCCATTGCACATACTTTTTTGAATAATTTTGAGTATGCTCTGACATATTCAATTAACTTAGGGTCATTTGAATTGGCTTTGATATCATATAATTCAAATAACCTCTTTCTGCTTTTGTAAATGCCTTGAGTGGCCCAGTCACTGAATTTACTTTTAGAAGTATCTAATTTAATTGTTTTCTTAGTGAAAATCTCATTAAATTCCTTTGCCACTACATTAAAAAGCTTCTCATAAAGTATATTTGCATTTCCATCATTATACGATAATGCAGGCACCTTCCTATTAATATTATCTTTAAACTTTTCTTTGCGGTTTGCCGTAATTGGCCTACATACAAAACTAAACGAAGAGGGTGCATGACGGTATTCCAACTGTGCTATCTGTCCACTATGATCTGAATTTATAAAGTTTATTATGGACTTGTCTAATACATCACACAAAATATGTTATCCAAACAAGTAGCTGTGGTAGGGGTAATTCGCGTGGGTTCATTAAAAAGATTATGTAAGTTAAAAGATCTGAAAAGATTTAGTAAACGCATCGAGTTTTGTGAATTATCTAAAATATTTACATTAAAATCCCCGCACACAACCACTTTTTTATTAGATGAACATATTTTCTTAATACTTCTTCCATAATGGATTCAAATGAAATAAAATTCCCAGATGGGGGCCTGTACACACAGACAAGGACATGTTGTTCAAGCTCAACACATGCTAGCTCAATAGTTCGCTCAAGTGAAAGTGAAACAATATCTTTGCGTTCTTTAAATTTAATACATTTATTTAACAAAATTAGTGACCCACCTCGGATTGCCGACCTTCTCGTGAACGAACTACCGACGCTATAGTTATCTATATTGATAATTAATTCATACTGCCTTAACCAATGTTCGGTAATACATAATACATGGACATTCATTTTATTTAAAAATAATTCGAGCTCAAGTAATTTGCCAGACAGACCCTGTATATTCTGATGAATAAGGGTTTAGGTAATTAGGGTGTCCGTTTGTCATTGGTTTGCTAGAGGATTCCTCTATTGTCTCAAATTGTAATTTAAATTATTTTTTGGAAGTACTTCCAAGGTCTGTATAAACATGTTATTAATATTATACGCTAACAAAGTAGCTAATTCTCTTTTATTTTTAATAGGCAAATAAAAAGTTTTGCCAGTCAACAAGAACTTATTGTCAATAATTTGTTTGTGTCAAAAAACACAAATTTGTCACTATGATTATATGTCAAATTGTATAATAATGTATTCAACAAATGAATACTGTTATTTGGCTAGGTGTGTAATACCTAGAAAAAGGGAAGGCACACAAAATTATTTTATTAACATTAAGGTCAGATAGGGTTGAGAACCCCTGAATTAAATCTCTTTTATTAATATCTAAAGCATTTCCAATCATCAATGTAATTATGGATGCTTACTAAAACTACATGTATTCATCCTAGCAATAATTGATTAAATGAAGTATTAGGCATGCAATATTTGTTACATTATGATTAATTTTTTCATTTAAAAAGTGGTCCAAAACCAAGTCCAATCTTATCAGAAAACATTATGAGGTTGTTATCTGAATTGTTTATTGTGTGCTGTACACTAGACAAATCATTTCAGCCCCTTCTAGAAGCTGGGGTTCGTCCATCACCTGGTGTTCGTCCACGCCCCCTGTACTTAAGTGACAGTTACACTGTTCAATAAAGCGGCTTGCAGCGAGGATGTGCTCGCTTATTTGACCTTGGGCCGAGTTGTATTTATCGGTCATACGCTCTAATGACATTGTTTATTGTGTTCTGCTTTAATCTTAGAATGTACAAGAAAAACAATGTCAGAATTGGTGGCAGACGAGCAGACGGATCACCTGATGGTTTTCCGCCGCCCATAGACAACTGCAACACCAGTAGTCACAAGTGCGCTGTCAACTTTTTAACTCCTGATTCCCTCGATTGAGCCTCCGGTACACTCACTCGGCAAAATACAGAAGAGGTTTTCTGTGAGGGCGTGGTATCACTCCGATCGAACCCATTAGTGCCGAAGCGTTGCTCTCCTAAAGTGTTGGATAGTAATCTAGTATACGTTATGTTGGTAAGGCAAATAACAAATCACATGCTTCACTGGGGATGTTAGTGATGAAAGTCACGTGACCGAATTAGTGAAATCTGCATTCCCTATGCACGTGCTACTTCTGTATGCATTAGAGTCTCGTGAGACAGCGACACAGTGAACGTTTGTGCAGTAATCAATCTTCATTTGGATCTTGCATTTTTTTCTCAGTATCCTGTATACTACACTACTATAGAAACACCCTGGTGTTTCTGTGAACATTTACATCCATTTAACCACGCGATCTACTAACCATCCTACTACTATTATAAAGGCGAAAGTTTGTAAGTATGGATGTATGGATGTTTGTTACTCTTTCACGTAAAAACTACTGAATGGATTTGAATAAAACTTTACCACAATATAGCTTATACATCAGAATAACACATAGGCTACAATTTTTGAGGTTTCTACGAACCTGGAGTCCACGCGAACGAAGTCGCGGGCAAAAGCTAGTTTTGAATAATTTTTTTTTTATGTGTTTAACATATATTTTTGTCATATTGACGTATATAAACAAAAGAGCAGCGATATTTGAGAAAAGAACAACATATTCTTCGCGCCATAAAAATAGACAAATGAGGTTTCATACATCGAGGTTCAGTCCTCGACAGATGTCATCTATCGAGTCGACTAATATAGGTATTACTGTTATCTTGTTCACTGTAGCATCACGTTGAAGGCGTCGGCAAAGCATTTGTCTCCCTGCGTTGGATGCGACTTTTCACCTCACTCTCTTTTCGCGACGAATATAAATTCACAACGAAAATACACAAATGTTGCATATTGCTGCTTCTATGTTGTAGATTTACCTAAACAAAATTGCTTTACTCAGTCTAAATATGATTGCTTAGGTGAAACATGCTGTATAGTCATATCACTTCGCTGTGTCACTCCGGTTTTCTGTGAGCTCGTGGTATCATTCCAGTCTAGCTAGTATTCATGCTGAAGCTTCGCACTTTCTCGGTGTTTTTGTGATAAGTGGTAGACAATCAGACGGTTCACCTGATGGTAAGCGATTGCCTCCGTCCATAGACACCTAGAACAGCAGTAGAGTCACTGCGAGCCATTAACCCCCTTTCCCCCAATTGGGCCTCCGGTACCTCGACAAAACATAGCGCAATTAATAAAGATACAATTATTATATTAGTCATATTACCATCTGCAGCGGAAACGGGCCACCTGCGCCACTGGAGCGCGACGCGCCCGGAACTGCGCAGGCGCACCCTACGCCTAGGGTTGCCTACTCTGGAAAGGACCAACCCAGGAGAATATTATGTTTAAAAAAATATAGAAAATCATTGTTTAATTTTTTATTTTGGGTTTATTGAGTACCATCTAATCGGTCATCCTTCGAGATTGAATTTTCGTGGCTGTCTTTAAATATAGGTACGGAATTCACATTAGACTGTTAAAGATATAGTTAGAATATATATATAATAGGATAATTTATTTGTCGAACATAGGTTACAGAATAAGTTGACATATTACACTGAAGTCCTCCATGTCAATACTATTATATTATTGGATGGGAAAAGCCTTCCAAATTATTATGATCGGTACCTTTTAAGGCTAGGCAGACATATATTACACGAAATATATCCACATGTATTAACGATTGCAAGAAAATCTTTTAAAAAAAATCAGCAAAAATTGCACTGCAAGACGTGAGGTTAACCATTTACCCTATTTTAAGTGGGAGACTCCGATAAAAATGGGTCGCAATGGGAAATCCAGAGGGTTGGGAACCCTACCTACACCGCAGGCGCAGGGCAAGGAGTGGCTTCCTACGAATTTGTGTGGAACGTTACTTTTTGAACTCAGTTCGTTACCGCGTGAAGGAGTGGACACTCAGTGCTTTTTATTGCTGGCTGGCAAAAATTTTGTAGTGTTTTTATGTTTTAAGTGGAAGTGAAAACAATAAAATCTTTGGACTACGCCGCGGTACAATTTGCGAGGTTGGTTTGCGATAATAAGGATCTAAAGAGTGGCTTGGACTAGTAAAATGAATGTGGAACGTTTGTGTTTGAACTAAATCGTTAACGGGAGAGTAAACATTCCTTCCTTTGTTAAAGTTATGCAGTGAAAAGAAAGTTTTAATTGGAATTTTTAAGGTTTTTAATGCCATAGTGTAATTTTCTTGAACTAATTTAGAACAAAATCAGGACAGCAGTATGTAAATGATTTTAAGAGGTTAATAACATTAAGTATCTAAATGTTTGATGTTCTGTTGTCCCGAATAGTCAGAAGAGTTTTAAAGAATATTTTTCTTGGGAAAATGTTGCAGGTTAAAAGGTGAGTAATAAGATCAATGCATAACTAGTGGTTATACTAACCGGGTGAATGCTCTGTGCCAATTGAGCTACCAAATACATTACTATTATATATTACTAGTGGCCCGCCCTCACGTCGTTTCGGGGCCGTAGTTCTAAAATGAACCAATAGATGGCGCTGTACGTAGATACATTGCGCTAGCGTTTCGTGTTTTCAGTTTACTTATAAGCCTTGTCGTTGTCTATAGACGTTATCTCTTTATAAATAGTATAGATAAGCCTTTTTAGAAAAACGCCGCGCGTCGCCGAAGCAATTGGGTATTAAATAAATTAATAATATAAATTATAAATTATCCTATACAAAAATAACCGCGTCATTTGTGAGGCTTCACGGCTTATTTCCCGAAGTTAATCTACTAGAGCTTCCTCATTGTTTAATAAGCGTGAGCGCATGTCGTATGTTTGAACTCATTCTGAAGTAGGTAATCTGTTATAATCTCGTTATGGCGGAGTCTATAGGCTTAGGCATGCGAAATTGTTAGGGGGATTGGGGTAAATCGGGACTGGCCTAGTGAGTATAATAATTTTTTTTTGTAGGATATATGTTTATTCAGTGTACGTTTTCGAATAATGCAAAACAATAAAGATTTTTAAACTATCGATTTTATATTTAAATGTGCTAATACAGAATTGCAAAAAATATAATAACTTATTTTTTTAACGGACACCAGACATTGGTACAGTAATTTAACGTTGAAAAAGGAATACATTTTCATGTCATACCTTATTATTTTCTCATCTGTAAGGAATTCAAGCATGCACATAAGTTACATTTTATACAAAAACAGCTCAATCAAAGAGAAATAACGTGAGCAAAAATACTTGGACCTCTCTAGGTCCAAGTATTTTTACTAGGTCTCTACCTAAGCAACTTATAGACACAAAAAGTACAAATACAATAGCCCAGGAGTTACCAATTAGTTTCACTCGGAGTCTGTTTTAAGAAATGAAATGACCATCGCGGTCCGCAGTACAAAACTAACAAAGAATTGTTTGTGCAAGTGCAGTGCTAATTTCTGAGTTTTTGCGGTCGCACAGAATGAGTTGCCGGGGCCGGATGCGTTGGCGACCCCTTCAATAAACCATACCTAATAACCCCAGTCTACTCTAGCTCCGTGATTCTTTAATTACGCTAATGAACTTAGTATTTATGATACGCAAATTAAAAATAATATATTTTTGACACCAATTCATACTTAGATTGTTACCATAGCAGTTAAACTTTTATATTTGTATGCCTCTGAACTGGACACGTTTGTATGATTCACACAACATCTCAAACATTGACCTGACTCCGTACTAAGTAGCTTATGTAATAATTGTTACAGATATCAGACAACAGAGGATCACAAATACAATACTTTCAATACATTATATGAAGTACTAGCGGCCGCCCGCGACTTCGTCCGCGTGGAAAAGTAACTTTTTTTACCCCACTTTTATCCCTACAACCCCTTTTTAACCCCTTTTTCGCAATAAAAAATAGCCTATGTCCTTTCTCAGGGTCTAGACCATCTGTTTACCAAAATTCATTTAAAAACCGTTCAGTAGTTTTGGCGTCCCATCCATACATACTTTCAACCGTTATTTCACCCTCTCACTGGTCGGAATTCCAAAAACGCTAGAACAAATGTTAATTATATCTTGTTAAGTGCCCAAATATAAGTTTCATGGTTTTATCTTTTAAAATTAAGAAATCCCATACAACTTTCAACCCTTATTTCACCCCCTCACTGGTAGAAATTTCAAAACGCTAAAACAAATGTTTAATTATATCTTCTTAAGTGCCCAAATATAAGTTTCATGGTTTTATCTTTTAAAATTAAGAAATCCCATACAAACTTTCAACCCTATTACACCCCCTCACTGGTAAAATTTCAAAAACGCTAGAACAGATGTTTAATTATATCTTATCATGTGCTTAAATACGAATTTTCATGGTATTACCTTTTAAATAAGAAATCCCATACAAACTTTCAACCCTTATTTCACCCCCTCACTGGTAGAAATTTCAAAACGCTAAAACAAATGTTTAATTATATCTTGTTAAGTGCTCAATATAAAGTTTCATGGTTTATCTTTTAAAATAAAGAAATCCCATACAAACTTTCAACCTTATTTCACCCCCTCACTGGTCGAATTCCAAAAACGCTAGAACAAATGTTTAATTATATCTTGTTAAGTGCCCAAATATAAGTTTCATGGTTTTATCTTTGAGCTCGTGGTATCTGGATCTAGTCAGTATTCATGCTGAAGCGTCGCTCTTTCTCGGTATTTTTTGTGATAGGTGGCAGACGATCAGACGGGTCACCTGATGGCAAGCGATTGCCTCCGCCCATAGACACCTGGAACAGCAGTAGAGTCACTGCGAGCCTTTAACCCCCTTTCCCCCAATTGGGCCTCCGGTACCTCGACGAAACATAGCGCAATTAATAAAGATACAATTATTATATTAGTCATATTACCATCTGCAGCGGAAACGGGCCACCTGCGCCACTGGAGCGCGACGCGCCCGGAACTGCGCGGGCGCACCCTACGCCTAGGGTTGCCTACTCTGGAAAGGACCAACCCAGGAGAATATTATGTTTAAAAAAATATAGAAAATCATTATTTAATTTTTTATTTTGGGTTTATTGAGTACCATCTAATCGGTCATCCTTCGAGATTGAATTTTCGTGGCTGTCTTTAATATAGGTACGGAATTCACATTAGACTGTTAAAGATATATGTTAGAATATATTATAATAGGATAATTTATTCTGTCGAACATAGGTTACAGAATAAGTTGACATATTACACTGAAGTCCTCCATGGTCAATACTATTATATTATTGGATGGGAAAAGCCTTCCAAATTATTATGATCGGTACCTTTTAAGGCTAGGCAGACATATATTACACGAAATATATCCACATGTATTAACGATTGCAAGAAAATCTTTTAAAAAAAATCAGCAAAAATTGCACTGCAAGACGTGAGGTTAACCATTTACCCTATTTTAAGTGGGAGACTCCGATAAAAATGGGTCGCAATGGGAAATCCAGAGGGTTGGGAACCCTACCTACACCGCAGGCGCAGGGCAAGGAGTGGCTTCCTACGAATTTGTGTGGAACGTTACTTTTTGAACTCAGTTCGTTACCGCGTGAAGGAGTGGACACTCAGTGCTTTTTATTGCTGGCTGGCAAAAATTTTGTAGTGTTTTTATGTTTTAAGTGGAAGTGAAAACAATAATTTCTTTGGACTACGCCGCGGTACAATGGTTGGTCTGCGATAATAAGGATCTAAAGAGTGGCTTGGACTAGTAAAATGAATGTGGAACGTTTGTGTTTGAACTAAATCGTTAACGGGAGAGTAAACATTCCTTCCTTTGTTAAAGTTATGCAGTGAAAAGAAAGTTTTAATTAGAATTTTTAAGGTTTTTAGTGCCATAGTGAAATTTTCTTGAACGAATTTAGAACAAAACCAGGACAACAGTATGCAAATGATTTTAAGTGGTTAATAACATTAAGTATCTAAATGTTTGATGTTCTGTTGTCCCGAATAGTCAGAAGAGTTTTAAAGAACATTTTTCTTGGGAAAATGTTGCAGGTAAAAAGGTGAGTAAAAAGATCAATGCATAACTAGTGGTTATACTAACCGGGTGAATGATATGTGCCAACTGAGCTACCAAAGACATTACCATTATAATATTGTAAGCCTTTTTAGAACAACGCCGCGCGTCGCCGAAGCAATTGGGTAGTTTGCACAAATTGGTCGGGTTACTTTAAAAATAAATTTCATGGTTTTATCTTTTAAAATTAAGAAATCCCATACAAACTTTCAACCCTTATTTCACCCTCTTCATCCCTATTTTTAACAATTAAAAGTAGCCTATGTCCTTTCCTGGTCTAAAGATTGTCTGTGCCAAATTTCATCAAAATCGGTTGTGAGGTTTAAGCGGGAAAGCGTAGCAGACAGACAGACAGACAGACAGAGTTACTTTCGCATTTATAATATTAGTATGGATTAGTATGGATAAGTGCCCAAATATAAAGTTTCATGGTTTTATCTTTTAAAATTAAGAAATCCCATACAAACTTTCAACCCTTATTTCACCCCCTCACTGGTAGAAATTTCAAAAACGCTAGAACAAATGTTTAATTATATCTTGTTAAGTGCCCAAATATAAAGTTTCATGGTTTTATCTTTTAAAATTAAGAAATCCCATACAAACTTTCAACCCTTATTTCACCCCCTCACTGGTAGAAATTTCAAAAACGCTAGAACAAATGTTTAATTATATCTTGTTAAGTGCCCAAATATAAAGTTTCATGGTTTTATCTTTTAAAATTAAGAAATCCCATACAAACTTTCAACCCTTATTTCACCCTCTTCATCCTATTTTTAACAATTAAAAGTAGCCTATGTCCTTTCCCTGGGTCTAAAGATTGTCTGTGCCAAATTTCATCAAAATCGGTTGTGAGGTTTAAGCGGGAAAGCGTAGCAGACAGACAGACAGACAGACAGACAGACAGACAGACAGACAGTTACTTTCGCATTTATAATATTAGTATGGATTATTATCAATTAATTTCTTTATTGGCAAAATTTAGAGACAATTTACATAATTTCAGTGACTTAGCACTAGGCTCGCAGGCTGTGTCGCAGAAGTCGATGAGTGAGTTAATTCGTATTTCAATTACATCGGGTTATTCTTAATACTCCAGTTCTTTTAATGCCAAAACTTAAACATATGTAACAAGTAAAATTAAAAGTAGTAGGTAACATAATTACAACAACGGACAAAATTTTCGAAATTAAACAAAAGTAGGAAACTTATGGTGTAGTTAGTAATGGGTAGTGTATATGTTTTTAAGTGTATGTGTCTTGTATGTGTGGTGTGTGGTGTACGTATATGTGTGTGTATGTAATTGATCGCGTGTTTGAGTGAGTGTGGCTGTATGTGTGGAAAGTAAGTTATTTAACAGCATGTCATTGAATTTATTATGGGATGATATGTCTCTGTTTCTAGATAGTTTAGGTCCAGGAGCCTGAGTTGAACTATGTGTTTTGGAATTTATTGTCGAAGGTTCATGACAGGTTTGTTCAGCATTAGTACATATTATGAACCCTGAACTTAAACACTACTTAAACAGCTATAGTGACCCACAGCTCGTATAGTCCAGTGTATTTAATTAAAGCTTGACCAACAACTCACATTAGCAATGTTGTATTACAAGTTATGCACGGCTGATGCTGCCCGATTACTGCCATTGTTAAGTCATGAAGTATGACTTGACAATGGCCAAAATGTCCAACCCTTATTCAGTACCAGCACCCACACGTCTACCCATGTGTTGCGGCGACCCGCCTCTCGCTGAGATAATGACGTAATGTGTTGTGTCCGTTTTCGAGTTTACACAACATGTGGGTCAAACATAGATCAATAGTTAATTGTACGGATTTTTATGATTGCTAATTGCGAATTCGTACAGGTTTTTCGGTCAGCGGTTTCTTGGTTTGCCGAATATGAAAACAAAGAACTTCGCTCGTTAATGAGATGTTATTACACCCAGACACAGAACAGATACAAGTGTTCATCACAAAAACATATTACGTAAGTAATAATGTCCTCCTAACAGATAATTCGGCGATGGCGGCCAATCTCAACAATCTACTATCAACGCATGATATTTATAGTGCACAAGTGTGTGTGCAGACATAAGTGCAATCTCTATTCCTTAACCCTCATATTTTGATGGGACACCAGTGTGACACGACGGAAGAGGGATAAGGCAGCTTAAGGGGCTATACGAATGAAACTAGCACCGCCAACCTATTTACACTGATTGTGGTGAAAATATGATATTTTTGAAGAAAATAAAACATTACAGACTTAGATACCAAGTAAATTGAATTTTTCAAGATGCAGTACAATATTTCTAACACGCGACAAGTAACAATAATGTCAATTATTGCTAAAAGTGGCCATTTTTAAATAGGTTGGCGGCGCTAGTTTCATTCGTATAGCCCCTTAAAGTGTTTTTCGAGGCACGGGGTTACAAGACTGCTATCTTCCAGATTTAAGCGTACCCCGGGCTCCAAATAATGGGAATACCCATTTGTCGCCTTAAGCATAAAAAAAAACTGTGGTCGTATATCATGTTTCATAACTTTCCAGAGGGTTAAGTTATCTAAGTGCAAGCATTTCTAGAGATAGCCGCGTGTGAGATTACGTAATACCACGTTATAGCACGTTATACCACGATAACCTTCGCCTTGAACACGAGGCGAGTCGAGCGGCGGAAAATTATAGCTCGCACTGCATTATGTACCTCCGTTGCATTACACTGCACGGATAACGGGTGCGTTACATGCGCGTGGGCAAGTCTAAGGCTGAGAGCGGATAAAGTATTAGGAAGAGATTGACCAACGAGAACAGCCTATATATACACCGTTAAATTTTTTGTCGTTTATTGAACCAAATTGCACTACTATTTTTGGATTTCGATTAGGTTCGCAACTGTAGACGCGTATAAGATCGTTTTTACGAGTATAAGCGCGTGTAAGTGCATTTTAGCAGTCATACGAGCTATGGACGGACACATCAGGAAAATTTGGTATTTTTCAGTTCACATGAATACACTATTAAGACGCTTGTATGCGTCTAATTTTCTGAAACGTGCGTGTAAGCTGGTATGCTGAAACAACCTTACACGTCCAGATAAATGCGCTAATGTGAAACCAATCTTATGTTTTATTTCCGTAAACATTTAAACAAGCCATATGCTTGTATCACTGAAGCACATGCTTCACTTCAGAACACATGTTCTTATAGTTATATGTATCTTATTACAAGCGGCTTCTCTTCGTTCGGGGAAAGTAGATCCACTGTCTACCAATTGATGGCGCTGGGCGTTGATTGTATCGCGCAAGCGTTTCGTGTTTTCGGTTTACCTATAAATCGTGGCGTGAAGTATGGCTATGTATGTAAAATAAATAAATACATGACCTGATCACAACTAAAACGCTTATTCCTATATCTTAGACCACAAACCAAACATACTTAACGTATCGTTCCATTCGCTAAGCAGCACTTACTTGAATTTGAGACGTAACGCAGACTGGGCCGTTTTTGCCCCACGTCGTTGTGTGTCACGCGTCTCGCTTCAAGCATCGATGGATGCCAGTAGATTATTACTGGACGTCTTCTATGGAACAGTTGCTTGTTATGTTACTTACTAGTGTCCCGCCTTCATTTATTTTCGACTAATACTAATAGACGCCCCGTTTGGTCTAGTGGTTTAAGTACAGTCGAGTTCAAAAATATGTATACCTACCTTTAGGACATTGTCACAATACATATTTTCAAGAAAGTGGAAGTCGTTTTCTTATACATTATGTACTGTGACAAGGTCCTAAAGTGTACACATATTTTTGAACTGGACTGTACCTGTCTATGATCTTGGGAGTCCCGGGTCAAGCAAAAGTGTGTTTAGAATTTCTCGAGCATAGCTCGGGTTTGTAATCATTAATCCGGCTTAGGCAAGCGTGGTGAATTAGGCTAGTCCCATCATAGTAGCGATGACTTGATTTCTATGATGGAGGTCTTTGCCTTGCAGTGGGACAGTATATAGGCTGATACTTTACTTAAGTAAATATTGCACTTAAAAAATTCCTCGGAGGGTTCAGGTGGGACTCGAACCCACAACCTTCCGCAGACCGGGCAGACATGCTATCCACTTTACACTATCCGAACCCCTTACTAAACCGACGAATTTCGTAAGTGCTTAACTCGCCATGAGCTGACGATAGTCTCATCAATATTGTAGGTATACTATACAATATCCAGTGGAAACATTATTACAAATATTTGACCACTAGTTAAGATGAAACTGCTAAACGAATAATTTTTTATTTTTGGTATAGCAATTCTTTGCAATTTATTCTTAAGTAAATATTGCATTTAAAAAATTCCTCGGAGGGTTCAGGTGGGACTCGAACCCACAACCTTCCGCAGACCGGGCAGACATGCTATCCGAACCCCTTACTAAACCGACGAATTTCGTAAGTGCTTAACTCGCCATGAGCTGACGATAGTCTCATCAATATTGTAGGTATACTATACAATATCCAGTGGAAACATTATTACAAATATTTGACCACTAGTTAAGATGAAACTGCTAAACGAATAATTTTTATTTTTGGTATAGCAATTCTTTGCAATTTATTCTTAAGTAGTTCTTAAGTTATTTATTGTTAAGTAAGTTTCATCTTAACTAGTGGTCAAATATTTGTAATAATGTTTCCACTGGATATTGTATAGTATACCTACAATATTGATGAGACTATCGTCAGCTCATGGCGAGTTAAGCACTTACGAAATTCGTCGGTTTAGTAAGGGGTTCGGATAGTGTAAAGTGGATAGCATGTCTGCCCGGTCTGCGGAAGGTTGTGGGTTCGAGTCCCACCTGAACCCTCCGAGGAATTTTTTAAGTGCAATATTTACTTAAGAATAAATTGCAAAGAATTGCTATACCAAAAATAAAAATGATACTTTACTTTTCATCAATAGGTGGATCAACCTCGTTGTAACTACTATATACTATGTCTTGACAGTATGTGTATGTGTAAGCGTTTATGTGTAATAGAAAATAAGCGTGTTGGTGTGGGAGAACCACGCGTGCGCTGAATAGGCCGGCTCAAACGAAGAACTGTGGGAGAGCCACGCTTCGGCATGAATGGGCCGGCTCGACCGGAGTGATACCACTGCCTCACAGAAAACCGGCGTGAAGCAGCCCCTGTGCTGTGTTTCGCCGAGTGAGTGAGGGTACCGGAGGCCCACTCGGGGGGGAAGGGGATAAAAGGTTGGCAGCGCACTTGTAACTCCACTGGTGTTGCAAGTGTCCATGGGCGGCGGCAATTGCTTACCATCAGGTGATCCGCCTGCTCGCCTGCTACCTATCACATAAAAAAAAAAAAAAAGTGCTGCAATGGCCTCACAGTGAACCGGCATGAAGTAGCGCCTTCGCTGTAGAGGTCCCATTCGGCAGAAAGGGGACTTTAAAGGTTGGCAGCGCATTAAATCTGTCTTAAATCTGCGACGTATATGTTTGTACAATGTATCCCGAACAAAAGGCCAGAAGCACAATGAACTATGTACTTAACTATATTGGCTATAGAAGCTAATCCTGCCCGCCAATTTTCGTGACTTTGTCGCCAGTGGTGTATAACCTAATTTGGGTCCGAGCTCCACATTGGCACTGCTAGCTTCGACCTACCTCGGACCAATTAGCTGGACATCGCATGATTTGACGGGGAGAGTGCGTTTGCGACTTAGTCCTCCTATTTACTTACAAAAAATAATACATTGTATTTGTAAATTACCTTAAAAGCATAAGTTCTGTGATATTTTGTAGCAATAAAGAGTATCTATCTATCTATAACTAAACCTTAGATACTGCGTAAATGTGCTAAGTTTCGCCGGCATTGGAAGGCTGCATTCGTAAAAGAGCGCTATTTGGCATTTTCGAATTAATAGGCCATAAGTCAACGAACAATTTCATTGGTTTTCGCTCTTGTCTAAAAAGACAAGGTTCAAAATCTGGTGGGAAATACTTCCTTATGTCTTATTAAGGGTAATGTCTTATGTCCAAAAAGACAAGGTTCCAAATCTGGTGGGAAATACTTTCCCTGACTGATCTAATAAATAATGTGACGGCATCATTTTTGAACCGTGCCTACTTTAGTCTTCGTTTTGTAGGTAATAATCGGGTAGATGTCTAAAGTGTGCGTAATGGTTGGAATGGTACCTACATGGACCGCAAAACTGAGGTCAAACTAATTGATGTTCAGAACTAACTTTTCGCATCAGCAAGTATTGTTTTCTGTTGTTCATGCGAAAATGTTGCCGCTTGTATTAATTACTGGACACATAGCGTTCAATTTCCTGTAGGTATTTAATGATAACTAATTGAGATGAGATGTTGCTTGTTATATTTTATACGAGATAACATCGCGTTATAAATGTACTAGCTTTTACCCGCGGCTTCGCTCGCGTTAAATTCGGGGTAGCACGGAGGGGCAATAAGTAGCCTATGTTATATACTCTCAATTCTTTCAACTATCTCCACTTAAAAATCACGTCAATTCGTCGCTCCGTTTTGCCGTGAAAGAAAGACAAACATACAGACAGAAACACTTTCCCATTTATAATATTAGTATAGATGCCCTATGTCTGATTTAGGGGGCGTATTCGAGAACGAATGTAGGACCGAATCTTCATTCCCGTCCCTTTACACGCGCTATGTGTCTAATTTGTGTGAAAGGGACGGAAAAAATATTCGGTGGAGTATTATTTCTCAGAGTAGGCCTTCCCTTTTTGACATCAATCTTAGCTAGAGGTATCTGCGTCTATTCATTTTATGTAAAAGTTTCAGTTTTAATTTTTGACCTTATCTATAGTGGTTATAAAGTTTCTTTTCATTTGTCCCCAGCCGGAGCGAGTCGGCTCTGAACAGCCCGACGGAGCCAGATGTATCGCTCGCGGCCTCCCTCACCGACCCGTTGGAGGCACATACCTTGGAGGAAGCCAGGAGGACTATTAGGTATGTTCAATGATATCCTCCAACCCATTCGGCTACAGCGGAGCAGCTTCGGACACAAAATGTTCGACGCAAGGCCCAGACAGCAGACACAATAGAAAATTTATTGATTTTGCTTTTAAAAGGTTTTGGGTCTTACGACATTAAACTGGTCCCTGAAATTTGAACGTTTGGACTATGCCCGATATTATGTCACCGTGCGCCACACGTTCGAATTTGGTGCGGAGTGGACCAAAGTCGTGGTAAGGCCCGCACCGGGTGCAGATGTCCGCACCCGGTGCGGGCCTATGACATGTTTAAAAGGCTCAACGTACTTGATACGCGAAGGTATTTTTAAGTGTGAGTGCGGCCTCGTAAAAAATACTTTGAACATATTACAGGTATTCGGGGTGAAACGTACTTGGAAGCAAAAACCAGCCGGACTAACATGTTCACCACGAGATAATTTTGTCGACACTCGTATTGTGTCGGCACAAGTTGCTTCTCGCTCACCGATTTTGACACCAGACTTCGGGATAACACTGAGAATTTCTTATGCTTTAATAAGTTCTAAAAAACGGGTTGCAAAAACTATTTTTTGCTCTTTTATCTTAATGTGCTATTTTTTACATCAATTTCAAGCGACATAATAACCATAAGTTGTTTCTAAATTGATTTCTTTCAATCGATATGCTCATACCGTTGCGTCAGTTATAAGTTAACAGATATTATTATCACCTTACTTATAAATACATTTTTGTTTACAGAGATCTTCGAATGAAGTATCGGGCGCAAGCACACCAGCTCCTGACATGGCGACGCGCACAACGCACCCAGGAGGAAATGGTGAGCCGACTTCAACGAGAGAAGGCGGAGCAGCTCAAGTCCCTCTCCAGCCAGCTCCTACTCTTCGAATCTCGCCTCGTCCGCAAACAGAAGGAGATCACCAACATGCTCGCGCTCCGAGAAACCATTATCATGAAGCAGCAGAAAGTCATCGAGTCCCTCCAGGCGAAACTCCTCGATAACGGCATAGACACCTCCCAAACCATACCAGACTTCAGAGACATGCTCCAAGACACGCATATAACCGGCGATTTTGATTCGCTGAACGACTCCGACTCTGCTGTGATCATGGAGGATGTTGACTCCGATTGCAGCAACCTCCCCCATATCCCAAGATTCCGATCAGCTAACCCTGACACAGTTACAATAGTCCGGTCGATATCAGACGCTATAGACCCCAATTTGAAATACAACGTCGTGCGGCGCTCCAACGGCTTTCTACGAAGACCGGAGATTCTGGAGACCGTCTACAGCGTTGAAGAGGAAATGGACGGCGATTCAACCAAGGGTCTCAGCGCTCAAAGCAGCACCGAAAAGGACCTGAAGGACGCGAATAAAACTGACGAAGAAAAGTATAAGGAGACGAGTCTCCTCGCTCAGAGGCGCGACAACTTCCGAACGAGGAGCGTCGTCCTAACCGCAGAAGTCAAAAGCATAGATAACGATAAAGATCTCAAACCCAAAAATGGTAAGGACGTGTGGTCGTACAGTTACGTGCCAAAAAGGATGATGCCGTCCAACGATTCTGATGAAGAGGCTACATCCAACGCTGAGAGCGACGAGGGAGAGCAGGAGCAGCGGTCGAACCCCGTCGTGACGTACAACCGCGTGATGTCCAATCACAGGAATGTGACGAAGCCTAAAGACGTAAAATATAAGAGGATAAATAAGGCTAAATCGAAGAGCTTAGAGGAGTTGCGGGGGAGGTTAAAGAATTGGGTGGAGAAGGGTAGCAAATTGTCGAGCATACCTCTTGAGCACGCGCAGAGTTACGCCTGAGCGAGTTATGGAAGTTCCTTTTAATTAAGTTGTCGAAACGCTTCAGGTGAAGTTTGTGAATCTCGCATCGAGAGGCGGGGAACGTGACGGCTCCCCAATCGATGATATTAAAACATCACAAGTCACACTCTCATACATTGTAATTGTTAAATCGATAACTTTCGATATTATAGGGTTGTACCAAACAGCTTTATACGATGGAGGCAAACTTTAATGATATTCTATTCTTGATACTTGAACTATTGTAAATAGTTTTCTTACAAGCATTGATATGTGTCTCTGCAAGGAATATAGAGTAAGATTTATTAATGACCTACCGTTTTCTCAGTTTTCTATTGATTTCGCTTGTACGTTAATTAACTTGATTCACAACGTAAACGTGTTTTTGTAAATCTTGTTCAGTGTCCGGGTGTAATGTATGTATTTCCATATTGTAGCTGCAGGATTTCAAATCTCCCTATCCCAAACAAAACAAAACTACCTAATCAATATTGCAAGGGTTACTTTAATGCCTCTAAAGTTAATGTTTTATTTATTCATTGTCTTATTATAAATTATACATTAATTATAAAGGTAGCGATAATTCTGCAGAAATTATATGCATGTATTTTGTAAATTATAAAAAAAATATTTTATCGGGTGCCAAAATAATAAGATCTTTGATATCTTGGTGAAATAAACATACTTCTATTTTGCTCAGAAATTTTGGGAGCACTAAAAAGCTCAAGAAATCCTGTCGAAGGAAATTATTAGACTAATAGTAAATCTTTATATTGAAAATTGTATGTTTAATACGATAGGAAAGGTTGAATCCACTTTACGCTTTAACTTAGTAGATTCAAAATAGATTTCACAATTGTAGCTAAAACCGTAGTGAATTAAAAAAAAGTTTTAAATTGATTAGTACTTTATGTCCTCGTTTTAAATATATTAAAATGCTAGTGAAAAATAGTTTAAATAAATCAAACTCATTTGGCACACCCCTAAGAGTTAATCTCAAAGTAACCTTTCGTAAAATAATTATTGTCACAATTCATTTAATAAATCAGGCATGTCAAATAAAATAACTGTCACAATTCATTTAATAAATCAGGCATGTCATTACATGTGTCCTTTGAAGACATTAATTTCGTAGGCTTCTTTTAAACATGTATTGTCGATCGCAGCTCATTGGCTTGATAATAATATAGGCATAATTGCCTTGGTTTCACTGTGGTTGGTGGGTCGCATTTAAAAGCTAGAGTGCACCAACCTGCCACACGTGTGATGTAAGTTATAATACCTATGACCTGAGTACTTTGCTAATCGTTTTAGCCGCTAAAAAGCTGACATATCGGCCGTAGAATAGTTATTCATTGAAATCATCTTAAGGCGAAGATCTTTTAGGTAAATTCGCACTAGATATCAGATTAGTAGGCCACACGTATGTTCATTAGATGTAAAGATGTGAAGATTTCTTTAAATGAGTGGGTAAAATCAAAATAAAAATGCATTTATTGGTCATAAACCAAAATCTGCGGTGTAAGTTTAACTTAACCAACTTTTTTGGTGACATGATCTGTTAAAGTTTGAATGCTCATTTTAATAAAAAAATTCGCTCCAACACACTTGTATGATCTTTGTTGGGCGATCAGCTGATTGTGACTATGTTGTATGGACTAGTTGTATGGCTTATCAATAGAAAACTGCGAAAAAGCTTTGATAACTAATTTCGCGCACGACTGATTTTAAGTAATTTCATTTTTACTAATAATTGTAAGGTAAAAATTATCAGAATTTTCCAATCGCTTTAAGAGGTCGGAATTGAGTAATATTGTTATTCTGTGATGTTTAGATTTTTTTGTTTGATTTCAGCATTTCGTAGGTAAGATTGTAAAAATATCATTAATATATGTTTAAAGTAATCTGTTCACAAATTGAGTATTTAGATATATTATATTTATTTATATTATATAACATCTCAGTGCCAATTATAAAGTATTTTTTCAAGTTAATTACCTAATAAGTAGAATTGTTACTACACGGGATGCTGTCAGATCGTAACAAATTAATACTTTTTTTTAATAATAACGATCTTTTTCTTTTTGGAACAATGTTAAATATTTGAAAACTTTAAAAAAAGTTAAGATTATCCTTGAAGATTAATTAAAAACCCGAAGTTTTATTTTTCTTACTGAATTACATTATGAGAAGAAACTCAAATTATGCATTATAAAGTTTGTAAAAAATAAATAAGTACTACTTTGATTTTTGTTACAAATCGAAGAGGAACTAACTAAAGTATTTAGGATTACTTAGTATAGTATCAGCCTATACTGTCCCACTGCAGGGCAAAGGCCTGCATCATAGAAATTAAGTCATCGCTACTATGATGGGATTAGGCTTAATCACCACGCTTGCCTAATGCGGATTGATGATCACAACTTACGAAGTATTATTTAGTAGATTTATAAAGATATCCTGTACAGCATCCCGTATATCACATAACATTTCAGCTGTATATCAGACAAAGGCTTGACCAACTATATTTTACTACCTAAAGTACCTATATGTTGTACGTTCATTCCTTATAATAGTCAAATACACCGATAATTCAATTGAAAATAAAAGTTTAAGTAAATCATACTGAATATTTTATTTCCCCATTACCAGTGAGTGAGGGTACTGGAGGCCCAATTTAGAAAGAAAGGGTAGCGTAAGGCATATATCTTGATGCGTAGTTAAATTGATCCGGCAGAGAACCAAAGTTATCGACATAGCTCATCGGATTAGCAAGCTGAAGTGGCAGTGGGCTGGCCACATCTGCCGCAGAACTGACAACCGTTGGGGTAAACGAGTTCTGGAGTGGAGACCGCGTCTCGGTAAACGTAGTGTAGGACGACCTCAGGCCAGATGGAGTGATGATCTGCGCAAGAGGGCTGGCTGGAGCTGGATGCGAATAGCCGAAGATCGATCAAAGTGGCAAGCATTTGGAGAGGCCTATGTCCAGCAGTGGACTGCAACAGGCTGATGATGATGATGATGATGAGTTAAATTGAACTAGGTAATTGTTAAGTGACCAATTTTCAAATATTGTCAAAAAGTTTAGATTAACCAATGGCTACTATATAAAAATATAAGTCTTTTTATGTGATAGGTGGCAGTCGAGCAAACGGATTTCCTGATGGTAAGCGATTGCCGCCGCCCATAGACACCTGGAAGACTAAGCTTAAGTTTTAGTCACAAGTGCGCTGTCAACCTTTGACCCCCTTCCCCCCAATTGGGCCTTTGGTACCCTCACTCGCTCGACGGAACACAGCGCCGGCTCAGGCTGTCTGTGCGACCATGGTATCATTACGGTCGAGCCGGCCCATTAATGGCGAAGCGTGGCTCTCCTACAGTTTTGTCATTTTGACCCTATTCGATATTTATCCATTGAGGGCTGGACACTAGTCTTGAAAGTATAGTCTGCCGCAAGAAAGTGTAGTTATGACCTTGAGTGCGCAGAAACCAATTTTCATAGAAAGTCTTCTTTTTTACAAGTGCGCAAAATAACGGTCATCGCTATACTTTCGTGCCTACAGCTATAACAGGTGCGCGATTTTTTTTTTGACTTAACATCTAAATTGTAATTTGTAGTCCCAGTGTTTTTTTATACCTATTATTTTTTGTCTACATTCATAATATCCAAGGAAAGTGTCTATTTTAGTGTCTGACTCATACCCCCTTATCACAAAACGGACACTAAAGTGACAGCATCAGTTTTACACCATGCCTATACTCTGATTCATAATCATGTAAAGTAGACTAACAGATGAAAATGACAAGTTTCTATGCATTTTGACATTTTGCATGGGTCAAATTGAGTGATAGTGTATGGGGATGACACATTGACATCTGTCAGTTTACTTTACATGATTATGAATCAGAGTGTAGGTGTAAAACTGATGCTGTCACCTTCTTTTTTTTTTTTTTTTTTTTTTTTTAATGGCTTGTATTGTGTTCCATGACACATTTAATTTTGCCAATGTCAAGTGTAGTTTGATAAAGTGTAGTCAACAGTCGAAGTCAGTCGAAGTCATAGTCACTCAATAAAACGCCGGTGTTTAGCGTTTTAATGTCCTAAGGATTCTGTGGAGACTATTTTTAACAAAGCCGTAGGTTTTAAGACTCTATTAGGTCAAAGCAAATTGTTCACGTGACAACTCACTCGACACACAATAGCAGTGTTAAAAACGACACAATTCAATGATTCTTATATTAATATCACCCTGCGGCACTTCACTGCACAAAGTAACACCAAATTTGTACACTAAAAACCACTAGATACTAATTAAAATCTTTGGATTGCATCAGCCGATGCGGCTTGTTTCACAGTTACCCACAGAATCCGCTGTCACCTTCATTTGTAACTTTTATGGAAGTGACAGCATCATTTTTAAATCAAGTCTACCTTTAGACGTTTTGGAATAAGTTTTGTCTTAGACGGAGTCATCTAAAATTTCATTATCGCTAAGGAACCGATAAGGTAAGTTATCTTTATTACCTGAACGAAATTGAATATCTTACAAAAAATATGGAAAAATGTGGATCCGAATTTTGGCAAAATTCTTTAAGGCGATGGAAAAGGCGCACAAGCGACGCCAATCGATATAAATTGTTAGCTACTAAGCCTGTTTACTGAGAGACTGTAGTTTCAAAAATGTTACACATAGATTCGGTTGAGTAACTATCAATGATCAACTGACTATCTGATTATGTAATTTATTTTAGTGTGCCCTGCTCCTCGCCTTAACTCCTTAATGGGCAATCTTATACTATTTATAAAGTGATAACTTCTATAGACAACGACAAGGCTTATAGGTAAACCGAAAACACGAAACGCTTGCGCGATGTAATTTAGCACAGCGCCATCTATTAGTTCATTTCTGAATTACGGTCCCGAAGCGAAGTGAGGGCGGGCCACTAGTATATAAATACAATTAATTAGTTTTGGACCTTCACATAAGGTTCAAAATATAGTGTCTAACATTGGTTATACTTAGGCCCGAATTTCGAATCGTCAAATACATTAGGCAGCAAAAAACCGAGCTACCAGCTTATTTAGGAAATAGGCAAGTTTCTAGAATCATTAAAAATGCTTAATTAAAAATTGAACGTTTTTGACATCGATTTTAATGATTACCATAACTCTAAAAGTTGAATATTTGTCAAGGATCCAAACTGGACATGTTTGTATAAAAATCCTGACTAACCTAGCCTTATATAATCTTAAAAATTCTTATGTTGTATCTAGTTATTAACTTATTATCGAAGTATTGGGTGGTTTAAAGGAGTCGTAGGTATAGTTTCAAAAGCGACAATCTTCCATACAACTTGTATCTTGTGCCTTCCGAATGTAGATATTATAGTAGTTGTTAAGAAGTATACGTTTTATCAATGCCATAGCTACTATACCGGTACCTAAGTCGTAGTTGAAAATCCCACGGGAACTCTACAACGGGTTTAAGACCAGTCTGGCCTGGGAACGGCGGGACCGCGCAATCGGCCAATCAGAGCCCACTCGCTAGTAGTAATCGATGTAATGGATTAACTGGATGAAAAAACTGCGGAGGCGCATACTTAGAACACTATTTATAAATGTCCTATCTCATTCTTCTCGGTGTGTTATTTATGATTGCGTCCAAAGCTGTCGCTAAGAGCCTGGAACGCTTAAGGTTACAGGAATCAGAATTAGAATATTTTATTTTAATCCATACTAATACTTAATATTATAAATGCGAAAGTAACTCTGTCTGTCTGTCTGTCTGTCTGTCTGTCTGTCTGTTACTCTTTCACGCCAAAACTACTCAACGGATTTAAATGAAATTTGGTATACAGATAATCTAGACCCTGAGAAAGAACATAGGCTAATTTTTATTGCGAAAAGGGGGTTGTAAGGGGTTGAAAGGGGGGTAAAAAGTTACTTTTCCACGCGGACGAAGTCGCGGGCGGCCGCTAGTAATATTATAAATGCGAAAGTAACTCTGTCTGTCTGTCTGTCTGTTACTCTTTCACGCCAAAACTACTCAACGGATTTAAATGAAATTTGGTATACAGATGATCTAGACCCTGACAAAGAACATAGGCTACTTTTTATTGCGAAAAAGGGGTTGTAAGGGGTGAAAAGGGGGTAAAAAGTTATTTTTCCACGCGGACGAAGTCGCGGGCGGCCGCTAGTGATAAAATATATGCGCCAGACAATCACACCGAACAACCTGGTCTCAAACTAGGGTAACCCCTGTACTACGAGTACCAGGTGACGATAATTAACTGGGAAAATGTAGTTTCCTAAATTGACTTCACCGGGATCTGTAGGTATACTCTGTGAATAAAGTTGTGAAATTTATTCTTGAGGAACAAAGGAGTTCCCAATGGAACTCCGTGATAGTTTCTAGTAATATTATTGTAACCAATGGGTCTACCAGACTCTATGACGTAAGTGGCAGTGGCGCCATCAATTAATTTCATGAACTTCACCGGGATCTGTAGGTATGCTCTGTGAATAAAGTTGTGAAATTTATTCTTGAGGAACAAAGGAGTTCCCTATGGAACTCCGTGATAGTTTCTAGTAATATTATTGTAACCAATGGGGCTACCAGACTCTATGACGTAAGTGGCAGTGGCGCCATCAATTAATTTCATGAACTTCACCGGGATCTGTAGGTATGCTCTGTGAATAAAGTTGTGAAATTTATTCTTGAGGAACAAAGGAGTTCCCAATGGAACTCCGTGATAGTTTCTAGTAATATTATTGTAACCAATGGGTCTACCAGACTCTATGACGTAAGTGGCAGTGGCGCCATCAATTAATTTCATGAACTTCACCGGGATCTGTAGGTATGCTCTGTGAATAAAGTTGTGAAATTTATTCTTGAGGAACAAAGGAGTTCCCAATGGAACTCCGTGATAGTTTCTAGTAATATTATTGTAACCAATGGGTCTACCAGACTCTATGACGTAAGTGGCAGTGGCGCCATCAATTAATTTCATGAACTTCACCGGGATCTGTAGGTATGCTCTGTGAATAAAGTTGTGAAATTTATTCTTGAGGAACAAAGGAGTTCCCTATGGAACTCCGTGATAGTTTCTAGTAATATTATTGTAACCAATGGGGCTACCAGACTCTATGACGTAAGTGGCAGTGGCGCCATCAATTAATTTCATGACTTTATGGATGCATTTATACAACGATTATCAGGAAAAGGAAAATAACCATAGAGTATAACGCTAAAAATGTGACTGAAAGAGAATCGAGTCTGCCTGTTAGAGAACGCCCAATCTTGTAGAATCGTTCCCAAAATGCCGATAAGAGGGGTCGTAGGCCTAAGTACAACCACAGTGTTAAAATAGCCAGTAAGTGGCAGGCAGGAACTCCACAAAAGGTACTCTCAAGGATCAGTTTTTCATGAGTAGGGCCAGACAAGCATCACCTCTTGGACCATTACCATTAATCCACATTTCTAAATAATATAATTAATTTGGTGATTGAATTATTAATCTGAGAAATTATGTGTTAATTTTAATGCTATGCCCTTGCAGGGCGTCACATGTAAACCTATTTTATGTTTTAACATCCTATTATGTAATGTGACATGCAATAAATGAATTGAATTGAATTGACACCTCCAGCAGTAAACGTGTCATGAATATTCTCGATTCTTGAAGGTTAGAAGGTTGGAGAATCTTGAGCCTCGAATCAAAGATGTGGTTAAAATTTGGGAGCCACTATGCCTACGAATTCTCCACACTTATTGCTACGTGAATATCTTACCAAATAATTTCGCCTAGCTAGGCACTGCTTTATTTTGATATCCCTTTTTTATTTGTAATGTTTGTGTTTCAACAAAAAAGGGATAGGGATTTCGGTAGCGATACTAGAACCTAAATAGAGAAATGAAAGAGAGGGCGACAGATCAGGGCGAAGTCAGTCGTGAATTCCTGAAAGGGCCTATTTTATTTGGTCAACGGCGTCTGTCGATACGTCCCTCTGTCTGGTTACTGGTTATCTTTGTCTTGTTGTACGAAATGTCCCTCGAATAACCCTTCAAGCGAAAATAGCTGGGAGAGTTTTAATTCAATTCGAGAAACGTTTTCTTATTCGAAATGTCCTTATTATTTAGAGTTAGACTGTCGCACAGAGTGGTTTGAAGAAAAGATGCAGCTTCTTGTTTCATGTAAATAATATCGCAGGTTTCTAGATTTCCAACAAACTCCTAAACATTAGAACCGAACAAATGTGTATGACACAGGAGTATAATCCGGATCGTTTGTTGATGAATTTTCTATGTAGTAGATATATTTTTGAAACATAAGAAACTGCAATTAAAACGAATTGTGTGAAAATTTGAATCTGATTCGAATGAATTTCGATTTGAGTTTGATTTGGGACCCGTCCCAATTAATACAGATAATTTCGGTGTCCTACGACGGATGGATGCAAGAAGAAATATAGCGCCGACCGCAGTATCTTCTTTGTATGTGCCGCCCGCATACAGGAAGGTAAAGACAAGTATATCATTTATAAAATAAAATAAAAATAATTAAGTATTTACTGAATAACAAACCTACATATGATAGCCGGATATTGAAGCGGAGGATTTTTTTAGCTTGCTTTCTCTACTGCTAAAACAACCTAGGTATAAACTTTGTTGAACTTCAATTATAACTTAATTAAGTTTGCACTGAAGATTTTTCTTACTATTTTTCCCTTTTTCCAACTAAATCACTACCAGGATATTTCCGAGCTATTCTTTTCCCGCAAAGAAGATTAAGTTAATTATTATTTAAATAGTTAAACGTGGGAATGAAGGTTTTGCTTGAAAAATAGCTGCGAGAACTGTACAAAGTTTTAAATGAAGGAGTTAATATTTTCAGCCCCGTGAATTTTAATGAAGTGAGTCAATATTTAATGGCGAAGCTGTAATGGACGTAAGTACTTTGTACCTATGGGTATTGTAGAACGTTAACTTGGGTGTGTATTTTGACATTTATGTCACCGTAAAATAATCCAATTCGTTGGTTGATCAATTTCCTAGGACGTTGATCTACTTTCGGAAAAAATCAAAGTGCAGTTTCGAGATTTGGCTTTGATTTTTTTTTTCAAGAAGTTTTTACGGGATTATATTTTCACTAGAACTTTAACTATTAGTGGCCTGTCCTCACTTCTTTTCGAGGCCTAACTTAGACCTATATTGCTAGATGTCTCTGGGAGTCGATTACATCGCTTTTTTAGTTAAGCTTTTAGGTAATTAAGCATTGATTTTGACTGTGCAATTAAATTAACCACTTTATAAATAACATATTAGATAGACATAACATACGATAGATAGATTTTAAAAAGTCCTAAGTACGTTTAGTTCAGTCATTATTATAGTAGTCTGAAACTACATTTTAAATCAACATAAAACCTAAGTATAATAGAAGTTTTCTGTTATAGCTGAACTAAAAGACGAAACTGCCAGTTTTATGGAAACTCAATATTCTAACATCATTCGAAATGAACAGACACATCAACAGTAAAGTTTGTGAATAGTAATTTCCATAAAGCTATTAAGGTAAATAAATCGAACAGACTGAAAGCACCTTGTAGGGGGAGGATAATAGACCCCCCCCTATTGCACAGCAGATAGAACAAGCTGCGCATTTTTGACAATCCTAGCTCTTAGTGCTATAGACATAAGGTTCATTGGTTGTGAGAAATGAGCAGTACTTTTGGAGACGACTGTACATTCCCATCTTTAAGAGTGTATTCTTGGCGATGAAATTTAAATTTCAACACGATTTGACGTTCTACAGGTAGGGTGTGGAGAAAAAGTAAATTAGCAGAATAAAATAACACTTTTTCCTAAAATCTGGTTATGTAAAAAAACAAAATGCTCATTTAGAACCTTTTTTAAAATAAATAGGTGCACAGTCAAATATTATAAAAAAAAAGTTAAAACAGTAAGAGGACATTTAATTCTTCATGTTCTGTTTGGGGAAGGTACCTAAGGTTTCTATCAGGAGATCATCTTCTTCTTGAAGTGCCGCTTCATTCCTGAAGATTGGCCATCAGCTCTGTAAATCGTGGCTTATCCATGGCAAGCCTAAAAAGTTGTTCAATGTCGTATGTTCCTGAGCCATGACATTTTTCGCCTTCCAATTTTACGTTTCCCAGCAAACTTTCCCATCATGATAGTTTGGAGAAGGTGGTATTGTTCCTGTGGTGGGTTCCTTAAGATGTGTCCAAGATATGCGATGTTTCTTATTTTGATGGTCCGCACAAGCTTAACTTTCTTGCGCATGCGTTTCTGATTATCAACGTTGGTGTATCAGGATAATGTAAATCTTGTTGGTGATCTAATAAATAAGTAATAATAAATATAGGTAGCTTTAACGTCATAAGGCCCATAAGCCTTTTAAAAGGCATAAAACAATAGATTTTCCATTGTGTCTGCTGTCTGGGCGTTACGACGTAATAGTCAACCTACTGTATATTCTTACCTAAAATAAAAAAATACACATTTTTTTGTTTACAGTACATCATGTCTCATTACATTGTAGTCGGTAAAAAAGCTGCGGCCGCAGATGGTACTAAAGAATGAATAATGAAGGAACAAGTTTTCAGTGGGGTTTCATAGACTCCCAAAATAAACAGACATGTTTCCCCATACAATTTATATTCAGGCAGAGATCTAATGACACTGGAAGATTCAACACTGTGTCAAGTTATAAATGTCCAATTTGATTTGAGCCTTGAATGGTATATCAAAGCTTTCGTACAAGGGTCTCTGTATGATGGTTATTTATTATTCTATACAGATGGAAAAGTTGTAAACACCAACTTGAGGTGAGTTTCCTTGTCAAATACACTGATTCCTTGTTATATAATGTTTTTAACATAAATTTAATAAAGACTTCAATAATAATGTAAGGTTCGTCCTAAAAACCAACACTGCAACAGCTGTTAGCTGTAGTTACATTCTGAGGTCTGAATTTATTCTAATAACTATAATGTGCGGTTTACATTACATTCGTAAAAATAATCCATGGTTAAAGACCCTGAGTTACTTCAATTTCTACCAAATTTTAAAACATCAAAATGTAAACCATCCATATTTTTGCATTTTTTTTGTATTGAGGACGATCAAGATGACCTCACTCCGCCTGATGGTAAATAAACGATTTGATTTGATACTTCCTGAAGTAATTCCCCCCTTTTTTTCTTAGCCCAAGCTCTATACAGTTTTACTCAGTCTCCTTTTTTTAACTGACTTCGTAGACTTAAAATGCTACTCCAATTTTAAAATAGACCCTCACCTTAGTCAAATGTTAATAATACTCGTATCAATGGGAGAAAATTTTCAGATTGTGACTAGGGCGATTTTCGCAAGCTCTTTTTTTTAGCGGCGAAGCTGAAAATCGATGTATCGAGAGCTACTAGTAACAGTTTTTATTTTTTTGGTAAATATTTGAACTATTATTTATGACATGTCATCAGCGTTTTAGCCTTTAGATATGTATTTATTAGTTTAAAAAATGTTGGAAGACCTAAATTCTAATTACGGTGGACTGTCCGAATTGCATTAGTTTACAATAAAAGTGTTATTGTAAGTTTTTGATGAATAATTGTAACTTTAGAATAATGTACACTTAAAATACAATAGACGAGACTTCAAATTAATTAAACAGAATTATTTAAATATTAATAATTGGAATTTTATATCGATCTCAAAAATGTCCCGCGGAAAATAACAATAACGGTGGCGCGTTTTGAATCCTTCTTTACTTGTTACGATGTGCTTTGGGAGACACGAGCTCTGCTTCCTCCTACCGCTCAGTGTGTCCCCATGATCGGGATTAAAGGACATGCGGCGCGCTGTCATCGTTTTCCCGCCAAACAAGTAAGTACTAGTTGCGGTGGCGCAGGAGAACATTTTTCATCAATACCGGTGGCATGTATTTTGAGCTGTCTTTTCTCCTTTACATGAAATCCAGTTTTATAGCTTATTGAGATTAAGTTAACTGTCATATTTGTAGACTGTAAGTTAGTGGTGGGATAATATATTTTTTTATAATACCAATTTTGTTACTGTTTCTAAGTCCGGTGGTGCAATCCCGGTGGCATATAGCGCCACCGTAATTGAACAGTGCCACTGAAATTGATTTTCTACTAATTACAGTACATTTCTGGACTCTTTCCACACCCTTTGTGCCGATGAGCAACGGCGAAGAACTTGTCACTCCACGTCTCATTTCCTGGGTCTGGGATGTTTATCTTCAGACCCATTTCCCGAGCTTCTCGTCGAAGGTCGTCCAGTTTGGCCTGCATGTCAGCTCGTGTGTGGCTCAACAGGCAAAGGTCATCGGCATAGTCCAAATCTTCCAATACGTTGGACAGTCCCCACTCTATGCCTCAGCGTTTGTTTTAGGTTTAATGCATAATGCCATCCAGAGCGACAAATAAGAGGAGAGACGAGAGGAGACACCCCTGACATACCTCCGGATCAACTGGTACGTCCTCCGAGACGAGGCCTTCGTGCGTCTCGACTCGACTCTACAGGAATAGTTCCAGTCGATGGCCTTGATTATGTTGGTGATCTTCTCGGAAACTCCGATTTCACGAGCCACCAGATAACGTTTCATTTTAGATATCGATTCAAAGACTTTTTCGAAATCCACAAAGGTCAGATACATTTCTCTCTGCCATTCTGATGCCTGTTTGAAGATTATTCGCAAGGTGTTGATCTGGTCAGTACATGATCGGTTGGGTCGAAAGCCAACCTGCTCTTTGCGAAGAAGAGCTTCGACGGCCCTCGATAGTCTGTCTAGGATGATCCAAGAGAGCTCTTCAAAAGGAATTGAGAGCAAGGTGATGCCTCTCCTGTTGCCACATTCACTAAGGTGTCTCTTCTTGGGTACGGTGGTGAGAAATCCTTTTTTTCTATAATCCTTGGGCACCTCTTCGGCCAGCCAGCTGTTCTTCAAGAGGGGATTCAGCACGTTCGCAGCGGTCCAGACATCAGCTTTTAGAATTTCCGCTGTGATGAGGTCCACTCCTAGGGGCTTTCCCGTTTTTTGGGTATTGGATGGCCTTCAATACTTTTCCTCCTGTAGGGGGAGACAACATCAATGTTGCCTTATA
Source organism: Cnaphalocrocis medinalis (assembly GCA_014851415.1). Taxonomy (NCBI): domain Eukaryota; kingdom Metazoa; phylum Arthropoda; class Insecta; order Lepidoptera; family Crambidae; genus Cnaphalocrocis; species Cnaphalocrocis medinalis. The sequence continues at coordinate 15,878,973 of CM026276.1, read as the reverse complement.
TATCTCCCTGAGATTACTGGCATTGTCAGTGCGTTAAGCTCGTTCGGCAATACTGTCAGCCCACAATCGGCGATCACGACGGGTACTGCGGTAAATTTTTCTGCGAATCTGTCGGTATTGGAGGTTGTTGAGTTTTGGATGGAGAGAGAGTTGAAGATGGAGTTCCCGTCTTGTCTCAATCAGGTTCCAGGTTTTCTGAGACATACAGTCTTCGCGTGTATGTGTTTTGTGTCCAAGGACGGCGGAGTTAGTCTCTGTATGGGCCATTTTGATATGGTTCCACTCCGCGTTGACAGAAAGTGTAGAGACATTTTCGAGGGCGGAAAAGCGATTTCACAATTTTAGCCCAAAGGCGTCGGCTAGGTCAATTATCTTGCGAGCTTTGCTGTTGAATCGGGCCGTGATGATTCGCTCTGAGATGGGTTTCCAGTCCAGTAGGCTCTTCGTCGCAACGTGAGAAAGGAGGAGTCCTACGCCGTTTTTACGTACGCCTTCTTCATCCTCCTTCCCAGATTAAAAAAAGTAAGGCCCCTGGACGTTCTTAGTTCTCCGAATCCATTCCTACGCACTTGCTGTGGACGAATATTTGCAGCTTGTATCTAAGCATTTCTGCTTCCACTTAGGCTAGTCGGCTATCCTCGCCGAGTGTTCGCACATTCCAACATGCTATTCGTGACCGTATTTTCATGCCAAAGGTCGTTGTAGCTTTATCGGTCCGGTTTTGTACTTCTTCAGTTTCTTCAGCTGGGTTCAGGTAAGCCAGTGATTAATCCACTATACCCTAGCTAGCTAGTAGGGCTGCCACCTTGGAGCCTGCAAGCGTGCTTGATTTTGTTTCGGGTTTCCTTTCTTGTGAGTTTGGTGCGGTTTGGAGGCGCAGAAGACTCGCCTTTTGACCTGAGCTCAGCTGCACCTCAACGTGGCGGCCGTGTGGTTGAACGGTTCCAGGAGGAACGACGGTGACGTGAGGTGACTTGGACTGGCTAGGACTCTGCTTAAACTTGGTGTTCCGCCACTAGCACTGCAGATGGTTTCTTAGCACTTTATTGGCAATGCCGTTCTCACTTACTAACAGTAATTCCCACTAAGACCATACCCTGATTCCCCCCCCCCCCCCCCTCCCCCCTTACGACTATTGCTATGCAACAACTTAAAAACTGATCATATTCTACACGACTATTACCTTTATTAAAAAGTCATACAGGTTACATTAATTAACATCAACTAATGTGTACCTATATTAACGTGATTGCAATACAGCTATATGTCATATATTATATCTAATTAAACTCAGGTTTTTAATAATTTAATTCAATAAATGACAATAAACAATAAAATTGTTTATTTATTATAATTTCGCTGGCTTAAAATAATCGCGGTGGTACGGATTAAATTACGGTGGCTCAAATACAATTACGGTGGCTTGTAAAAATTTCAAATTGAAATATCTCTAAAAATAATTATAATATTTTTATGCCTCCTATATTTTTGAATACTACAATGTTTATTCTATTATGTACCTCCCATAAAATGTATGTAAAGTGGTTTTAAAAATTCGCCACCGTAATTAGGCAAAAATGGAGTTGTTGAAATTCACCCACTTAACATGTCAGTGTGTCTGTCTGTACCAAATCATTCCCATTACCTAAATGAAGCGTGGTCCAAAAATATCAAAACAAGTTATGTTGTAAATATCTCAGTGTCATATTTTAAGACTGTGTGTGAAATTCCGTGGTAAAGCTGCAATAAAATTTAAGAGCGGTATAATAAATAACACCTTGAAGGAAAACAAGGAGATGAAACTTGCACCTGAGGACGCTGCAGTATAAGGTCCTCAAAGGTCGACCTGGTAGTTAACCCCACTTTAATTTTTAGGGTTCCGTTGCCAAATAGCAAAAAACGGAACCCTTATAGATTGACTGTCCGTCTGTATGTCACAGCTATTTATTCCGAAACTATTTACTATACTATTGAAATTTGGTAGGTAGATGTATTCTGTGAACCTGTGTATAAGGTAAAATTTTTATGAAAAATATTTTTGTGTTTCCCATACATCATGGTTTGAACGAGATCTGGTAAGTGGTTTTTTTAATACGTCATAAATCGTAAACAACACAGCAGCAACAAACAGCAAAATAATGGTACGAAACCCTTTGTGCGTGAGTCCGACACGCACTTGGTCGGTTCTTTAGTCTGTCCCACTGCTGGGCAAAGGCCTCCCAAACTCCTCCATTGGTCTTTGTCAGTAGCGAGCGGTTGCCAAATCTATTTCTGGTGGTCTAAATCATCATATTATCTTTTTCTGGGTCTGTCGACGGTCGCCTATCGGTGGGCTTGTATAGCTGGAGGCACGAAGTATAGCGATGACCGTTATTTTGCGCACTTGTAAAAAAGAAGTTTCTGCGCACTCAAGGTCATAACTACACTTTCTTGCCTCGGACTATATTTACCTATTGCGTAGGATGCATCCGGAGAGGTGGACTAAAATCGTTACATACTATTGAACACAAAAAATACTGTGAAAGAAAAAAACCAATGCATGGTGTAGGGTGTAATGTTACCATGATGGTTTGGGGCACAAAACTTTTGGAACCTATGGAATCGTATGGATCAGAAAATGTGTGGAAACAGCGTGTGGAAGTAGGGAAAACCATTTCCATTACAAACACTGTCGACTCTGGTGAAACGAACGCTATTACTTCTTGACTTAGTTTTTGCATACATATTATTTATTATTATACTAAGCGGTCCGCTCTGAGATGGGAAGATTTAATTGTGGGAGAACCACGCTTCGGCATGAATGGGCCGGCTCGACCGGAGTGATACCACTGCCTCACAGAAAATCGGCGTGTAGCAGCCCCTGTGCTGTGTTTCGCCGAGTGCGTGAGGGTACCGACGGCCGACTCGGGGGAAGGGGATAAAAGGTTGGCAGCGCACTTGTGACTTCACTGGTGTTGCAGGTGTCTATGAGTGGCAGCAATTGCTTACCATCAGGTGATCCGCCAACTCGTCTGCTACCTATCACATACTTTAAAAAAATAAGAATTTGCCTAGTGAACTGAGGTCAAAATGTCACTAAACAACAAATGACATTGAAGTTGGACCTCAATCTATCGGATTTTTCGCATGCAATAGCTTGAGATTTTCATTGGTTTGAATTTCCGAAATATTTTAGGAAATATTGATACATAATCTGTTTACCAAGCCAACCCAGTTTTATTTGATACCGAAAATGAACTGATTATTATTTCTCTACGGTCAAAGGGATGGAACTGTTAATATTAGGTGGAAACTTCCGCAATCTCTCGGAAAAACCAATATTTGTTTATTCGATGAAATTAATCGGCTAGCCTCGCCGATCCACCGAGAATATTCGAGATAATCCAGTTTCCGTACTTAGTTTATTTCCTTTTTTAAAGTGATAGGTGGAAGAGAGATGGTGATGAGTGAGGGAGATGGAGCAACATCATTTGAGGCACAAGTGGGCAGCCTCCTCGATTGGGCACTATTTAGGTTATTACTTCAGTAAGTCACGATTTTTCTATGAAATGAATTGGAAACTGTTTATTCAATTTAGGCCTATAATTCGGAATGTAGTTTCATTGTCAGATAAAAGTTATTGACCAAATGCGGCGACTTACTTAAAGTAAAGTATCAGCCTATATATGGGTATATCTCATTTTCTGGAAAGAGTCAACTCCATGGAGGGCAATTTTTTTTCTCTACTTAATTGATGATGCATTTGAATAAATTTGGTATCAGCGGTCATGGGAAAAGGACTCGCCGAGCTCGCAATATTTTGAAATTCGTATTTTAAGTATTGAAAGAAAGTTGCCCTCCATGGAAGTGACTGTTTCTTTTTAAAAAATTAGAAATACCCATACTGTCCCACTGCAGGGCAAAGGCCTCTATCATAGAAATCAAGTTATCGCTACTATGATGGGATTAGGCTTAATCACCACGCTTGCCTAATGCGGATTGGTGATCACAAACCCGAGCTATTTTCGAAAAATTCGAAACATACTTTTGCTCGACCCGGGAATCGAACCCGGGACCCCGAGATCACGGCCCGGTACTTAAACCACTAGACCAACAGGGCGACTTACTTAGGTACTCATACTATAAATGCATGACTTAGAGTAACTTTTAATAGTTTTACAATGGATTGCTTACACTATTGTCAAAAATCTTTATCTGGAAATGCCCTGTTCTGAAGGTATAGCTCATATTGTTGATAAGGCCTCTGTTATGTAGGTACATAATACATTGTTATCACAAAACCATTTTTTGCGACCTTGTGTCTTTTTTTGTGTATAAAGTGAATGCTATGGGTTAGCGCATTCTGGATCATGTTTCTAAGCGCAGCGTTCCCCGGGTTCCGAAACGGGTTTGCTCGCATCCGGATATGACAAGATGAGATGAAGAGATCATATCTGTCATCCCCCGTCACGACCGAGCACCATGAAAGAGTACCTGTGGCATTCTCATAAATTAACAGTATTGTTACAGTTTTTAAACACATTATGCCATCGAAATTAACATCAGAATCTTAAAATTTACCGATTAGGTACCCGTCTAAAGTAGCCCTTTTTATGTACACAGTTCAATAGTGTAATATTAGATAGAGGTCATTATTGGTTAACATTTTAGATACAAATTGTTAATATTATAGAAAAAAAAATAACTTGTAAAAAAGGCACGGAAGCAGTTTCCGTGGAATTATGATAGAATTAAAAAAATATATCAAAAGGTTTAAGGGAAGTACCTACCTAACTCTAATATCTACTTGATCCAAAGAGTTTGTTCATTCATATTTGTTTATTATTTATTAAGCGATAAAGTAGATACCATATACCTACTTATTAACATACTAAATACGTGCTCCGGTGTACTGTCCTTATCAGAGCACCTGGCCTTTCTTTTGTAATTCTTTCACAATTTAGATATATTTATCATCCAACTTTGACCTCCATCTATTTTGAAGAATGAACATATAAAAGAGTACGGAAGGATGTTTCATACTTCATTTCGAAACACACTTTTGAAGAGAGTTTACGCAAATATTAAAATGAATAAAATATTTTTATTTGTTTTCGGAGCCGGTTTGATTACTGTAAGTACCTAAACTTAATAATATTTATAGTAGAACTGGAACAAATATTTTAATAATTTCATATTTTGTCTGGACCAACTGACCCCGTTGGTTTAAATTTAGTAGGTAAAAAAGTAAAGTATCGGATAGGTACTGTCTATCCCACTGCATGGCAAAGTTTTCAATAATAGAAATCAAGTCATCGCTACTATGAAGGGATAAGGCACAGGCAAGATACAATCACTACGCTAGCATAATGCGGATTGGTGTTCACACACCCGTGCTATGTTCGCAAAATTCGGAACATACTGCTTGCACGACCTGAATCGAACCCAGGACCTCGAAATCACGGCCCGGCCGGAAATATAAGACCCACGGGGCGTTAGATATTTAGCTGTGTTACTATGATTAAATAAAATCGTATTGATTATTGTCCTTAACTATAGAACAATCTTATTTCAGTACATCAACGCAGCATGCCTAAGAGAGCCCTGCGTCTACAGACAGCTGCCATCTTGCCCCAGCTATGACGTCATCAGCGGGTCCGTGACGTGCCCAGTGTCTTGCCCCAACCTGTGTTCTTGCACAGGCACCAGTACGCTCTGCAGCTGCGGCGCTCCTGCTTGCAGTTGCATTCTGGATACAGCTAATGTGTGTGCCCCCTGCGCCCCGCAGCCTTCCCCCGTCTGCTCCTGCCTGGCTAACCTAGACTTGGGCTGCAACTGCGAAGCCATGAGGTCCTTTATATACTTCCCAGAGGTGCAGTACCCGCTTACAGCGTTGGAGATGAACCCGTTCTTCTATAGTACCTGCTTTAGTTCTTGAGTCATTATTAAAATTTTGTAGTGTAACGTTTCGGTTTTATTTTTTGAGTTTGGCACTAAACAGGGTATTTACCTGATTTCCACTTGCCTTGGTTAAATACAGAGTGTATCTGTGGACATTTACATCCCTTTTACTACGTCTTCTGCCAAGCATTCTGAACCACAATTCATCTAAGACTCTTGGAAATTCGTAAATTTTTTTTCCCATTCCTTTATACAAAGTGACCGACAATGAAATGTTGAATTTTTTATGCACATTTGTAAAAAATAATCATAGAACAATGCTTATTGATACACCCTGTAATTACGACGCTGAAATCTAAAAACCTTACGGGAATTTCATTCAAAATTAAATACTTACCTGAAATTCTTTAAAAAAAGATGGATTTATACTTATGGATTGTTCAGAACAGTGCATATGGAATACGGAACGTATTGTCAATTCAAACAAAAGGTTCACCTTTCTGGTTTCTGATTATAAATGATCCTTTTGGGCACCTTCAAAATGTCTAAATGCCAATTATTGGTGGAAATTAAACCCATTCATGGGCAGGCAGCGGTCAAGGGTTATAATTGAATTTTACGATTTACCCACTTTTAGGACCTTATTCCAACATTATGATATTGTCATTAGGAACATTAAATTTTCACCGAACACCGCTACCTTCGATCATAGGTTATATACTTATATACTACTAGCTGTTACCCGCGAATTCGTTCGCCTGGAATAGTATCTTTGGGTAGCTTTGGATAATTATTTAATACGCACCCTCTTTTCGCAATAACAAACAGTAGCCTATGTCCTTTTATCAGGGTCTAAACCATCTGTGATACCAAATTTCATTCAAATCCGTTCAGTAGTTTTGGCGTGAAAGAGTAACAGACAGACAGAGTTACTTTCGCACTTATAATATTAGTTAGGATAATATTATAATTTGATATTTTCTACATACCTACACAATTCCATACTAAAAGCGTTTTAAAAAGTGATCCGATCATCGCTGTTATGTTGTTCAGATTGGTTTCAAAGCGTTATCATTGGACGCAAACGGGACAGTTAACAGGGGCGTAGCTACCGCCGTATTTGCCGTATAAATTGTACGGGCCCCCCGGGCTACGGGTACCCAAAGTGTGTAAGGAAAAAAAAACTTTCTAATTTATTTTATTTTACAAAAACTTTAGAAAAACTTAAATCATTACCAGTCCAATAAATGATTTAATAAATCAGTTTCCCGAAAAAAAGGAAAAATTTATTTTTATTTGTAAAATGGTTAAATTATGTTAAGATAAATAAATATTTCTTTCGTGAAACTCTTTATCCCCATATTGACTACTCCAAAGAATAAAGTCCAATTGTTTGCAATATGTTTATTGTTTAATATAGGAGAACAGACTTTGTTCTTCGGAGGAAGCGATATAAGAGACTCCAAATTTTTTTTTATTCGGGGCCCCGACAAGGCACGCTACGCCACTGAAAGTTAATATTTCTTCTTGTCTATTCAGATTGCGTCCCAGTGGAAAAAGCCTGTGAATAAGCTCACTTAAGTCTACGGAAGTAAATAAGCTCTAGTTATAAATCCGGCGTAAGCTCCGCGTCGCACCTGGATGTGCCTACATTTATCAGTTTAATTCTTCATATTACCCTGCTGTGTATCAGGTGATACACGGCACGGTAATACGTGGAACTTAATGTTATAAATTTAAACCATGGCAGACGCTTCGGCATGAGTTCGGCTTCGACCGGAGTAATACGGTATCACTAATACTACGGCTTCACAGAAGACCGAAGAAGAGCTTGCGCTGTGTTTCGTCAAGTAAGTATCCTCACTTACTTTAAGTTTACACAAATCGGTCCTGAGGGTCCTGTGCCACCCGCATCCAAGGATCTACCGCGACCGTCACTAGATCGTCGGTCCACCTGGTGGGATACCTCTGTGTCAGAGAAATGTAACCTGCCCTGACCCTTTCTTTTTGGTAGTTTTTAGCTTTAGTTTTCTGTAGGCCAATGTACTCTACCCACAGCGCCCGTGTGAGATACCTTGGCTTGCACATTGATCGTAGGCAACCTGGAGGCACCACATCAACTGTAAAAACAAAGATTACAACTGAAGTACAACAGGCTCTACTGGATGCTGGGAAGGAACTCGAGACTCTCTTTGGACAACAAACTGCTACTATACAAAGCCATTCTCAAGCCCCATCTGGACTTATGGACTGCAGCTGTGGGGTAGTTCCAAGCAACACCAACATCAATATACTCCAGCCGCCAACAAAACTAAGATCCTACGAACAATCGCAAACGTACCATGGGCACGTAACCAATAACGAAATCCACGAGCACCTGGAAATGAAAACAATTAAAGAGGAAATTCGGAGTATGGCAGCTAAATACAAAGAGCGGTTAATCCATCACCCTAATGAAACTTGCTCGCCAACTCACCATGGATCAGTATGTGAGACGTTTTGAAACGTCACCATATTCTGGAGCTTGAGGACCGACAATAGCTCTGGACAGTAGATGAGTTGATGCTTCCAATGGGAAGCCACTCCGCACGACAGCATCCCAGAAAATATTTGCTCAAAGTCCCAAGACTGATTGCAAATTAACACAAAAAAAAAAAAAAAGGTTTTCTGTAGCGCTACTATGAGTTGACATCGAAAACTGACATAACGTAAACTATTGCTTTGTCTCTTTCAAATGCATTACAATGAAAGAGACAAAGCGATAGTTTTCGATAGCGAGCATAGCATTTCAAACTCATAGTAGTGCTACTGTTAGGCTATATTTTTTACGCCCCGTCGTCGTCGAACATAGCTCGGGTTTGTGATCACTGATCACCGATCCGCATTAGGCAAACGTGGTGATTAAGCCTAATCCCATCATAGCAGCGATGACTATATTTCTATGATGGAGGCCTTTTCCCATCTGAGGGACAGTATATAAGCTGATACTTTTACTTTACTTTCAGTTATTGTTTTTCGTTTCATTCGTTCCTCATATTTTGTCCAATAACAACTCAAATTGTAAAAACATACTAATACAGAACCCCTAATGAAACACGTGTGTGTTACGACACGATCCTTACAAAGTTATCGCATGCATTGGTTTAACGGAAGGCACCAATAATTTCATCAGCCGCTCGATTCGCTCGGTAATACATGGACTAAATTTAGTCCTTGGTAATACAATCACCGCTCGCCTAACAGGGCGTCTGTATATCGTGAGTTTATTAAGATATCTGGAATTAATGCTCGTCGTATTTCTGTGAGATAATAAGCTCAGACTCATAAAGAAGATGTGGCACCTCACTCGTTTGGATGATCTGTCTTCATTAGGTTTTGCAATAAAGATAGAAGAATGTGTATGCGCAATATTAAGTTATGAATTTATATTGAAAAACCACACATTTACTCTGTGGTCCCACCAACACCGAGACTAGCAGCTGTACCGTAAATTACTTTCCAGTCCCGGTGTTCAGAACACATGACTTGTTCATTTTGTATGAGGAATCGAAATAATTTTCGACCGATTTCCAAAAGTCGTGGAGTAAAACATTATTCAGAATAGGCTGGTAGATGTCATGGTTAAAGGGATGTAGATAAGAGTACAACCTGTATAATAATTTAATTATTATTTTTTTACAAAAAATAAAACCGCCTTCAAAGTAATCTCACACTAAAAAGTTAAAAATAAGTTTTTAATATATAAAATGACTACAAAATTCGCAGGATACCAAATTTAGATGGATTTTTTCCTTTTTTGTTTGTTTGACTATTTTTTGGCGAATGACTTGCGATTTGATACAAGTCTTTAAATACAATCACCGCAAAATTTAGATGGATGAGATGAATAGATCTAGCAATATTCTGAATGGCAAATATAGTAACTTGGATAGTTGGATGTTGCAGCGCCCTTGACCGACGCCGTCCCAGTTTCATAATTTACTCGTTCTATTCCCGAGGGGTTACGGTTGAAACGTTTCAGATACTGATATGGTTCTGAACATGTAAGTATCAGCCTAAACGGTGTATCAACTTTAACTACGTGTTCTATCCGTGGTGCCCGTTGGATGCGGACTAGATTTCTGCATCCAACGGGCACCCGCGACTTTGACATTGGCATCCGTCCATTTCGCTGGGAGCTGTCCTACGCCTCGTCTACCGGTACAGTCGGCAGCAATTAAATATTCTCATCCAAGTCAAATAGTTAGATACAGCCAAAGTGGCCAATAACATCAATACCGCCAAAGTGGTCAAGCTACCTACCTTTTTAGGGTTCCGTAGCCAAAATGGCAAAAACGGAACCCTTATAGTTTCGTCATGTCCGTCTGTCCGTCTGTCCGTCTGTCCGTCTGTCACAGCCGATTTACTCGGAAACTATAAGTACTACAGTGATGAAATTTGATGGGAATATGTGTTGTATGAACCGCTACAAAAATATGACACTAAATAGTAAAAAAAAGAATTGGGGGTGGGGCCCCCCATACATGTAACTGAGGGATGAAATTTTTTTTTTCGATGTACATACCCGTGTGGGGTATCAATGGAAAGGTCTTTTAAAATGATATAAAGTTTTCTAAAAAACATTTTTCTTAAAGTGAACGGTTTTTGAGATATCAGCTCTCAAAGTCGTAAAAAGTATGTCCCCCCCCCCCCCCTCTATTTTTATAACTACGGGGTATAAAATTCTAAAAAAAATAGAGGTGATGCATGCTAATTAACTCTTTCAACGATTTTTGGTTTGATCAAAGTATCTCTTATAGTTTTTGAGATAGGTTGATTTAACTGTAATTTTGGTTAAGTTATTGTGCTTACACTGAAAACGATGGCATTATATTTGCTGCTACGGAACCCTTTGTGCGCGAGCCCGACTCGCACTTGGCCGGTTTTTTTTTATGTGATAGGTAGCAGACGAGCAGGCTTACCTGTGTGTAAGATAGAACTTGCGACTTGCCAATGTGTTTTATCTCTCTCTATCACTATTAATTTTGTTTTCATTTAAATTTTGCATTGTCTTGCTCCTAACCTACAAACATTCTTCCAGAAACATCTCATGTTCTATCTAAAGGGGTAACTTGAGGAGTTCTCGTCGCTCCGTCGCTGAAAGCTGCATTTTCTAGAATATTCCGCATTTTCTAACGTCAGCTTTATTAGTCCTTGCTTTGACTGCAATTTCATTCCACGGTTGCTCATTTTGGACGAAATTAGATTTTTTATAGTAGGGGAGCCCAGGATGCTAAATCGGGATTTACTCGAGCGTCAAAGAGACATATTGGATTGCGAAGCTTACATGATAAGAAAAAAAAATGTCATATAATATCCATACTTCCATCGGTGGGGGAAGTCGCTGTAAATTTTCAAAAATGTAAAAAAAAAACAGTTGCATGGACATACTCGAGCGCTTCAGATATTAATAGCATCCATGTCTTACGTATTTTTGAAAACATACATATTTTAATCTGACTGTTTCCATGGTGGAGGTGGTCGTACGTAAGGGTAAAAAACGGAAAAAAAAAAATTTAATCGAGCGCGTCAGATTTTCAAAGGGGGTGTTAAGTGAACCTAAAAAAAGGTTCTTATATAATAATCTGACGATTTAGATGTGACCCATACTCGCGGCCATTATTTGAATGAGCAAAAAAAAATCGCCATTTTGAAATAGTCGAGCGCGTCAGATTAAGATATTTAAGGTTCATCTATGTACCCTTAACGTGTTGTCTCATAATCTGACAATTATCTGGAGGGATTGGCCTAATCTGACAATAGAAATATTTTTTATTTTTATTTTTTCAAATCTTTTAACTTAACGAATTGAAAAACTGAAAAAATAGCATGCAAATAAACCAGTATATATTTTTTGAAGTACAAAACTTTTATTTATAAGAAAATAAATATGAAAAATATAATTTTTTTTTTTAATCGTCATCTTCGTCGGTAGAATTATCTTCCTCCTCTGACTCGATTTCATCCTGAGGTAGTGTATCTGTAACAAGAAATCATAAGAATATTAAACGAATTTTTCCTCATGAATAATAATTTCTTCAATGATTGCAGAAAAAATATACCTAATTCTGGAGTATCCTCAAAAACATCTGGTGCTACGACAACGTCTTCGTATGCTTTTGGCAATTGATCACCCTCAAACCAGATCATCTCATATTTTTCATCGACAACTCTCCACCCATAGTCCGTCGGTGATAGCTGCACGCTTTAAACTTTATCGATTATTTTTCCTTCCTTCGGCTTATGGAAATCGTCAGATTATATATTTTTCGTGAACGTTGAATTATTCCCTTAAAAATAAAAAAAAATTTAGCCACGCTCGAGAAAGTCAAGATGACGTTTTTTTTTTACAAGTTTGTAACCCACTAACTTCTTATCGTCAATCGAAAATTGTCAGATTAGTGGAATATACACTTTTTAGCATATAACTAACTTATCCTATCTTAATCTGACGCGCTCGAGTATTTCAGATGATCAATTTTTTTTTACTAATCTGATCCTTTATCCTTGACGCACGGCCACATATACAGGACTCATACTCAGTGGAGGTATTTAATGGGGTACAAGGTACCTGCCTGTATAGTAATCTGCCGCGCTTGAGTAAATCCCAAAATCGCCTCTTGGGCTCCCCTACTATTATCATAACTCAAAAATACATAAACTTCAGAAGGCAGCTTCGTCTTAGCTCGTATTTTTAGTGTTTTATAGCAAGCAAGTAGGTTTTTTTTTTATAGTATAGGAAGGCAAACGAGCAAGCGGGTCACCTGGTGGTAAGTGAACACCACCGCCCATGGACAATAAGTAAGCGAATGAATACCTGGGTAAGAGTCAATTATTGCCGAAACGTAGTGCCGATTTCGTTTGGATGGTTCACTGGTGCCAATAAAACTAGTGTTAGAGGCAAAACCGAGTTTAAGTATTTTCTGCCAGGGCACATCTACAGGTCAAAAAGCATTCACAAAACAAGAACATATAAGTTACCTATCAGATACAGGGTGTATCTGTGAACATTTACATCCCTTTAACCACGTGTTCTACCAACCATTCTGAACAACATTTGTTCTATGACTTTTCAAAATTCTCCTAAAAAAATCATCTTTCCATACAAAGTCGGTCACGTGACCTGGTCATTTTGTATGGGGAGTCGAAAATTTTTTCGAAGAATTTAGAAAAGTTGTTGAACAAATGTTGTTCAGATTGGTTGATAGAACACGTGGTTAAAGGGATGTAAATGTTCACAGATACATCCTGTAATAGTAAAAACTGTAAATCATAAACAATACAAAAGGATACTGGTCTGGCAGTCGCTTCTCAAAAGAAACCCTTTAGCAAGGCGACTTAATTTGAATATGTACGAGTATATGTTTGTGCTTTCATGAGTGTAGATAAAGGAACATTAGAATTTAATGCGTGAGAGATTCATGACGTCATAAAATTTAACTCAATAGCTCTGGCCCAGGTCTATCCGAGTGACAATAACCATTTCCTTAAGCTATAGCTGGTCGGTATTGCTGTTATAATAGGTCACACAATATCCATTACAGCGCCTTACCACACTGGACATGATTGCAGTGAAGTGGCGCTACATCTAGCTAGCTCGTAGGCGTAGGGGAAGGGTTTTGGAGTTCAACCCCCCCCTCCCCCCTCATCCTCCTCCCCGAAAAGTTAAGATAAAATTTAACTAGGTAGCTTAACTATATTAACTACTAGCTGTAATTTTTTATTTAGCTCCAATCATCCCCTGTTTGAAAAAGGTTTCTTTAGTTATGAATCTGTTTATTACATAATACTTTATTTTTTTCTCATGATTATAAGGTTAAGTTTTATTTTCTTGCAAAGTCGTTGAACAAATGTTGTTTAAAATGGTTGGTTAAACACGTGGTCTTAAGGATGTAAAAGTTCACTATTCCAAGTACCTATTACGTAATCCCATCATAAATATTTTTTGTTTTTTTTTTGTTGTAGGTATAATGTATTGCGGTGGATTTATGTTATTTTATTAGGGAAATTTACAGACCAATTTTTAAACGTGAAAAACAATATTCGAACTTATGCTAATCACAAATTTCCACAGATAGAATTGACAAATGAAATAAGGTTTTAATCAGAAACTTGTGCGCAATAAAATAGGTTAAGCCATACAGCATTTAAGTACATATTATGGTCAGCTCATCGCAAGGATCGACTGCCAATTCAAGTGCGGTCCAAATTACAAGGGGTTGACTTAAAAAAATAATAAATAATAGGACTAAGTAAAATGACTGTGGAGATACCTCACTGCCTTTTCATTCCATGTAACCTAGCGAAGTAAATATTTACGAGGCATTCTTGTTCATCTAATAAAATTAAACGACGAAGGTAAGACAATAACAGCACTAATTTATTAACTAAACGCGATTATGCTTGGGAGAAATTGCTGGTTTAAGAGAAGAGGAGGGTTGTTAAACAACATTGGAGCAGTTTAGGTTACCTGAGGACCAATTTTTTTTAATTAATGTTTTCGATTTGCCACAATCAATAAAGATCCACTGCCGGCGCGATGTTAGTTTCGACTAGGAGACCTATTTTTGAATTTTCGCTTCGTCCAAACAAAACTACTCGTTTTGCAAGTCACGTCGTCTCGTTAGTCGCATGATTCATAATTTTCCCAATTTTGAAATCACTCGCTTAGTGTGTCGCCAATCTTGTCAAAGTATAGTGTTAACTCGTTAATATTTGACGTAAATGCGTCCACTCGCCTCACGGAAACGAGTTGTTTACACCACTCGTTGCAAATCGCTCGGTTTCGAATGATTCAAAAATGCGAATGTCAAAAATCATGCAAGTCACACATTTTTTAGTGAGACGACAAATTCAAAAATAGGTCTCTAGTTATCGTGACCTCTCTTCGTAATCTGCAAACTATATCTCCCTGAGGATCTCAATACAAAGTAATTCGAACATTGAGTAGGTACAGACAAACACCTGACTTGCCACAATCTAATATTGAAACTAACGTGTTTAACATAAAGTTGAGAATCGGATGAACTTTGATAGATTATTGATGTTGATAACCAAACTTTGGCTGTCTGTACTCAGGTTCTGTTGGGTTAGAGTTGCTACAGTAACACACAAGTATCGATTTGAAGGGTATTCTCGGTAAGCTATACTTAGAGGTTTCCGGTATGTATGGATATTTCGCTGAGAAAGTATACCTAGGTTAATATGTACATCGTACTTATGAAGTACCTTTATAGCTCTATCTACCTCTATTGTGATAGGTGGTGGACGAGCAGTCGAATCACCTGATGTGAAAAGATTATCGCTGATTGACACCCGCAACACCAGTGAATCAAAAGTGCGCTGCCAACCTTTGCCTTTATAGATACGGTCAGCATCAAAAGTAGCTTAATACAGTACCATGTCAAAGTAATATCCCAATTCAAAACTGTCTAGGCAGGCAGTTAATTGTCATGATAAGTTACTTATGTATCTACTGTGATATAGATCATCATCATCATCATCATTTCAGCCAATAGACGTCCACTGCTGGACATAGGCCTCCCCCAAAGTTCTCCACACAGATCGGTCCTGTGCCACCCGCATCCAATGGACTCCCGCGACCTTCACCAGATCGTCTGTCCACCTGGTGGGAGGCCTGCCACGGCTGCGGCCTCCTGCGCGTGGCCTCCACTCAATTCACTGTGATATAGATAAAATTGGTAAAAAGAACTTGAAGTTACGTGAAAATCCAAACCAATGAAAGATGTCGAGTTTCGAAAGCCTAAACAAAGGGATCTTTATTTCGTCAGGGCTGTCCAAAGTTTCCGCGATTAAACCGGAGGTAGCGCGGATGACAAGTTGGAAACTTCGAGATACTTCGGGAAGACACCCCTGTTTTAAATTGCTAGCGCCATTTTCACAATAAAAATGAAAAACAATACCAGACCGATCTAAATACCTAATAACAATAAATTCCATAGCTCTTTGAGCGACTTTGAACCGGTGGATTAGTCCAGCCGTGGGTGTCCACGTCTCGGCACCGTAAGTCATGACCGGAAGGACGCACTGGTCGAAGACTTTCGATTTAAGACTTTGAGGGATGGGTGACGAGAAGACTTGACGAAGCCTACCAAATGCTGCCCAGCCTAGCTGAATTCTTCTAAGACCTATGGAAAGGGCCCTTTCCATAGGTCTTAGGAGTATCTTTGAAGGACCGCATCAGAAATGATGTAATCCGACAGAGAACCAGAGTCACCGACATAGCCCACCGAATTAGTAAACTGAAGTGGCAGTGGGCTGGTCACATTAGCCGCAGAACTGAAAACCGTTGGAGCCATAAAGTCCTTGAGTGGAGACCGCGACTCGGTAAACGTAGTGTTGGACGCCCTGCTACAAGATGGGATGACGACATTCGAAGGAGTGAGCTGGATGAGAGTGGCTGAAAATCGGGGGCGATGGCGTGCATTGGGGGAGACCTATGTCCAGAAGTGGACGAGCGTGGGTTGCTGATGATGAATAATAAGTTCACACACAACACCTCATATATTGACTTGACTCCGTAATAAGTAGTGTCACTTCTGTTACAGAAACCAGACAAAGATCATCAGCCTGTTACAGTTCAATGCTGGACATAGGCCTCTCGTAATATTCGCCACTCCGATCGATTCCGACATGTTCCTTCGCTCTCCATAAGGTGTTAGTGTTCAAGTCACTATTATTATTATTTGTAGGTTCGGGAGCGTTCGTTGTGGACACTGCTACCGATTTGATATATTGTATCTCCCAGGCCCACGATTGTCATGAACCGCGCCGCGTAATAGCATTGGGAGCGATAGCCTTAATATCCTCCGGCCTGATGTTATAGCTGCCCAAGTCAATAAGCAGGGCTGCAAAGATTCGCGTCAACAAGACCGTTTATTAGACCAATCTTAATGTATGTGTGTAAAAGACTTCCAGATTCATCATCATCATCAGCAACCCACGCTCGTACACTGCTGGACATAGGTCTCCCCCAATGCCCGCCACCGCTCCCGATTTTCGGCCACTCTCATCCAGCTCACTCCAGCCAGCCTTCGAATTCCTTCGAAGCTTTCCAGATTGGCCGGTAGGAAAAGACTTCCATCTAGCGTTGGTGGACGTCCTACGCTACTCTTGCACTTTGCCATTTTTTTTGCAATAAAAGTAGGGCTAGCAAACGCTCGACTGCAGCGTCTTCCACTCACATAATAGAAAAAAGTTTTATTGTCAAACTCAATCTACGCTTTGGCATCCTTCAGCGGTAGGGTTGCCAACCGTACTAAAATATAGTATTGTATATTTCGGGACTCCGTACTCATGTTAAAGAAATTTATATAGTAGGTACCTACGCGAAAATACTATATTTCCGTACAATAGATAGGTAAGTAGTGTTTAAATTTCACAACGCTTTTCTTCTAAATAAAGTAGGTACTTTTTTTATTCTTACCTATCAAAGTAGATACTATATTTTGTTGAAGCTTACTATATTACATTTCTAAAAAAATACTATTTTTAGCCAAAAAAATGTTGTCACCCCTATCCAGTGGTATAAGACAAAAGTAGACGCGTATTACGCAAGCAGTAAGTTTATTTAACGACTGCTTGTCTGCGTGGGGTAGGTATAATAAAAAGTTTCGTATATAAAATCTATTGTCGGCTTAAACTTCTTTTAGTAGGTCTGAGTTTTGGAGAAATACAATTCTTAAGTACTATACAGTCTATCTCAGCGTTTCCCAAAAGCCGGGTCACCAAAATGAAATAAAAAAATACCTATTTTAAAACATGGGTAATACCTAACTTGGGTTCGTTAGTAAAAAATAAGAAACAGCTGCATACCTACTTCGCACAACAAAATATCAGTACCTACTAATAAACGTTTGTACTTTTAATAAATGTGTATTATTTAACCTTAATGGAACCAGCTTGAGTTTGAAAGTAGGTTCTTAGTGGGTCACGAAGGGTCAGTGTGAAAATTTACCGGGCCATGGCATAACAAAGTTTGGGAAACACTGGTCTATCTAGTAAGTAGACACTTTTTAAAGTGCAGCAACAATTTGTTTTCCTTATTTGTGACAAACCAAACATGTTTACTTATCTTGTCAATCAATCCATGTGATCCTGTTTTTGTAATAATTTAAGTATTTCATTTGTTTTGTATCTGTTGTTTTGGGCATGTCTACTCTCTACTATATTTTATTAAGGCGTCACCCAAGATCCAGCCTGAAAACCAGCGCTACAGCATCATGCTGAGGCTGAACCTTGTCGGCCGCAACTTCTATGTTTCTTTATTTTGTCTTTTTGTATGTGTTGTGGTCACTAAATTAATGTTTTCTTACTCTTAAAATCTCTTACTTTCTTTACAAACATTTAAAGACAGTGACATCAATAGCTAAGACACTCCACCTTTAGAGAGGGTGGCACTTTTTAAGTATAGGGGGCGGTCATGGGCCGTCGATACCCACGCTACACCACTGCTTTGTACCTTGTATGTCGCAAACATCAACTGCCTCGGTGGCGCAGTAGGTAGTGGGTCGCACTCTGTGCTTGAGTACCCGGATTCGATCCCCGGGTCGGGCCAAAAATTAGCTTAGATTTTCTTAGTGTCAGACTGAGGTCTGGAAGTTAACGGTCACATTGTGGCCGTAAGCCCGGCGCTTACGCACAATATATGTCATAATATTTGTGCGCAAGTGCCGGGCACCACTGCGCGCTATTTGCGTATGCGCTTGCTCCATACAAGTTCGTTGTATTTTTTTATGAGATAGGGGGCAGACGAACAGACGAATCACCTGATGGTAAGCGATTACCGCCGCCCATGGACACCCGCAACACTGGAGGAGTCGCAAATGCGCTGCCGACCTTTTAAGAAGGAATACGCTCGCTTTTTGAAGGTTTGCAGATCGTATCGGTTTGGAAATACCGCTGGTGACAGTTCATTCCATAGTTTTGTAGTTCGAGGCAGAAAGTTAAAGTTGCATATGGAATAAGAAAAACTATTAACCTACATCATTTTTTTTTTTTAAATTTGCGTGATTAAAATACTTAATAAAAGTCCCTACATTTTTATCCAAAGGTATAATTAAAAAGCGCTCGCTCCGCCCGCTCAGCTCAGGTGTTAGTAATTGCTCGAACAATTCGGCCGGGTGTCGTTTTAATTTGTTTTGATGATCAGGGGCATACTTTCCTTGCTTCCTGGGAATTTCTTGATTAATTCATTAGTCGGAAATCGGCTCAGGATCTAGTTCTCCTTTTTTATGATATAGCCCCGTGGTCGTCAAATAGCGGCCCGCGGACGTAAGTCGTGCGGCCCGCGGTAAAGTAGATTCCTTAAATTAATAGTAACTACACATCCGTACTTCACATAGGTATAATGCGGCCCGGACCTTAGTGCTCACATTGTTATGTATGGCTCTTGAGCAGTAAAGTGTGACGACCGCTGATATAGCCTATAGCCTAGGTGGCAGACGAGCCGACGAATCACCTGATGTTAAGCTATTACCGCCGCCCATGGACACCTGTAACACCAATGGTGTCTGCTTACCTTTTAATCCCCCTTCCCCTGGATTGGGCCTCCGGTACCCTCACTCACGCAGTCCAAACACAGCGCATGCAATGATTCACGCTTTTCTGTGAGGACGTGGTGATACTCCGGTCGAGCCGGCCCATTCATACCGAAGCGTGGCTCTCCTTGATTTTAATCTGTCGAAATTCTAATAGCTGCTTGGGAGTCCAAGAGATAGATAGTATGTTTAGTACTGAGTACTGGTAATCAAAGGGCCTATAGCGAAACTGTGTCGTAACAAATGAGAATTACTTGTCACATCAAAATGGAATAAAGATTTCCTTCAATGCTATTGTCACGTTAATGTCAAGCAAATTGGATCAAATATGAATTACGTTTAGAAGGCACCCATCCCAACATATTATTATAACGTATTATCTTGATCTAAGTTTATTAATATTTTCTGTGCAAATAGAAAATGGAAGACAGCTAGTTCGCGTTGCTAAAGCTAATATGAATAGAAACGAGGATTAATACAATTACCGCGTTACACTAAACTGGACTATAGCAGTAATGTCATTTCATTATTTACTCATGTTTTATCTCTTAAAGTCTTTCTTTGCCCCCGTATAAGAATTAACTATTTTGAACAACTTAACTGTCTTTTATATTGGTAAGGTCCCTATCCTTCTTTTTTTTATGGCTGCTAGCGTTCTAGCTGTACATTTTTTCAACTCCTCATACAAAATGATCAAGACACGTACATACATACGTATTTATAAAATTATAGCTTTTGCCCGCGACTTTGTTCGCGTGGACTTCAGGTTCGTAGAAACCTCAAAAATTGTATCCTATGTGTTATTCTGATCTATAAGCTATATTTTGGTAAAGTTTCATTCAAATCCATTCAGTAGTTTTTTACGTGAGTGAAAGAGTAACAAACATCCATACATACAAACTTTCGTCTTTATAATAGTAGCAGGACTAGTGGCCCGCCCTCACTTGTTTTTGTGAATTTCCAATTTTTCCAAAAGTCATAGACCAAAATGTTGATCAGAATGATTGGTAGAAGACATGGTTGAAGGTTGTAAATCCAAAAGCAACCAACCGGGATATTTGATAATATACCGGTTGGTTGCTTTTGGATACAATCGTTGCCAAAATTTGATACTTTAATAGTAAGTAAGCAGCGAGCGAATATAATAATACTTATATTATAATACTAAGTGTGCACCAAATGCTATGCTTTGGTGTACAAATAGCATGTTTTGAGTAAGCAAATAGCTTATTTTTGCAACGAATATTTTCCATTGTCTCTTTCGTGTAGAATTTCACTTACTATCCGCCCACACGAAGCCTACACTTTACTCTGAGTTTACGAATTGGTTCCTAGATTGGCTCTCGTGAGCCGACGTGGAAATATGAAAAGTTTCAGCCAACAATGGAGGACTCTCATTGTTTCATTTGCTGGCGAAATGAGAATTTTTAGCTGCTAAAAGGTACACAGCATTGTAGATTGCAGGGGCTAAAAAATGCTGGATTGAAACGCTCTGCCTACTGAACAGTCAGCCAAAAATGTGTTCCAAAAATGTACTTCCTACGGTTGTGATTCGTTTGAAAAGGGCTTATCTTTCTTAAGAGCTGTAATGCATTTGTGATGTCTCAGGTGTTGCAGATGTCTATGGGCGGCGGTGATCACTTATCATCAGGTGAGCCGTCTGCTCGTTTGTCCGCTATAATAATGTAAAAAAAAATCTTTCTGAAATCTTGAAGGATGCCTCAGAAGGTGATGATGAGATGAGGTGTGGGTTGTCTGCAGACTGCTCAGGAAATTCTATAACATTCTTTGAGGGAAGCTTTTAGCTTTCGTTCAATAAATGGACGGTGCTAGGCAGATTGAAGTTTTAACATTTGGTGTTCCTACGAAATATTTCGTAGTAAGAACTGTGCCCAAAGTTTCATTATGGAAACAATGTGTGATACGTAGAGTATTTAATAACATTACGTAACCCCGCTTTGTTACTTTAATATCTTGCTAGGTATTTTCTGAGGGAAAATTGACACATTTTTCTACCAAACGGTTACATAGCTATTGCAATCAGAGAGAGCTTCATTAATTTTTTCCATTCCATAAGTTATACAAAATGTGTTGAAAAACATACCACCGCACATTATGGATTTCACAAGCCCTATGTCTATGTCCAATGAGCTACCTTCGCTTTTAAATATTCTGCTATTTATAAAGAGGTAAATTGTAAGCTGTAGACAACAACAATGCGCGATTTAATTGATGTCTAGCGCCATCTATTGCTACGAATGTCCCGAAATGAAGTAGTGGCCCAGTGAGGGCGGGCCACTAGTCGTAAAAAAATTCAATCGTCAGAATTGTAAAAGGCCAGATTTATAAAATATGGCATGTAAAATAAAAGCAAGTTTAAAATGCAAATGAAATTGAAAACGTGAAATACTGAAAGCGGAAAATTGTATAAAAGCCCCAGAGAGGAATGGGAATGTACTTGTTGCGTTACAACGTCTTGTTAGGGATGGGCTAAAGATACCTATTATTGAATTCTATACAACATCTCATAATACAGTACTTATCAGCCTATACTGTTCCACTGCAAGGCATCACAGAAATCAAGTCATCGCTACTACGATGGGATTAGGTTTAATCAGAAGAAGTGAAATCTATTATTAGCATTGTGTATCGGAACCATTACTTAGTTAAACTACTCATTACTTAGTTAACTAAGTACCAGGATGGCGATGCGATAGTCCGCTTGTCACCACAGCTGCTGCAACGTAGCTGAAACGTCAACCAGTAAGTACAATACCTGCAATATAATCATGGACGTATATAAGGGGGGGGGGTCCAGGGGGTCCGCACCCCCCCCATTGAGGCCTGGTTTGACATAAGGTTGAATCGGCTATAGCCAAGGGCGACTTAATTAAGGGGTCGGCAAGGTTGGTAGGGGTAGCAAATTGTAGATAGCTCTGGGACGGCAAATCAACAAATCAACCTCACGTTCTTCAAGAATGCGTACATGTAATAACGCATGCTGGGGCCAGCCGGTCCTTGAATTGTACTTCGGGAGAGCCGCATTATAAAATATTATTACAATTAGGGAAATTGTTAAATCCGAGCACGGGGGGGGGGGGGGGGGGGGTGATTCGTAATTGTTTTGCAATGTGGGACACCCCCTTGTCAAAGCTATATATACGTCCGTGAATATAATATAATCCGAGCAGCCACAAATCAAAGTACTTATACAAAAATTACAAATTTCTTCAATCGACTCTCATCTTCCTCATACAAATGAGGTTAAAAATCAACTGAGGATTGACAGGTTGTGGTAACCTGATCTGGCTGTAGGTACAGTCAGCCACACATCAGGTTACCACAAACTGTCAAATTTCCTCAATTGATTTTCAACCTAACGTGTATGACAGTAAGGTGAGGGTAGATTGAAAAATTTTGACAGTTTTGTATACTTTGATGTGTGGCTGTACGTAATACAATGTATTAATAAAGGTCGCGTTAATTTCCGTTTTATTATAACTTTATTCTATGGCATTGTGTTAGAAATGGAAAATAGGTTTATATCTCGTGACAACCCTGACATATAAAGTGACAACACCAGTATTCGACGTTCTTTGTCACGTGCAACAATAGTGACGGCGCAGAATGGATCGCGTGAGGTTGCATGGAGTCCATATGCATGCATGCATTGTATGCTTTTCACTTTGCTTTATTGGTAGAAAAAGTGTCTGTCTTTTTATGCGGGATGTCAGTGCCAGGGGATTGATGTGGTGTATCTTGGTTTTAAATACCTAATTTAAACTATGTAGATAGGGATAGGACTGGCCGGATGGCGCATTTGGTAGTGACGCTGCCTCATGCGCCAAAGGTCGTGGGTTCGATTCCTACCCTCGACAACCATTCGTGTTCATCACACGCCAGCCAGTCCTTATCTTATTAGCGGCTACTATTATAAATATTCTAACTTGACGACCCGTTTAGCGCATTGGTTTGAGCGCCGGTTGAGACGTAAGGGTCGCGGGTTCGATTCCCGCACCAACACAAATATTTGTTCATGAAACAAATATTTGGGTTGGGTCTGGGTGTTTGTAGTATCTTCGTTGTTTCTGGTTGCCATAGCACAAGGGAAAACCTTAGTTTGGGGCCAGGACAATGTATGTGATGTTGTCTCAATTTATTTATTTATTTACTTTAACATAGAAAATACAAGCATTTTATGATCAAATGCAAAACCTAACCTTTAGAGCGAAAAGAAAAACTTTAAAGGTCAAAATGAAAACGCCGCACATTTTCTCGCCTCGACTAGCGAGTTATATTCAAATTTAAATATACATTCATGATATCCAACTGCATGAAAAGAGCGGTCATTTAGAGTGAAATGTTGCCATTTTAGCGTCTGCAGACATAGCTAGATCTAGTGTAATAATATCAAATATGAGCCCTAGTTGTTCGAAATAAAATATTATTATTTATTTTTTATTTTAGGCCATAGTCTTCTGCCCTGGCCGATATAAGTACGAATCCAAATCAAAATGTTATCACTGAAAACTATCAAGTTATGCCTCTCAAAATGGTTTTGGATTCAACTTTTTTTTAAATTGGGTTTCGTCTATTCGGACGCAAAATAAAATACTTTAATGACAACCCCAGCTTTCCCTTAGACGAGATCTTCGGGATGTAGGTCACGTATTTTGCAATTTTACACGTTATGATGAGGTAAGGTAAGGTGATAAGGTAGGCAACAAGTGGCACAGGATCGACCGAAGTGGCGTTCTCTTGTTTCGGAGGCCAAGACTCGTTTCGGGTCGCTGAGCCAGTGGAGTAAGTAAGTATGATAAGGTTTGAAGAGTGAAATGCATTTAATTAACTTTTAGTTGAATTCTAGTTTAGCTATTTCAATATTGATGTGGAGAATTCCTGGACCAGAATATTAAATTGGTATTACGAATTCCTCGTGTATCTATGATTCGATGTATCATTTTGGTATGCATGGTATTTATAGCATACCTTTGTGGTAGGTATATCAATTTACACACTTACACTACACACCTACTAGAGATACGGCCTCGATGGCGCAGTGGTTAAGGTGTTCGCCCGAAGCTCGAAAGGTCCCAGGCTCGATTCCCGGTCAATTCAATTTAGAAATCTACATAAGTATCATATAGCTCTTCCATAGCTCGCTGAGCGACTTTAAACTTGAGGATCAGCCGACGCGTTAGTTTCCACGGGGTCAAAAAGTCATCTGACCTAAAAAAATTACTTGACTTGACAAAATCGACTACGCATGATGCAGTTTACGAGGACAGTAAGCATTAGTATTCCGAAGAAGTCAAAGGTCTTTCCTTAACCTGAAATAATATCACAATATCTTCTGCCCCATACCCTTTTTATCATATCATACATTTTCTCAAGAACCCTCATTTGAATCGACAAATGAGGCTGTTGACAAACCAAACACGTTTTTATGTTACATTATATTATAGTGTTGTGGAAGGAGAGTTTATCAATGGTACTATCGATGTTTAGAAAAAAGATATAAAAGTGAAACTTTTTGTCGCAGTCCTTCTTGGTTGCGTCCAATGCTATCGCTCGAGAGCCGCACGTTTGGATCATGATCCAAAATTTGGTGGGTGGTATCAGGAGAACCAGACAAACTGAACACAGTAGGTTAGTACAGGTTTGTGCACGATGTTTTTACCACGCCGCGGCCGCCGAGATAATGGTACCTCGTACCTAATATGCAAAATATGCACATAGATTCTATAAATCCAGTAGTGCCTGTTTTATGTGATTAGAACCTGCGAACTCCCGTATGGATGGCGCGTTCCACATGCACCACCTTTTCCCACTTGAACCATCTCTTAGTATTGCATGTGTTAGGAAAAAAAAGATTCAGACAAATTGAGAACCTTCTCTTTTTTTGAAGTCAGTTCACGTCAGTTATCCGCCAAGGAGCGCCATTTTGCTAATTCGGAATTTAAAGCCAATTACCCACATAAGGGTTAGGGGTAGGATTAGGGTCGAAAATCAATCAAGAATAGTCCTATCTCGAAGGCATATTCGAAATTCAAATTAAGTATATTTTGTTGTAAAACAAAACGACAAAATGACAGCGGTGTTAGAACATAGAGGATAAGTATAGGTATACTCTGTGGTTAGGATAACTTGTTCAAACGATTTCAGTATGGAATTGCGTATCTAGAAATTTGCTCTAAAGTTAGAACATATTTTCCAAGGAAAAACCTGTTCGCTCTAACCCTTAGAGACCCAGGCAAGTAAGTATATTTGCGGATATCTCTTAAAGTCTAACATTAATAATTCAGACCCAATTCTGTTGGGTAACTTTTGAGAATTCGCCGGGAACTTTTCAAGGTCTACAGACCTACAAAATAACCAAGTTTAAACGAAAAGCATTTATTGTAAGAAATCTCAAATTCAGTCAATTCTCAGGTTCAAATAAACCAAAGCCCTCTTCTTAGAAAACGTGGTTTAAAATAAGTAGGTACTGGCTTCTATAGGAGGACTGACTGAGGAACTAGATTAAATAGATGAGGAACTAGTTAATATCTTATTATTGCTGTTATGGCGTCAACTCAAATTGTATCAAACCCACAACACTAGTATAAAAGTTGACCCTCCGAATCGGCTTCGAAGTCCCATATGTCCCGGACGCTCCAGACACCTTTGCGATAGAGATCCATTACATTTAATGGACTTTTTGTTAGTTTTGGACACGTCCCACTTTGTTACCTCTGGATCTATTCGCAAGTGTTATAAGTAGATTAAAAGACTAGTTTGTTAACGCTTTTATTAACCATGTGTTATGCCGTAACACAACTGACCCATTTTTTTAGCTCAAAACAGGACCAGGGGGTCTACTCTGCCAAACGATATCGAATTATTCGACGTTTGTGAAGCTGTCAAATTCAATTATTCGCGTTTTAAGCTGTGTTCGAGTAGGGTTTTTTTATGAACTGACGTATCGTTACGAATAATTCGATATCGTTTGGCGGAGTAGACCCCCTGGCCTCGTTTGTATGGGGGTCTTCCAGAGACTCGTCTGAATATCGTCTACGATAGGGACAGAGGAATTTCTTTCGATTCCCCATACAAAATGAACAGGTCATGTGACCGACTTTACTTATATGAAAAGTTGAAATCGTTTTATGCAAATATCCAAAAATATAATAATAATGTTGTTCAGAATGATTGGTAGAAGTCGTGGCCGTGGTCGAAGGGATGTCAGTGTTCACAGATACAGGTCGCGTCTTGTATCTTAATTCTAGGTGTACCTAAGTAGGTAGTGGGGATGCTTGCGCACTTGTAAAATAGTTTGCTTTATACTAAAATGGATTTCTGCGCACTCACGGCCTCCACTATACCCAAAACTGGAATTCAAGACCAAAAAATCGACTACAATGTTGCTACTGCAATAAAATTATCGTACCATAGTATACCCCTTTTTTCTAAAAACACTCGCCGGTGTAATTTATTTATTTATTTGTAATTGTGATTCAATAATTTAAAAAATAATTTTATTAATTTTTTTTCATTTAAATACAAGACACTTTAATAAAAACTTAACCATCCGTAATTTTAGTTTTCAAAGATGGTATTGCGCTTGTAACACTTCTGGTGTTAATAACATTTGGTATCTACCCACAACACTTTAACAATGTATGGAAACTTGACAGTTTAGTCTGCATAACAAGAAAAATAATGCCAAAAAGGTTGGCGAAACCTGAAAACGTCACTTGAAAATGACATAAGTGACATTAACAGATTTGACAGTGACGTACCTATCTGTCGTAGATTTTTTGGTCTTCAATTCCAATTTGGAGTATATAGACTTATTTGCCGCGGCCTGTACAGGGTGTACAGATTAAGAGTGATCCTATGCAAAAACCCATGTGCCATATTCATAAAGTAAATGATAGAGAGTTCAAAATATACCGTACAAATCAAATACTTCGAATAACCCACACTGTTCGGCTGAAATAAAAGTTGCACTAAAATTGCATTTTCGCAGTGTACGTGACGATCGTGCCAAGTTTGAGAGGACTTGAATTCCGCAGGCTGCTCTATTCATCGCGATTTTTAATAGAGACCATTCCCGGTTCGTTTTAGTTGAATTAGGTACTTATGTACCTACTTGCGTACCTATTTGTTTTTCTGAGCGACTCTTAAGAACTTTATTTATATTACTAGTGGCCCGCCCTCACTTCGCTTCGGGACCGTAATTCAGAAATGAACCAATAGATGGCGCTGTGTCCAATTACATCGCGCAAGCGTTTCGTGTTTTCGGTTTACCTATAAGCCTTGTCGTTGTCTATAGAAGTTATCTCTTTATAAACGAAGTCCTAAAGGGTGTGTCGGCCTTTTTACCTAAATGTCCGGCTAAACTACACCCTGATTCATAATCATGTAGGTAAAGTAAACTGACAGATGAAAATTACAAGTTCTATGCATTTTGACATTTTGCGTGTTTCAAATTGAGTGATAATGTATGGGGAAATGGGGATGACACATTGACATCTGTCAGTTTACTTTACATGATTAGAATCAGAGTATAGTTGTACCTACCTATTGTCCGGCTTTTTGCTTGTCATTGAAACCAAATTTTTTTCCAAATCTATAGTTTATAATGTTGCCATTTCTCAAAAAAAAAAACACCTCAAACACACCACGTTCCGCGAAATTTAGAAAAAATACTGGTGGCAACGCAGTTGCCACTACCTTACAAAGGGTTAACACCTGACAGCCCTACCTCCGAGTATCTCTACCGGCGGCCATTTTATAAAACAAGTGCGTGATTAAGAGCGCTGATTGGTGTTCTCTATTTACTGGGAACAAAATGGCGGTCAAAAAAACAAAGAGCTTGATTACAGAGCGCCTAAATAGTTGTGGAAGCGTTAGGAAAAAATTTTTTTGATTTAATAAAGCGGTATAGCATAGTAATAGCCTAATATTCAGTGGCTCTTGTATAAGTACAAGCATAATTTATAAAAAAAACTAATGGATCGCCCTCACTTAGTCTAATTTTGCTATTAGTTCCAATAGATGGCGCGATTATGGGTGTTTCTCCACGAAATGTAAGTAACTGAAATTTAGAAAATTATGATATTAATAAAAGAGTTTTTCTACACTATCAGTAAATTTTAATGTTCCGATATAAATTTCGGAGGAATTTAAAGCCTGCTCAATAATGCCGAAGCGGGGCTCTCCTACGAAGAAGCTTTTTCCTCATTATTTTTTGTTGTCTCTTTCAATGGGAAGTTTTTAAGGTGTTCTCCCAAAAACCGTTTTCCGAGGTCATAATTTTCTTAATATTTATTGAATCTTTTTTCTATTTTTCCTACCGTACAATTAGTTCATTTAGTGCGCTCGTTAGCGCCGGGTTTTCATAAAATACTTCGCTAAATATAATCCCCGGAACGTCGGCCATTTTGTTATTTTATTACACAAACGAGCTCGCTAATTAGCGTGGTCATTTCAATAATATTAGCCGTTAAATACAGGGGTGATTTGTACAGCTCCTAAGCGATATGTATAAAAATAAATTGTAAATATTATGTTTAGGTTTTGGGTCAGCCACGCTTCGTCATGAATGGGCAGACTCATCCAGAGTGATCAGGGGGTATCATTCCGAGTTGGTGAGGCTATCCTCACGGAACATCGGCGTGAAGCTTTCCCTAAACCGGGGAAGGAACTTACTACCTACGTTAGTTTGAGGTATTTATTTAAGTTGTAGGTAAGTTTGAGGAAATAAAAGTGTGCGAGCCCACGCTGTATGTAGCAATGCAAACTTCAATCTCAGCATAATATTTTGCAAGCAGCCTCAATTTTTTTCATTAAAACCTGCACGCCCACAGTCTAGTCAAATGAAATGCAGTGAAGTGATTTATTCTCATTACTGTGACCGTTACCGTCAAAAATGTTATTACCGTGGCATTTTCCTAACCCATATACTCGTATCTCCGAAATTGTCATCAGAATATTATCTCCGAAATCGTCATCAGTCTATGATAAATAACAAAACATAAAAAATATCGATTAAAAAAAACGACGCTTGTTGTCGGATTTTTTTATTTTCAGCAGCATAATGCCCACAAAAAGTGTCTAATCTGGTTAAAATAATACGGAGTAGTTACTTATTTTTAGTAGATAGCTTTTGTTTTATCTTAAATCCCATAATTATGGTCTTATTCCCGCCTTCACGTTAGTTTTGAAGGACTTATTTATTACCAAAAAAATCCTTCCTCCGTTTGTATAAGGAATACTTCTTCGATTTTACTGCGTTGTCATTTTCTTATCTCCTTTTACGCTTGTGTGAGTTAGAAGGTATTGTAGTGTTCAGGAATGGCAATCGAAAATTTGTCGTCTGTTTAGAGAGATAGGGTAAATACTCGTAGATATGAACATGTTGTAACGCAGCCGATATAAGTACATACATAAGGTAAACACGAATACGTGAAGAAAATGAAAAACGGATTTTTAGGGAACAAACTTTTTTATGTGATTGGTGGCAGCCTTTTTTTTAATTAATAGGACAAGATTTAGGCACGTAAGGGCCATGCAAGAATAGCAATCACCGTTATTTTTCGCACTTGTAAAAAAGAAGACTTTCTATTAAAATTGGTTTCTGCGCACTCAAGATCATAACTACTGTTTCATGCCGCAGACTATACAACAACTAACTGTAAACCTTTGAAGACATTTCTTGCTTAAGTAATATTAAAATAAAGGTTTATATTTCATAAATAACACCAGTGTTCTTTATGAAACATACTCGCAAATTCCAGTTGGAATTTAAACTAATAATTATCAATTGCCAAAAAGGTATGGCGATGTAGGGTCGCCAACCCAACAAAATTATTTATAAGTAACTGTGATTTGTTTCCCTTTCTAGGAATGTTGATTCCCATTTGAATAAAACTACGATTGGAATATTCGTAAATAAATGGGGCAAAACAACCCTTTTACGGGGCGATGGAAGTTAGCCCCAGAACGGTACTAAACTCCATTTCGCGGTAACAGGGTCTCTGCAAATAATGAAAATTGATTTCTAGTTGCTAGTTCAAGGGCTGGGGAAAAGTCGCTTTTTAGGGTTCATAAGTTCAAGAGGTCTTTAAATGTGCGCTTATACTTCTAACATTAGCTCGGCTGTGAGGAAACCAGTAGTGCTACCATGAGTTGACATCTGAAACTGACATAACGTAAACTATTGCTCTGGCTCTTTCAAATGCATCACAATGAAAGAGACAAAGCGATAGTTTTCGATAGCGAGGATAGTATTTCAAACTCATGGTAAGGCTACTGATGGGAAATTATTTTACAAAGATATGTTTTTTATGTGATAAGTAAGTAGGTGGCAGACGAACAGACGGATCACTTGATGGTAAGCATTGTCGCTGCCCAAAGTCACCTTGCAACAAAAAACACAGCGTTGGCGCTGCTTTCCGCTAGTCTTATTAGCTCGGCGGTGTGGGGAAAATTCGTGAGAAAACTAGCACGATTCGGATAGTTTCCGAAACCATGAATCATACCTACCTGATTCATGGTTTGGTTCCCCTGTTAAAGGATTACGAAGGTAGACGGCTGAGTAACTTCATTGTAATTAACAGACTTCTTAAAAGAGACCGTTAAAGTAACTACTATGTACCCATCAAAGGGAGGAGGGAGGTAATACTAGATCGGCCCCAAATGTAGTAACCTTACAGGACTTTTAATGGGCCTTCCACATTTATAATCCTTTGCACAAATAGGAGTGACTGGGCAAACTCTAGCCCTCAATTTAAAACATATTAGAGGCTAGAGATGTGACATGCTGCTATGTCGATAATTTTTAATCGATATTTTGTCTTAAGCGTAATAATTAACTTTCTATCTATTTTAAGCGTTTCAGTTAGCGTAGGTACCTCAGTAATTCGGAAGGAAGGCTTGGCAGCGCATTTGTGCGTTGCAACAATCAGGCACAAAATATGTAATTTTACCTACACTTATGACCATGGCGGCCCCTGGTAAGGAAAGATTCGAGAACACAAAAGGCTAGTACAGAAATGCTCTGAATTTGAGTCCATAAAACAGGTATAAAACTTTAAACTGGTTATAACAGGAGTTATGTACAACAAGGCCGCCTTATCACTATAAGCCATCTCTTATCTATCTTATCTAGTATTTGTTGAAAATATCGGGTTTTAATTATCGATGCTTACTTAATATCTTTTTACATCTCTATTTTCGGCCTGCTTTTGGTGAATAAATAATAAATAAGTTAATGGAAGTTTCAGAATAAAAGTTGCGGGTCCGAAATGTTTTGTGATGATGTTTTGTTGTCTACGAATCTACGATAGGTGTTTGTGGAGAAAAGTTTTGCCCTTATAACTCAATATCTTTATTACATCCAAAATGTAGGTTCAAATAGTAGGTAGTAAAATCTATATCTATACTATTTATAAAGAGATAACTTCTATAGATAACGACCAGGCTTATAGGTAAACCGAAAACACGAAACGCTTGCGCGATGTAATTAGACACAGCACCATTTATTGGCTCATTTTTGAATTACGGCCCCGAAGCGAAGTGAGGGCGGGCCACTAGTCTTAATAATATAGTGGTTGCCTATACTCGTAGCGTAGACCCTGTAAAACACTAGCTTTTGACTGTGTGACTTCGTTCGAAAAGTAATCTTGAAAAAAAGTAGGTACTTATACGGCCTCCACCATAAAAATCAAATCACCGTATAAATGGGATTAGGCTTAAGCCTAACACTAGGGTGATTAACACCTAATCTGATGCTTGTCTAATGCGAATTGATGATCACAAACTCGAGCTTATAATTCGACATATTTTTTGCTCGACCCGGGAATCGGACCCAAGACCCCGAGATCACGGCCCAGTACTAACAGACTAGACCAACGGGGCGTTGTTATCTTAAACAGCTTTTTTTCTACGGTTAGCTTGGCGGTGAGTAACAACTGCATTTAACGCGCGATTCACCTCTCTATGGTTTTCAATTAAAATTCAATATCGATGTTGAACGCTCCAGTTTCACGCATATTCCCAACATATCGCAGGTTGTTTACAAATGTTATTTGCACAAACATGAATGCAGTACACACAGCCGGTGTTCGAGCAACCCTCGAGGCAACATGCAATATGTCTGTTGTTTCAATGTGAAAAATGGGAATTTTTGAAGGAAAATAAACAATAGGTACTTTTTGTGGACGGTTGATGGAATGAAGTTTAACTGTGGGAGGGTTTCGACATGATTGGGCCGATTCGGAGTGATAATACCAGCCTCACGGAAAAAAGCACTGCACAGTGCGTTGTAACTATACTCTGATTCATAATCATGTAAAGTAAACTGACAGATGAAAATGACAAGTTTCTATGCATTTTGACATTTTGCATGTGTCAAATTGAGTGATAATGTATGGGGATGACATTGACATCTGTCAGTTTACTTTACATGATTATGAATTAGAGTAGGTATACATAAGTCTTAGAATAATAACTCTATAGAAATCGAATGCGTCCGCTCGCTT
This sequence comes from Cnaphalocrocis medinalis, assembly GCA_014851415.1. Classification (NCBI taxonomy): domain Eukaryota; kingdom Metazoa; phylum Arthropoda; class Insecta; order Lepidoptera; family Crambidae; genus Cnaphalocrocis; species Cnaphalocrocis medinalis. Next base: position 15,845,966 of record CM026276.1, on the reverse strand, counting down.
TAAGCTTAGTAGGAGGTACCCAAATTGGCGAACGGTACCCACTCGCTTCTAGTGTCAAATGTCACAGCCGTAGAATTATTATTCTAAGACTTAAGTAGTGTATGTGCATGCAGTGAGTGCAAACATTGAAATCTTTGTGCGAGTGAGGGTACGGACTGTTCAAAGGTTGGCTGCGGTGCACCTGCAACATCAGTGCATTCACAAATGTCCGTGATCATCGGCAATCTCTTCTTCTTCTTCTTGAAGTGCCGCTTCATTACTGAAGATTGGTCATCCGCCCTTTAAATCGTGGCTTATCCATGTCAAGCCTAAAAAGTTGTTCGGCGGATTTAATGCCAGTCCAATGTCATGACATTTTTCGCCTTCCAATTTTACGTTTCCCAGCAATCTTTCCCATCATGATAGTCGTTACGTTATAAAAAGTTTAAAGTTTGAAAGAGTGCAACATGGAGAACATTTGGTTATTAGGTACTGGACAAGAATTTGCAATTTTGCGGGATCGTACGGATTTTGCCAATCGGTTTCGTTAAGGCTTCTCTACTGTGCTCCCTACTGATTATGATTCTGAAGCTATTTGAAAATTTTAACACGAAGTTCTACTTACTCTTTTAAGCTGATACTAAGAGTAAAATCTATCGAATGAAAACAGCTTCTTCTGACAAAATATAAAGTTAAAAAAACACCTTTTAAAGCAGAATCTTTAATATTCGTTCAATAAAGCGGGTGCATTTTACTGCGAAACGTTCTGGGAAATGCAATCGATTCGCTATATTCTATGCACAAAGGGAAGAGCTTCTTTGGGGAGAGACGTCCTTGGCTCGGGTCGAAAGTGCTAGCTAGATTGTATGAAATTCCAGAAATTGTTAGTGCTGAAATTGATCAGCTTTTGGCTCCGAAGCGTTGCGTGGTTTGATGAGGATTTCTCATACCTACTATGAAATATTATTTCGCACATAAATACCTACTACTTACAGGATAGCTAGGTATTTGAAACATTGGTACAAAAAGGCCTAGGTAATAATAAAGATCTTTCTAATTTACTAGAGGATAACTTGAATAAACCAAGTATTTTATAAGTTTGGTTTTGCCAAAATGACGGCCGGTTTAGTATAGTGAGTGACATATGAGAGGGATTCAAGTCCCACGCCAACAGAAACAGAGCCAAATGTAAAATTAGACGTGTTTTTTTTTGTAGCCCAGATTGAACCCACTGCTGGACAAAGGCCTATCCCAAACTCCTGTCTCTGTCTGTAGCCAGCGTTTGCCAGTACTACTTATTTATGGTCGTCTAAATTGTCACGCCCATCTTTTCTGCACCTCCCTCTCAACCATCGTACTACGTACATCTGCTGGCTTCAGAACCCGATGGTTAAACTTACGAAAACACTTAGTGCTAAATCTGGCACTGTGAGTTGTAAGTTCACAACACTGCTGAGGTGGTCTATTTGCGAGGAATTAATTATGATTAGAATATTTGATAAGCTGTTCAGAACTATGGAATAATAATGGATCGGAAATAAGTAGGTACCTACGTAAGCGTTTACATTTCTGCTCTTCTCTGTCTTGAAATAAGTACCTAAGTACTTAACTTACTACATTACGTTGGTGAAGTTGAAAACTAAGGATAAACTGCAACCTCACTACGCATTTAATATTAGATCAAATCTTTTCTTGCAGCATTTGACCATTAATATATATTTTTTATTTCAAATTCTTATGATAATCCATGAGACAAAAAATATATCAAATAATGTTATCATGGGACTCCATATACCCTTGCCCTTCGTACCTACCTTGAAAGAAATTGTCGTAAAGAGCAGAATAAACGCGACACTTTCATAAACATATTTTACATCAGCCACTGCGCATAAACTTGCTCGCTACGCTGCAAACTTGTTGCATAATTTCATTTAATGCGATTTACTATTCGCATAAAGGAGGAATATTTTCTATTACCTACCACACTTTATACCTAGTTAATATTATTTGTGATCCACCCTTCCCCTTTGTTTCAAGAATTTAGTTCTAAACTTTAACAATGGATGGTGCCTACGTTCAGCATTCGACATACTGGTTGAATGATTAAGTATAAAACAATATAGGTCCTACCATACATACTTAGTTTATTTATTATTTTTTTGATACACTACTGATCCACAGTTATTTCTAAAAATACTCTAACTTCATTAATCAACTTTATCACAAACTCATCATTAGCAATCACTAGGGTATCTTCAATATTCCTGATTGTATCTACAAGAGGGTCTAAAATTTTTCCTCCATATTTGGACCATTTTTGAAATTCGTCCATATAACTGTGAAAAGGTTCCGCTTTCTGTTTACTATACAAGTAATCCATATCTGATAAAATCATATGAACCAATTGGATATCTTGACCTTTTTTCAACTCAGTTGAACTGTACATGGTTTTAATTCGTAATTCAACAGTTTCTTGAATGGAAGCAAATATGTCTTTCGACGGTACGTCATCAGTGCGTGACATGTCGTTTAGAATGATTTGGAATTCACGACTTGTGCTATGGTCTAGATGATTGTAGAACCCACTTTGAGCCAATGCCTCTTGGAAATGTTTCATGAAAGTCTTAATTTTATCATTTGGTAACTTTTTGAGGTGACCTAGCAGCAGATTGAGTGCTGTAGAGCATGCAACTGATTTCGAACAAATTTTAAAATCTCCGCATAGTTTCTTCTGTGCTTTAGCTTCGATTAATGCAATTTCCACGACCAATATTTGCGTCAGTATCTTTTTGGCTTCACTGACGTCAGCATCAAGTTTATCAACTATATAACTTATTGCTTTTCTTTGAAATTTTGCACCAATCTTCTTAATAACTCCAGTCCATACATACGCTTCGTTATCTTCATTTACTTTTTCATCTGCCGTCTTGAGTAGTTTTTTAATATCAGACAAGATACCTTTAAGGGGTTCAAAGAAAGGTTACTATATCGGAACTTGATTCTGCTTTCTGGTTGAATACGCTGTCGATATTTCCCTCAACAGAGTGAGCCATTGACAGGACATATTCATGTACAAACTTTTCTAGGTTGCCTTTGCAGAATTCCAGATTCTTGCAGAGGGCTGCCGACTTTATTTCTATGACGATAGGGTCCGTTTCCTCGTTCATGGAGCGTCTGCCGCTAAGTTGATTTAAGTCTAACCCGTTACGTAAATAGTATGTCAAAGTATCCATTACTTCCTTGCCGAGGTTTAACGAGCCGTGCATGTTGACTTTGACAGCTTCGGTGAGGGATGTGATCGCTGGAATGAGGGTAGGTAACTTTGTTATTTGGAACTTTATGGGGATGACTAGGCAGACCGTACTATGTCATCACAAGTTAACTATCACGTAAATAAGTAAAGACTACCACTACCACAGTTAGGTTACTATTTTTTATGTGATAAGTGGCAGACGAGCAGTCGGATCTCGTGATGTATGACATACCATCACAGGATTTGTGATTGCCACCAATCAATTGGGCCTCCGGAACCGCTTATTCGACGAAACACCGCGCAGGCACTGCGTCACGCCGGTCTTCTGTGAGGCCATGGTATCACTCCGGACGAGCCAGTCCATTCATAGCCGAATCGTGGCTCTACTACAACCTCTAATTTGGCCACACTCGGCGTCACGTGGAGCGTGCTTAAGGTATGTCTGAGACGGCAAGTTTGTATAGCTATTAGAAAAAAACGGGGCGGCAAAAATAGACTTAGTTTCTTATTTGTTTGTATTTTGTAATAGGGTAGTAGGTAGTAAGTAGTTGTGTCAGGTAGGTACTAGGGTGATCGAGGATGTGATTGCCCACTTAAGAAATTGACACTAGTTTTATTTCAATATAATCCTTTTCTTTAACAATAAGAAATCAGGAGTGTAATTATTTGACAACGATAATAGTTTAGCATTGAGATAAGTTAGCAATAATTCAAACATCTAAAGAATATTTTATAATTATAACGTATAACAAAATATCTCCTAAAAACACAGTGATTGCCCACTTGACACAGTCATTGCCAACCAAATGAGACAGTGATTGCCAACTATACCGCACGTTGTAATTCCATAAAAATACTATTAAATACTTAAAATTTTAGATCTTTCGTAAGTTTTTGTGCGTTTAAGATATATTTCTAAGCTATTGAAATCAGTAACATCATCCAAATAAGATACCATTGACTAAGAAAACCCGTTTAGTTTCAAAATCTAGTAAAATCGTCAAATTGTTCTATCTAGTTTCTCGTTATCTCAGCGAATAAATGGAATGTACCAATTTTACAAAAGGTAAGTAGATACAGTTTTGAGGTTGTCGGAGGCCCAATGGGGGGTGAGGGGAGGGGGGAGGGGTTAAATTGGCAGCATACTTGTGACTCCACTGGTGTTGAGTATGTGCGTTGGCATTCGCTTACCATCAAGTGATGCGTGTTTTGACTGCACATTATATATAATAAGCAATGCTGCCGCCCATGGTCACCTGCAACACCACTGAAGTCACAAGTGCGCTGCCAACCTTTTATCCCCTTCCCCCCGGGTGTGGGCCTCCGTTTCCCTCACTCACTCGGCGCAGGGGCTGCTTCACGCTGGTTTTCTGTGAGGCAGTGGTATCACTCCGGTCAAATCGGCCCATTCATGCTGAAGCGTGGCTCTCCCACAGTTGAAATTTGAAAGTTTTTTTCTAATTATTACTAACTGCATCATTTGGTAATTAAATTTTAATATGTGATAAGCTGTTCAGAACTATGGAATAATAATGGATCGGAAATAAGTAGGTACCTACGTAAGCGTTTACATTTCTGCTCTTCTCTGTCTTGAAATAAGTACCTAAGTACTTAACTTACTACATTACGTTGGTGAAGTTGAAAAATAAGGATAAACTGCAACCTCACTACGCATTTAATATTAGATCAAATCTTTTCTTGCAGCATTTGACCATTAATATTTATTTTATATTTCAAATTCTTATGATAATCCATGAGACAAAAAATATATCAAATAATGTTATCATGGGACTCCATATTACCCTTGCCCTTCGTACCTACCTTGAAAGAAATTGTCGTAAAGAGCAGAATAAACGCGACACTTTCATAAACATATTTTACTTCAGCCACTGCGCATAAACTTGCTCGCTACGCTGCAAACTTGTTGCATAATTTCATTTAATGCGATTTACTATTCGCATAAAGGAGGAATATTTTCTATTACCTACCACACTTTATACCTAGTTAATATTATTTGTGATCCACCCTTCCCCTTTGTTTCAAGAATTTAGTTCTAAACTTTAACAATGGATGGTGCCTACGTTCAGCATTCGACATACTGGTTGAATGATTAAGTATAAAACAATATAGGTCCTACCATACATACTTAGTTTATTTATTAAATTTTTTATACACTACTGATCCACAGTTATTTCTAAAAATACTCTAACTTCATTAATCAACTTTATCACAAACTCATCATTAGCAATCACTAGGGTATCTTCAATATTCCTGATTGTATCTACAAGAGGGTCTAAAATCTTTCCTCCATATTTGGACCATTTTTGAAATTCGTCCATATAACTGTGAAAAGGTTCCGCTTTCTGTTTACTATACAAGTAATCCATATCTGATAAAATCATATGAACCAATTGGATATCTTGACCTTTTTTCAACTCAGTTGAACTGTACATGGTTTTAATTCGTAATTCAACAGTTTCTTGAATGGAAGCAAATATGTCTTTCGACGGTACGTCATCAGTGCGTGACATGTCGTTTAGAATGATTTGGAATTCGCGACTTGTGCTATGGTCTAGATGATTGTAGAACCCACTTTGAGCCAATGCCTCTTGGAAATGTTTCATGAAAGTCTTAATTTTATCATTTGGTAAATTTTTGAGGCGACCTAGCAGCAGACTGAGTGCTGTAGAGCATGCAACTGATTTCGAACAAATTTTAAAATCTCCGCATAGTTTCTTCTGTGCTTTAGCTTCGATTAATGCAATTTCCACGACCAATATTTGCGTCAGTATCTTTTTTGCTTCACTGACGTCAGCATCAAGTTTATCAACTATATAACTTATTGCTTTTCTTTGAAATTTTGCACCAATCTTCTTAATAACTCCAGTCCATACATACGCTTCGTTATCTTCATTTACTTTTTCATCTGCCGTCTTGAGTAGTTTTTTAATATCAGACAAGATACCTTTAAGGGGTTCAAAGAAAGTTACTATATCGGAACTTGATTCTGCCTTCTGGTTGAATACGCTGTCGATATTTCCCTCAACAGAGTGAGCCATTGACAGGACATATTCATGTACAAACTTTTCTAGGTTGCCTTTGCAGAATTCCAGATTCTTGCAGAGGGCTGCCGACTTTATTTCTATGACGATAGGGTCCGTTTCCTCGTTCATTGAGCGTCTGCCGCTAAGTTGATTTAAGTCTAACCCGTTACGTAAATAGTATGTCAAAGTATCCATTACTTCCTTGCCGAGGTTTAACGAGCCGTGCATGTTGACTTTGACAGCTTCGGTGAGGGATGTGATCGCTGGAATGAGGGTAGGTAACTTTGTTATTTGGAACTTTATGGGGATGACTAGGCAGACCGTACTATGTCATCACAAGTTAACTATCACGTAAATAAGTAAAGACTACCACTACCACAGTTAGGTTACTATTTTTTATGTGATAAGTGGCAGACGAGCAGTCGGATTTGTGATTGCCAGCCTCCGGTACCGCTTATTCGACGAAACACAGCGCAGGCACTGCGTCACGCCGGACTTCTGTGAGGCCATGGTATCACTCCGGACGAGCCAGTCCATTCATACCGAATCGTGGCTCTACTACAACCTCTAATGTTGGCACACTCGGCGTCACGTGAAGCGTGCTTAAGTATGTCTGAGACGGAAGTGGTATAGCTATTAGAAAAAACGGGCGGCAAAATAGACTTCTTATTTTTTTATTTTGTAATAGGTAAGTAGGTAGTAAGTAGTGGGTCAGGTAGGTACTACTTATTAAAATACTTAGTCGAGAATTTTTATAAAACTTCGGTATAAGTATCATAAACGGCATCAATATTATGCTCTAGACATCTGTTAAAAATTTTAAAGGAAAAGTACTCACCAAAAATGTAAAAATAATACCGTTTGTAAATCATGTTCTAAATGTAAGATTTATGGAATTGGAGTCGTAAAAAATCTATTTGGTTTTATGTGCGGCATTGAAATGATCTAGGTACACTAAGGTAGGTAGGTAGGTAAATTCGTAAAACATAACGGCGCAATAATTTTTAGTCTTTTTCATATACATGAGTTATGTTGTACCTACCTAGACCTAGTAGGCAGTTAATTTTTTTATACTCATTACAGTCATATTGTTAGTATTTTTAATTTCCTTATATTCCCTTCATTTCCTTTTTTGAAACTTTGCGCCTTTCCGCGCCGCCGATCAGCTAGCGCCATCTATGATGTCACAAATAAATCCAATATATTTTTAATGATAGCATTGGCACACTGGACTTTGAATCTAATGATGGCCACAGGCGGTCAGACTTTTCCAAAAACTTCATCATTATAAATTGAAGACCACACGTGAAGAAAGCCAACAAAACTTCCCTATAAAAGCTGGTGTAGGTGTGTCACTGGATTGCTGTTAAAATTTTTTAGCCTGGCTATTTTTATTAACAACTTTCTGTGAGCAACTTTTAACTTTGTGTCGCTGCAATAGCCGTAGCATTACAAAAAAAGTTCACCATTTGTTTGACAGAGGGCGCTTATTTGACAATTCATTTAACAAGACGTCAAAGGTTTTGACATTTCGAAATTCCATCTTTTTATTTTCGGCCATATTCGCCGAAAGTTTGGTGTTCGGTTTAGGTCACGTATCCTTTCGTGGCCTTTAGATCACTGATCTAAAAACTATTCAAGATGGTTCAAAAGAAGGTAAAACCCATGTGCGTTACGTTAATTATGATATTTTATTGTGAAATTGTGGAAATAATGTCAATAACGTGAACTCGAAGGTAACATGTTCGGTCAAAGAATCGTGCTATTTTGTGTTGTTGTTTTATTTCGGTGCATGTGATCAATATTATTCAAGTCCACAATCGTTTTGTTTCCCGTATAGTTTTCTTCAAAGCTGTTTTTAAGATAATTTTTGTGAAATTATTGACATAACCTACAAAGAGTACATGATGCCAAAACTTTCATGAATGCCGTGATTATCACACATTATCACCAAGATCTGATGAAAAACGTGTTTAACTCTTACTGAGTATGTGAAAAAGGCGGGAATTGAAGTTCCTCATTTCCATTTCAGCCGAAGAAGAAGGTAGGAAAGAAGGTAGCGGCCGCCCCTCTGGTCGTCAAAAAGGTTGAGCCCAAGAAGATTGTCAACCCTCTCTTCGAGAAGAGGACAAAGAACTTCGCTATTGGTGAGTTATTGTCTTAAAATTGTGTGAAACAAAACAATGTTGACTTGTTGTAGGTTAGAATGTTTTCATAGCGTCATTGAAGTTTCCACAAACCCTTGTTTGTTACACACACATCCACATCACATTTATCCGTAATGGCATGCGTTGTATCTCAATATATTCTCCATCTGAAGTTATGAAATCTGGATTTATATTGATACTTAGAATAAAATTCGAATCCACATTCTTTGTTTTACTGTTAAATAAAACTACTGTCCTGATTGATATAGGTAACCTAAATTATATATCAATTCAGGTTAAGATGTATAGTATTTTTAAAACATTATTGTAATATTGATTTATAACTACATTAATACACAATAAGTGTTTATTTGTCATACCTATTCAAAATGATGTAAAAAAATATTCCGAATAACCATGTGGTTACAAAAATATACGAGCTTTTTAACACTGATACCATTTTATTATTCCTTCATTTCGTACCAACATTGACACATCTAACGGAGACTGTTTCTGCCAGGCCAGGACATCCAGCCCACACGTGACCTGTCCCGCTTCGTGAGATGGCCCAAGTACATCCGCATCCAGCGCCAGAAGGCTGTTCTGCAGCGCAGATTGAAGGTGCCACCTCCGATCAACCAGTTCACCCAGACACTTGACAAGACTACAGGTTGGTTCATAATAAATTTATAAATTAATTTTAAGTAAAAAGAATAAATACAAAACAGAAATGAAAGAAAACAAAATAAAAACATCATCTATCATTGATGCTCTATGAAAATGGTTGCCAATCAACTGTTTTCTTACAGTGTCCCGCACTGTGCCAAAACACTAGGTATTCTATGGAAACCATTTAAATATTACCTAGCAATATTCCTTCAAAATGATGATCTCTGAATGCAACGATGAATCACTATGATTATCAACCAAATATACGAGCTTTTTAACTCTGATATTATATCCAAATCCTCAATGAGCTAAAAAGGAAATTCAATTTGTTAACTATTGTTTTTCTTTTGTTTACAGCCAAAGGTCTATTCAAGATCCTTGAGAAATACAGGCCAGAAACCGAGGCCGTAAGGAAAGAGCGCCTAAAGAAAGCTGCCGAAGCTAAGGTATATTTTAATTCTTTAAAAAAACTTAAACAATATTTACAATTTTAGTACATATTTTCAATTATAATTAAATTGGTAGTTATATATGAACTATTAATCAGTTATAGGCTGTCTTTCATAAACAGTAGAATTCATTTAAGAGACTGGTACACCAACAATTAAAAGTGAGAGTAATATGCTTTTATACAAAATATTGTATTTTGTATTATTTTTATGGTTTTAAATCCAAATTTCGCTAAGCCCCAGGCTATGCCAATGCATACAATTTTCTACCAATATAGATAAAAACAGATTTCATATTTTGAAAAACTACTCATAATACTTAATACTACTATTCTGTTTAAATTATTTATCTCTCGTAGCTCTTTTGTAGATTGAGATTTTATGTTCTGATGATTAAAATTTTTTTACTTAATAATAAGCGAAATTTGTATATAATAGAAGTTACCCTCTCATTGTACTGTTTATGGATACACCCTGTTTAACAATCTAATTTTAAAATCTACCTCAGTTTATATATTTTTTTGACATGATGCATAACAACTTTATACCAAACGCCATGAGGACACTCGACCACCAAGATCTCTGAAGATCCACATCCACATTACTACTACCGCTTGTTCTAGAACATTCTCACATCTGTTCTCTCTCGCAGGTCGCCAAGAAGGACGAGGCGCCGCCGAAGAGGCCGGTGACCATCCGCTCCGGCACCAACACTGTCACCAAACTGGTGGAGAAGAAGAAGGCACAGCTCGTCGTGATCGCACACGACGTTGACCCTATTGAGGTATGAAACATTTTTTTTTGCTAGGAGCAGCAAACAGCAAGCAGTTAATGGTCGCTCCCTCATTGAAGAACACAAAATGCTTTGTAATTGCTAAGACTGTAAATCGGCAACTAATCGGGGCTTGTCAAGTTTGTCTACGGCCGACCCGCATTTTGCGGTCGCAATCACAGCTGCAGTCGAATGGCATAAAAACTATGCTGTTCGACAAACAATCTTCTATTGGTTCAATCCGCTTCGCCCGCTCCTTTTTGGTAGACAGGCAAAAGTTAGCAATAAATATACATATGAGTTTACCACTTGTATGTCCATCCATAGACAGTGGTAATTTAACTGCTTGAAATTATTTTGATGTAGCAATGATGTTAGAATTTCTTCACCTGAGGCTGCAGCACATTTTTGTCTGCAAGCTGCATGAAGCCATTTGACTCTGAGCTACTTCGAAATATTCGAATTTTATTTTATTCTGCCATTTATCAAGACATAGTTCGCGTCACTCAAAAAGAACGCCAACAATCTAGTTGAAGTATACTGCAGTACATCCAGGTGTCAGAAGTCCTTATGAAAGCATCCCAACCAGTAGCTGGGCGTTCAAAACTTTTTTAAGACAAATGTCTGCTCATACGATTGTTACTTCTAAGGCAGACGTTGTATTTCGCCGATGATTGAAAGGTATCAATCGGTGGGGAAATTGAAAAGGCAATTATTTATGGGTTATACTTACTTATTTGGTCAATTTCGATACTGGATTAAGTCTCGATATTTATGGATATGACAGCAGTTCTAGGAAACATATTGTTTCATATTATTTATCCAACTTTGGTTTGTTTTCCAGCTGGTCCTCTTCCTGCCCGCCCTGTGCCGCAAGATGGGCGTGCCCTACTGCATCGTGAAGGGCAAGTCCCGCCTGGGTGCCCTCGTGCACCGCAAGACTTGCTCTTGCTTAGCGCTCACACATGTAAGTCACATTGTTACTATAGTAAACACACCAATTGCTCCAGACTCAAGTCCAATTTGCAATATGTTTAATATAGGAGATCGGACTCTCCAAAGAATAAGGTCCGATTTGAAATATGTTTAATATAGAAGATTGGTTCTCCGGAGGAATCTATTAACATACAAGAAACAAAATTTAGGTGATGCCACCATTGTTACATATTGTATTCAGTAAAAAAATAGACTGCCGTGGTAGTGACAATACCTACTTATATTTTATAGATAAACCCAGGGCATTCAAAATGCATGTGCTACAAAGAGAGGCTAGACTACTTTTGGGATATTTAGGGTATTAAAGAGTTATTATAAGTTTTGGGCCAAATAAGTGAAAATATTTGGGGTAACATCTATGGGACCATTCAAGTATTACGTAAGCAGATTTTTTGGGAAATTTAACCCCCCTCCCCCCCTTGTCAGCAAAAATGGTCGAAAAAATATACTTTTCCTTCATGAATTTATCAAAAGTAAGCAGTGCCCAGACCCCCCCCCCCCCCCATCGATGCTTACGTAATACTTGAATGGTCCCTATGGGGAATGTTTTTGTTTTGATATTGTGATCCTAGCATGTGAATTGTTAGTGATTTTGTTGAGAGTAGATTCCTGATTTTCTATGTAGTATTCGTTGTATGGTAAAAGTAAAATTTTTGTGCTGTAGTTTTTCTTAGTGATATTTTGTACCTCCAAGAGTAGACAAGTGTATATTAGGCTTGGTATGATGATTTATTTGCTATCTAAGCGCTGTGCTGACAACCCTTCTACCACCAATAGAATTATCTGACGGTTCCCTGCTCAACTCTGTTGAACAACTTCCCCGAACAGGATCTCAAGAGGTTTCTCTTTCAGGTGGAGTCTGGTGACCGCGCCGCCTTCTCGAAGGTCGTGGAAGCCATCAGGACGAACTTCAACGAGCGCTACGAGGAGCTGAGGAGGCACTGGGGAGGTGGTGTGCTCGGCAACAAGTCCAACGCGCGCATCGCGAAGCTAGAGAAGGCGAAGGCGCGTGAGCTTGCGCAGAAACAGGGCTGAGCCTAATAAACTTAAGACGTTGTAGTTTTGAGTTTTATTTCTCGATTTAGTAAGATCCGACGCCCCATTGGTTTAGTGGTATAATTTATGATCTTGTGGTCTTAATTATTCCAACATAAATCTGGTTTCATGTTAGTGATAGTTCCATCCAGATTTAAATCTTTGCTTCCATCAATAAACATTTGACACATTTTGAGATGTGGGAAACCAACCGCATGTGAATAGGACGGAATGCCCATTTCGGGATATTGAAATTAAAACAAGCAATAATTAGCTGTTAGTGTACTTTTATTTTTGAGATGAGTAAAGATTTACACGGGGTATAAAATTATTACAATAACTGCCTATAGTCCTATTCTTTGACCTCGGCCGTGTCAGTTGGCGGAGTCTTCAGTGTGTAGGTCGGGTTGAACTTATGCACTGGTCCTACCGCCGTCATGAGACCCGTTAAGTCTTGGTTGTGGGTCCCGTCGCCAGTTCTCTTGATTCTGTTTCGTACCTGCAAGATAAATAATTTTGAACATGGAATTAATATTGTTATATAGCTTGGACTAAGAATGTGGAATGAGGCAAAGATTCAAATCTTTGGGATGAAGGACTGAGCCCTATTATTCAACAAATACGCTGAACTAACAAAATAGGTATTTGATCTTTTTCGAAAATCTCCATTTTGGAGCTGATTGCGTTTTGGGTCCTCAGCTGACATTCTTCTGCAGTCCAGCTTAGGTATGTACTATGTATGGTCATTTATTAGTGATATCAGTGGATGGAACTTGGAAGCCATTTCGATGTTTGGTATGTTGGCAGTCCGGTGGTGACTCCACTGGTGTTACGGGTATCTGGACAGCGGCATTCGCTTACCTATGATCCGTCTGTTCGCCTGCCTCCTACCTTTCTTCTGTACTATTTATATAAGAGGTAAATAAATTCTAGAAACGGCGACAAGACTTATAGGTTAACTGTGGGAGAGCCACGCTTCGGCATGAATGGGCCGGCTCGACCGGAGTGATACCACTGCCTCACAGAAAACCGGCGTGTTTCGCCGAGTGAGTGAGGGTACCAGAGGTCCACCCGGGGGGAAGGGGATAAAAGGTTGGCAGCGCACTTGTAACTCCACTGGTGTTGCAAGTGTCCATGAGCGGCGGCAATTGCTTACCATCAGGTGATCCGCCTGCTACCTATCACATAAAATAAAAAGAGATATAACTGGATGGAACTTGGAAGCCATTTCGGTGGTTGGTACGTTGGCTGTGCGCTGGTGACTCCACTGGTGTTGAGGGCGTCTGGGCAGCGGCATTCGCTTACCTATGATCCGTCTGTTCGCCTGCCTCCTACATATCTTCTTTACTATTTATATAGAGGTAAATAAATTCTAGAAACGGCGACAAGACTTATAGGTAAACCGAAAAAGCGAAACGAGCCATGTAAACTACGTCCAGCGCCATCTATAAGTGCCGTTTGAAACTAATGTTTTGAAACATATCGAGGGCGGGTCACTCAATTAAATAACGAAATAGCTACCATCTCTGGTCCCACAGTCTTCAAGTCATAAGCCAAGCCAATAGTTTGGCAGAAGTATATAATGGCCGTGGTCATCTGTAGGGGCACGTTCAGCTCGGCCGCCCTGACGTCCCACGGGAAAGTGTGGTGGTAGTTGTGCCAGCCCTCGCCGAAGGTTATCAGGGAAGCGAACCATGACTCCGTAGGACGCAAGTTTCTGTAAAATCCAAATCCATATCCATCCATCCATCCTCCATACCTACTATTTATAAAAAGATAACGTCATAGACAACGACAAGGCTTATAAGTAAACCGAAAACACGAAACGCTTGCGCGATGTAATTGGACACAGCGCCAGCTATTGGTTCATTTCTGAATTACGGTCCAGAAGCGAAGTGAGGGCGGGCCACTAGTAGATTAGTAAATTGAGACGACACATATCTAGGTACAGTCAGCCAAGAAAATGATGATGTATTTATCTTAATACATACATAAAAGATCTGCACTGCCTTACCCCTTGTTAATTCGCTGCATTATTCCTCTACCCCAGTGTTTTTCAACCTTTTTCATGATGCGACCCCCCTGGTATAAAAAAATATTTCGCGACCCCCGAGCAAGTTTGTTATGTTATGTTGTTTGTTATATCCTTTTGTTAAAATTATCTTACAGAAAGAGTAATTTGAAAGTTAAGAGTCTTACTTAATAAATAAATATTAAGTGTCTTTATTGTTTTTTTTTTCTAAAGTACCCGACCTCTGGCGACCCCCCTACAGAAGCTTCGCGACCCCCCAGGGGGTCGCGACCCACAGGTTGAAAAACACTGCTCTACCCAAAGGTTGTGTGGAAGAGATCGCTATTAGCGATAAGGCCGCCGATATTGTATTTGAAAATTATTATTAGCATTAAGTTCTGTAATGTGTTGTGCAATAAAGAGTATCTATCTATCTAAAGTGGTCTACCACTTTTGACAAAAGTTTCTGCGAGATGTAACGATCGCTATAATAAGGTTGACTTTTCTAATCAAACTTGACACACTTGGCATGACGTTATCAAAGATATTGTATTAAAATCTTTGGACGTTATAACCAAAGATTTAAATCATAGATATGCCCTCGCCATACTTTGACCGCGCCGATTTGAGTCGCACCTTTTTTTTTTTTTTTTTTTTCACGCAGAGTGAATGCCGCCTTATGCACACCCGGCCGCTGGGAGACGACCAGGTAGTGTGGGGCTCTCCCCTGGATTGGGCCTCTGCTAATCAGAGGCCGTTCAAGGGCATACCCACTAAACACTCTGCGACTTTTCCCGGCAAATCCAGGCTCGGGGTGGGAAAGCGGGAAATAGGACGAACCTCATCACCGCAGACCCACCCATGGACAGCAAGGC
Organism: Cnaphalocrocis medinalis; assembly: GCA_014851415.1. Classification (NCBI taxonomy): domain Eukaryota; kingdom Metazoa; phylum Arthropoda; class Insecta; order Lepidoptera; family Crambidae; genus Cnaphalocrocis; species Cnaphalocrocis medinalis. The sequence goes on along the minus strand of CM026276.1, from coordinate 15,830,736 downwards.
ACGCCAGTACGGCCTCTTTCCGACTCCCGGGGCTTAAAGCCCCCAGAGCAGCTCCCACTGCCCTCCGACAAAGCCCCAACCGGGCGGCGCCGGCATCGCTGGATTGCGATACGGGCGTCGCGGGCATGGGCTCCTGCAGAACTCTCCACAGACCCACACCCTGCTGGCTGCAGGGCAAGGTGGGGGAGAGTGCCTGCAGGCTTCCAAAAAACTGCCCCACCAGACAGCCCCACGGCCGGCTACGCTGGATTGCACAGTCGGGTCGCTGGGCGGAGAGGTGGGGTTAGCCGGCCTTTGCCGCATCCCACTGGCTGTGGGACGCAGCGCAGACCAGCAACTGAAGACCCCCACAAAAGATGTGGGGGGTGGCGCCCGAAGGCGCCCCACTCGGTGGGGCCCACGTCCAAGGTGCGCCCAAAGTGGAGGAGATCCTCACAGGGCGCCGGACAGGGCCCCGGCCCAGGCAGAGCTGGGCCTCAACGTGCAGCTGTCAGCCGTCGGGTAGCAATATGGCGATAAGCCAATTGCTACCCGCCGTTGCCCAGGGACACCAGGACCCCTCCGGTAGCAGTTCCAACAGAAAGAAAATACTACCGGGGAGGCCACACGAGGAGGTCGCCGCACCGTAGTCCCCATTTGAGTCGCACCTCAAATAACCTAGCTTAACTCAACTGGGAATAGCACGAATTAGTTGCCGTTTGCACTCGGTGACAGTCGTACGACACAGCTGCCTGGATTTTTGACAGGAAAAAGCACTCAAAATGCCTTCATGTGCCTTATTTATTGTGCAAGAAAAATACTACAAATTCAAATAAAGCGAATGGTGTTACATTTCACTCGTAAGTATTTATATTTCATCAATAATTTAATTTATTTTATTTTGTTGACAAATTATCAACGTCTGATCGGCCAGCGCGTGACAGAGAGAGTAGTATTGGCAATTACTGTGAGACAAAACGAGACAACATTATTATCTCGGTGGCCAATATACTTAGACCCGCTGTAGTACTCAGAACTCAGTTGATAACAGCTCATTTGTTAATGGTTTACAATAAACGGGAAAAGTACGGTAGCGTCAGCAGTTTCGATAGGCATTGTTTTAATAGCGGTCAGATATAAAATAGCAATTTTATTTCGACTAGAAATCAATAAACATGCAAATAATAATTACGTATTATTTTTAAGTGAACGTTTATTGTTTTAGATTTCCGCAAGATCCGCGTTTAAAAGAAAAATTGATCAAAGTTATCCAGCGGGATCGAAGGGATGAATACTGGTTACCTGGACAATTTAGCCGAATTTTCTCTTCTCATTTCAAAGAAAATGATTTATATTTGACTCCCCTAGGTCGGCGTAAAGTAAAAAGTATTAATATATTTGTATTTCTTCTGTTGTCTTATTCTATAACACAAGTGCTTAAGCTACTTAGAACGGAGTCAGGACATTAAATGTGGGGTTGTGTTAATTAATTATTAAGTTATAGTAAATATTACTCATAATTTTTCTTAAGGAATAGTAGGTCAAAGGCCTTTATTATAGAAATCAAGTCATAGCTACTATGATGGGATTAGGCATAATCACCACCCTTTATGCGGTTTGGTGATCAAATCCGATATTCGCTCTGTGATTAGAGTAATTTATTTGAATAAATAGATAAATGTAGTGTAACATTTAGAAATAAAATGTACTATAAATAAAATTGCTTTTAAATTTAGGAATTGTTTTATTTTTAGTTTTCAGTATGAAAATTTTGCTGACCGTATTTTATACTCATAGATAGTGACTTTCGATGACACGCACACGTCACGTCATCAAAATATTGCCTCGTTTTTAGGTGTCAGGGCATATCTATGATTTAAATCTTTGGTTATAACATAATAACAAATAGAGCATTAGTCACTTGTAGTCACTGACACAATCTTGTTGCCAGGGAAAATTGACGGTTTCAATCATGACGTTCAAACGAATCTCTACCGTAGTGTCACAAAATAAAGGTAGTGTGGTAGACCACATTTTTGGCTGACTGTACATAAGTAGACCTTAGTTCTGATCCCAAACCCAAATAAAGTTTTAAATTCTAAATTAATCTATAGTTTATTACTATTTATAGAACATCGTAATAGTTCCTAAAAATAATTTTCACGACTTTATTAACAGAGTAGGTACCTACTTATAATATGTAATAGGTATGTACAGTAATTTAACAACTTAAAGTTAAGTTACAGTAGTTATAGGCTAAATTAAAAAAAGGTAAGTTTATAACTTTAAGAAAACTTAAATTGTGAGGGGGGAATAAACTATTTTTGAATTTGAATTGAATTAAGTAGGTAGGTATAGATAATTAGATACTCACTTGTCGTACGGTCTTGTCCCAAACATGTGGGCGACGCTGTTTACACAAAACGTGCCGTGCAAGCTCAGGACGAATATGAGGTTGTAGGCCACTAAGAACGAGTTGGTAAACGTCTCGTTGAAGAAATACATCGGCACCACAACGGGTATGAGGAACCCGAAGACGAAGTAAAGAGGTAGGTAGTGGCTGCAAAAAAAAGATTGGTCGTTTTCATAAAAGTGTCGACCTGAATAAAAGCTCTGGCTGGAATAAGAGGAAGATTAGAAGGCGCCATCAATGCATCTACTGGTGTAATGGACGGCACTTTTTAGGATTTAAGAGCGGCCAAATCTAGGCTTCAACGTTGAAGGAGGATCGCGTCGCGCTACGCCACTGCCTGCAACCATGGGCGTACCCAGGTTCTGGGCCAGAGCCTAAGTACACAAGTTTACCAAGACGCGGTCTGTACTCCAGAACTCGTTTACCCCAACGGTTGTCAGCTCGCGGCAGATATGGCCAGCCCACTGCAACTTCAGCTTACTAATCTTATGTCGATAACTTTGATTCTCTGCCGGATCACCTCGTTTCGGAATTTCGGATTCGATCACGCAGAGAAACGCCGAGCATAGCTCTTTGACACTTGTGGACTAGCCGTGCTGTTATTGTCCACGTTTCGGCCCCGTATGTCATGACGGGTAGAACGCACTGATTTATAGACTTCTGCTAGGCACTGTGGAATGTATAGTTACTCACTTTAACTGGAACATGACAAGTGGGTCCCTCTCCAGGTCGGACATATCGACGGTCTTCCGCATCTCCTTGCAGACCGGTTGCCGCCGCGTGACCAGCCATCCGATGTGGGAGTAGACGAACCCGCGGGTCGAGTTATGCGGGTCCCCGTCCGTGTCCGAGTACTTGTGGTGCTGTCGGTGGTCGCGGGCCCACATGTAGGCTGATTTCTGGAAAGGGAGAAAGGAAATAAGTAGGGTGATCGATAAAGTGATAGCCCACTTAAGGATATAAGCCTACTATAGTTCGTCCCAGATAAACTTGCAATAAAGGTCATTCACCCCACTTGCCACTTGTACCAGAAGTCGTCAAAATTCGTGATACAAATCGCTTTCCATACTAAACTGTCGTTAAAATTACATTTGCCGTGTTTTATAGTCCTTGACCATAGACTAGAACTTTGACGTTTGGTATTATGAAACACGGCAAATGTAATTTTATCCACAGTTTAGTATGGGAAGCGATCTGAATCGCGAATTTTGACGACTTCTTGGTACAAGTGGGGTGAATGACCTTTTTTGCAAGTTTATCTGGCGCGAACTATAGTTTTATTTCAACATAGTGGCCCGCGCTTACTTCGTTTCAGTAGTTCCACTGTCTACAAATAGTAAGTTGGCACCGCCAAGATGTCGACGCTCAAAAGACGCTAATAGTGTGGGGAGGTCGCTGGCATGACACCGATGCTCATAAGACGCTAGTGTGGCGAAGTCGCCGGAAAGACGCCGACGCTCAAAAGACGCTAGTGTGGGGAGGTCGCTGGCAAGACGCCAACGCTCATAAGACGCTAGTGTGGGGAGGTCACTGGCATGACGCCGACGCTCATAAGACGCTAGTGTGGGGAGGTCACTGGCATGACGCCGACGCTCATAAGACGCTAGTGTGGGGAAGTCCCTGGCAAGACGCCGACGCTCATAAGACGCTAGTGTGGGGTCACTATAACAAGAAAAAGTAGACTGACCTGGCCTGACAACGTTATTGCGATTAACATGATCACTTGTAGAAGCGGTTTGGCCTTGAAGCTCCTGTGAGTGTAGTATCTGTGGGCACCCATGTATATTCCTTCTGCAGAAACTACGATGAGGAAAAAGCCTGGAATAAACAAATTAATAAATTACTTTAATAGCCCGCTCAAACTTCATTTTGGAACTCGAAATAGTACGGAGGAGAACGGAGTTGATACTGACACTAATGACCTACTTATAGGTCGTTCCGCAACACAATACTGCCTCAGCTTATTTATTTAGCTATTCCATAAAGAAAAATGATTTTTTACATCAATTATGTTTGGACTTTTGACTTAAGGGGCTATACGAATGAAACTAGCGCCGCCGCCAACCTATTTACACTGATTGTAGCGAAAATATAATATTTTTCAAGAAAATAAAACATTACAGACTTAGATCCAAGTAAATTGGATTTTTTAAGATGCAATACAATATTTCTAACACGCGACAAGTAACAATAAAGTTCATTATTGCTAAAAACGGCCACTTTTAGCAATAATTGAGATTATTGTTACTTGTCGCGTGTTTTACACTTTTAGCAATAAGTAATTGAATTTTTCAAGACACGCGACAAGTAACAATAATGTCAATTATTATAATTGACATTATTGTTACTTGTCGCGTGTCTTGAAAAATTCAATTTACTTTTATCTAAGTCTGTAATGTTTTGCTTTCTTAAAAAATATCGTATTTTCGCCACAATCAGTGTAAATAGGTTGGCGGCGCTAGTTTTATTCGTACAGAGCCCTTTAAGGGGCTACAATGACGTATAGTAACTAACGCCGGCAACCAATTTGTCACTGATTGTGGCAACAAATTATCTCTCATTAGTTACCAACTATATACCTAATTAGGTACCTATATCTTAAAATCTCTTAATCATCGATGTCGTATTCTTCATTCATTCTTTCTTTCTTAAATGACGCTTAATTTCACATAGCACGGAAAAAAATACAATACAAAACTCACTCCAAATCATGGTTGAAATCTTCACATTTCCTGTCAAACAGGCCAACAGTCCCATCACAGCAAGTACATGTAGAACCACATAAAGTATCAAACTCCGCCACATGATTTCATGTGTGTAACTAAAATCAGTCCCCAAAACACGGCCCCTTTGGTCTTTTGCCCCCAAGATGGTTTCATATCTGTGGTCCATAACTTTCTCTGTATTATTATTGTCTTTTAAGTTTTCATCTTTAACTTGATTAGTTTTTAGAGGCACTTCTGATGTGAGTGACATTGTTACGACTGTAAAATATTTTTCAAGGCAGCCCCTTTTATATTATGTTCTTAGTTGTAGTTGAAAATCTGGTAAGTGTCGGGCGATAGGTAGTGGGTTCCGTAGCTAGCAGGCAGATCAACATGTTTAAAGTAAAAATAAAATTAAATAGTTTATTTCATTAAGACAGGTATAATTCTAACATACCTACTCGTACGTCTAATTTTATTAGTTGTTGGGGACTCCTTGCATAAAAATGCCTGTGCCAGGAGCCACCGCTCTTCAATTTTGTTGTCAATAGAGGTATAAGTATGTTTAGGATAACAAATCTGCATGTAACATTTTATTTTTCTACTAGTGGCCCGACCTCACTTCGCTTCGTGACCGTAATTCAGAAATGAGCCAATAAATGGCGCTGTGTCTAATTACATCTCGCAAGCGTTTCGTGTTTTCGGTTTACCTATAAGCTTTGTCGTTGTCCATAGAAGTTATCTCTTTATAAATAGTATACAAGAAGATTATAAAACAGAAAATTGTGTGTGTGTAGGTACAGCAAAAACACATCAGTTACCACAACCTGTCAGTTTTCCTACTTGGTATATAGATATTCAACCTAATGTGTTAGTATGGCAGTAAGACGAGAGTCGACTGAATAAATTTGACCGTTTTGTATACTTTGATGTGTGGCTGTTTGTACGCATGAAAATGCATATTTAGCCCTTCGGTTCGACCTTTGAAAAAAGCCTCAAAAACCCTTAAGAAAAACTATTGAACTCCAATGAGATTCCAAACTTAGTTTAATTTAGTGACAAGGATTTTGAAGTTGGTTTCTGTGGAAGGTAAGTAGTAGAACAATTCATAAAATGGTTTTAAACAATTTTTTGTGGTTTTTAGTCTACAAACTTAGTGATTTTTAGTGCAGTGAAGTGCCACAAAGTGATGTTAATAAGTATAAATAATGACTGTTCGACTGTATCGTTTTTAACACTGATTTTTGTGTGTCGAGTTAGCTGTCACGTAAATAACTTGCTTGGGCCTAATAGCACAAAATAATTACACTCAGAAGGTAGACTCAGCCTGATTTTGAATTTAGAAGAGTTCGTTGACATATGCTAGGGTTGTTGCCCGGCATGAGTACATAAGCGCGCGGCCTCTACCACAGACCTCGACAGTTTGACAATCTTATGTCATAGGCTAGGATTAATGTGGTCGAAAAGGCGTATTTCCCCGTTAATGCGCATGCGTGAGTACATGACACGTTTTTAGCTCTTAGTGGGCAGCCTACTTTCTGTGTGTAATTATTTTGTGCTAATAGAGTCTCAATATCAGCGATTTCGTTAAGAGTAAGTAGGTCGGCAGAATCCATAGGGTTAGGACAAATTAGAACTTCCGAGAGAAGGCGATGAAACCCTAAACACCAGCGTTTTGATGGGTGGCTGACTGATTTCTAAAGTTGACTAAGTAACTTTAAAAAAATTGTAGCACGAGCTCACTTAGTTACTTTCAATCGGTACCAATAGATGCCGTTGCATGTCGATTACTTCGCGTAAGTGTTTTGTTTTTCGGTTTACATGTACGCCTTGCCGTTGTCTATTAGCTTAAATATTACTTGATATTGGCAAAGTTATCCTAATAGAGTAGGGTCTTTATGTAAAAAAAAATCCAGGGTCAGAGATTCCCATCTGTTCAGGATGTTAGGTTTCTCAAAATGCCCATAGACCGTTCTGTCATCTTAGAAATGTGTCTTGTCAAGTCTTTCCATGCTTTTTCATGTGAGTGGCAAACGAGCAATACCCCTTCTCCTCAGATTGGCCGTGATACCTTCGCCGCCGCGTCACGACGGTTTTGGTGAGGCCCATTCATTCCGAATCGTGGCTGTCTCATGGCAGGCCTGTCCCACTCCGCGTGTAGTATCAAACTTGCAAGTACATGCGGCGTCCCCTCCGGAGGGGCCAGTCAGTTGAAAATCACGAGCGAGCGGCGACGCATGCGCGACAGTTGCGTGCGATAGAAAGAGAACGCACTTCTAGGTATGAATAATTGTAGGTGTTGAACGCTGGGCGGCCGGAATTTCAACTTTATGTTATGGTAGCCTGAGCCTTTATTTTTCTATAAACGGTTTTTAGAAGTGGGCATTCTGTACTTGTACTATTAAGTATTCTGTGCTCATGGTGAAATTTTTTATTGAAAGAGCCGATTTTCGCATTCGGTTCACTAATTTGATAAAATAAAATCGAAGATGCCATTGTGCTTTACATATTTTCGTGACCTGTAAGGCATACCTACGTATCTACAACATACCTATCTACTGTTACATAATAAAAATTTTGAAAAATTAAAAGAAGAGATGATCTACTGGTTAATGGGTACTGAAATAAATACAAGATTATTTTGACAAAAGATGTTTTATTACCGTTAATTAATTTTAAAATTATGCAAGCATCTTATGATTTTACATTTAAAATTACCCTTATACAGTGCCGGCTAGCATTTATAAACTCAGGGAGTTGGGCGAATTGGGAACGAAATGTTTGTTTTCTCTTTTTAAATAATTAATTATGTTGGGCGCCGTAAATTAAAAAAAAAAAGGGTACTTGACAGGTCCGGGCAAGTCCGCGGACATGATTCAGTGTGGAGTGGAGGGACGGTCCAATCCCCGGGTAGTCACCCGGCTGCACGACCTCTCTAACGCCTTTGCATACTGCTTGTGGCGGGAAAATCAAAGACCTCCGATGGGGGAAATTTAGAGCTGCATGAGGACCGTCTCACAATGCCGACCCCACGGAGGTCTCTCAACAGGACATCATATGATGGGCCAAAAAGCCATTGGCAGGGCTAGAAGTGCTCCTAATCCGGTGATGTGGCCATCCACTCGGACGGAGCGTAAAATCGAGAAGAAGCCGAAATCCCGAGTCACCGGCAATGACAGGCCGCGGGGGATAACCGCATAAAAAAATGCAATGACGTTCAAGAATCAAGTGAGACTAATTCAAGGAAATAAATTACAACGATGATTATTTAAAAGGGGAAAAATTATAGAAATACAAATTTGTATTTAAAACAAATTTGGGTTAACAAATTGAATTACAAAACATTAATTTCCCATCTGTCATTCATCATTCATCAAAACATTTTTTAGCTATGGCAGCTCCATGATTTAGAGATGAGGTTGAATTAGAGATGGGACACGTTAAGTCGAAAATCTCCGAATCGAATCAATTGAATATCAAATCGATAGATTCCTACCAAATAATAAAATTTTATATGTAATAAAATTTTATATGTAACAATACCTCCCCACCCACAAGAATTTTACGACGGAAAGGAGGAAAATTCGAGCTGGCCCTCCAGCTCTTAACGAAAGAAAAAAGAAACTAATAACACAACAACAAGAGTGTCGTCAGGGATGCATCGCTATAAGGTAAACTACATAAATTTTAATAGAGATAAACAATACATGAATTAAATAATCAATGGGGTTGGTTTTGTGCAACAAGCAGTACTCGGCTATCAGCGCCTTGCACTGGATGTGCCAGAAAAACCGAACCCAGTTTACAGGATAAGGGATTTCCAAATGACGTAGGCTTATTTACGGAGTCGCCGCCCGCTCCAAAAATATGGCAAATTATGGGATAAAGGAGATACAATTACATAAACTACAATATTTTGAAAACCAACTGGGGTTAAGGCTTCTTTAAGGAGTTCCCAACAACCGCTCCAGAACAGGCTTAGATTAACGAGTTTCCAACCGCTCGAGTCTATTGCAAGTATGGTAATAGAATACATAAATAATAATAAAAATATTTGCATCCCGACTAAACTCTTTTAAGTTAAAAGGGGTCAAACTACGAAAAAAAAGGAAAAAACAAACTAACAACCAACCAAACAAGCAGTCCAAATAAGCCAGCAACATCCCATCCAACACAATCTATCCTAAACATTCCATCCTAAAATAGGACATCCATCAGAAACAAATAAAAGAAAAAATACGTTACATAAGACAACCGAACCTTCCCAATAATGGGATACCTACGCCCAGGACAGATGTAAACGCGGCCATTCCGCGGTCCGGGGATCGGTTAAATTCTATCATGCAACAAAAAAAAAAAATTTAATTTTTTAAAAAAAATACAAAATTAAAATTAAATCAAATATCAAGCCAAAAGGGCTTGAGTAAGACCCCGGCAAGGGAAAGACTCGAAGGCAAAAGCCTGAGTAACAATAGTACAACACTAAGAAGGTGGCAAGCCAGTATACCAACAGCCTACTGTAGTGCGAAAAGGAAAAAAAAACTCGAGGGCAGAAGCCCGAGTGCGTACAACACTAGATAGGTGGCAACAAAGGTACCCGATACCTACCGTAGTGAGAAAAGGGTATTAAAAAAAACTCAAGGGCCGAAGCCCGAGTAGGACCAACACAAGGCTCATAAGGCCATTGTGCGAAAAGGGAAATATAAACAACATTTTCCTAATTAGCTTTCAAGTTCCTTACATGCCAACGCCCCCAGAGGTTTGCCGCTGATAGCGTCCGCAAGCTCATAGACCAATGGACTAGGCTTGCTGAGTACCCTACATTTCTCGAACTTGGGGGCAAGCTTGGCCATGAAAAACTTAGAACTGTCGCTTAGAGGAAAGTTCTTTTTCCAAACAATATCGCCTACTCCAAACTCCATGTGACGACGGGATTGATTATAGTATTTTTTGCTACGAGTGTGTACCTTTGATATAGCGGTACGAACTCTTTCGAAAACTGACCTTAGTTGGCCCAAGTCCTTTGCGAATCGATCACGCGAGGCGCATGCCAAAGATACTGTCGGCGAGGTATCTGTACCGTAAACCGTACCGCACAAGATCGGCTCTCGGCCGTGCGTCAGAAAATACGGACTGTACCGCGTAGACTCATTGACTGATGAATTCATCGCACACTGGATCTTGGGAACATGAAGGTCCCAGGTGCGATGGTCGTCCTTCACCATGATAGAGAGGGCGGTACCGATAGTCCGGTTGTAGCGCTCGACTGAGTTGACTTGCGGACAGTATCTGGGAGTGAAGTGCACCTGAGGAACGCTGTACTTCGCAAACAGGTCATTTAATTCATGGCCGGTGAATTGGGTTCCATTATCCAAAATCACCGTTCGCGGCACTCCATGCACCAGGAACACGTCATCCTCTAGGTGCTTTACAATATTCTTGCCGGTGGCTCGCCGAAGTGGGAATAAAAGACAATATTTAGTAAAACAACACAGCACAACAAAAAGATAAGTAAATCCGGCGCGAGAGCGTGGCAATGGTCCCACCAAGTCTATGCTCAGGGTTTGGAAGGGACGTGTGGTAACCTTGGGATCTCCCATAAGGCCAGGGGTGACTTCTTGCGAACATTTATACGCAGAGCACACGTCACAGTTGCCAACGAAGGTCACCACGTCCTTGTACAGATCCGGCCAGAAATACCTAAGTGCCAGTCGTTTGTACGTCTTAAATATGCCGAAATGGGGAGCAAGATCGCTACAATGATTCGCGCGTAACAAAGCCTCTCGGTTGTGTACGGGTACGACTTCTTTCCAGTCGTAACCGGGATCACTTCCGAATTTGTTTTTCGAATACCGGAACAGCTTTCCACTCCTAACCACGAAATTGGGACAGGCCTGTGGGGAATTAGTACACTTATGAAGCATCTTATTGTACCAAGGGTCACCCGGGACCGGCTGAACAAGCATGACCGGGACGGCTCGTGATAAAGCGTCCGGAACCACGTTATCGGCACCTTTGCGATGCTCGATGACAAAATTGTAGGGAGACAAACGACAACCCCATCGAGCTAAACGCCCCGTAGGATTATTTAAATTGAAGAACCACTTCAAACTGGAGTGGTCAGTGATAACCTTGAACTGCTTGCCACCTTCCAGATAAGGGCGAAAGTGTTCAATGGCAAAGACCACCGCTAAAGCCTCCCGTTCTGTGGCGGAGTAATTCCGCTCGGCTTTATTTAAGGAACGGCTTGCATAAGCTATAGGATGTTCCCTACCATCATCCAAATCCTGGGTCAAGGTTCCAGCTATACCATAGTTGGAGGCATCACAGTGCACGGCAAAAGGTTTCTCAAAATTTGGACAGGCTAACACTGGGGCCGTGGAGAGGGCGGACTTTAGTTCTTCAAAGGAAGAATTAGCCTCTTCGGACCAATTGAACGGAGGGGCATTCCTCTTAGTACTGGTCAGGGCGTTAAGAGGGGCAGCGATAGAGCTGAAATTCCTGATGAACCTTCGGTAATAGGACGCAGTACCGAGGAACATCTTTACCTCTTTTCTATTGGTAGGCACGGGGTAATCTACTATAGATTTGACCTTGGAAGGGTCAGTCCGCAGCCCTTGCTCATCTACTACATAACCCAGATATTTCAATTCTTTTCGAAAAAAGTTGGATTTTTTCAAGTTGATGGTTAGGTTAGCCTCCCTCAGCCGCTCAAAAACCTTTCGTAAGAGGGTAATGTGCTCTACAAAGCTAGATGTCGCTACGACGATGTCGTCCAAATAAACGAAGACTTTATCGCTAAATTCGGGTCCGAACAGCCTGTCCATTAGGCGCTGCTGAGTGGCTGGGGCACCCTTTAAGCCAAAACACATGACAACGAAGTGAAAGAGGCCGCGGCCAGGGACCGTGAACGCCGTTTTCTCGCGGGATGATTGAGTATCAAGCCCGATCTGCCAGAAGGCTGCTTTAAGGTCAATAGAAGACAAATACCTGGCTTCCCGCAGCTGATCCAGGATACGAGAGATGTATGGTAAAGGGTAGGCATCACCTTTACTAACCGCATTCAGTTTGCGACTATCTAAGCAAAAGCGCAGCTCTCCATTTGCTTTAGACACAAGTAGCACTGGATTATTCCAAGGGCTGACGCTAGGCTCAACTACCCCCATTTCCAACATCTCGTCCAGAAGACCGTTTAGTACCTTTAGCCGATCCGGAGACAAGCAATAGTATCTCTGCTTGATAGGCGCGGTGTTGCCTGTATCAATGGAGTGGGTAATTAACGACGTGCGACCTAAGCCTTTCTTCTCGAAGGAGATGTCCTCAAACAAACGCACAACATCAGCAGCGGTTTGTTTCTGGGAAGAGGACAGCGTATCAAAATCGTGTAGACTTTTAACTTCCAAAACCCGGGGGGTGTCTACGGACCGGTTTTCAAAAGGAAGCTTAGGAAAAATCCTAGGTGCCAGCTCAAAGGCTTTCCAGAAATCCACTCCAAAGATAATAGGAGTCGTAACGTCCGGAATCACGTAAAATTTTATAGTATGGGTGACGTCATTCAACGTCACTGGGAGGACCATGTACCCAAGGACTCGCGCTTGCGAATCATTGGCAGTAGCGACATAATGAAGATCCTTACAAGGTTGAAGGACTACCCCTGCTCGAGTGAAACTATCCCCGGCAGAAGAGCCCAATATAGAAATACTAGAACCCGAATCCAGCAGGCCATAAAATTTATCATCAAAGATCCGCACCACTAGATGCGGACGTATATCAAAGTCACGTTTAAAATAGCGGACCGAAGCCACCTTATAAGAGGTAAAAAAACAAACGTAGATGCGCCAAATACAAATCCCATTCCTTCTCGTCACAGTTTGGATGAGCGAACCTACGTGAGCTACGATCCGCAGGTATTAGTTTTTTGTCTTCTCCGGTGGCGGCGGCGCTGACCGAGGGGAACAATTCGGGCAGCTCGGACGCCTATATCCTTTAGTGCCGCAGCCGAAACAGACCAAATCTTTAGATTTACAAGAAGACAGAGCGTGGCCATTTACACGACAGCGAACGCAAAACTCTTTAGGAGCCTCGACTACCTCAACCTTCACCGGAGCCTTGAGTTTGTAAGCCAAATCCGGTGCGAGAGAGCCATCGCTGGATTTAGGCGGTTCTGTGAAACCGGTTGCCCTAAAAAAATTATATTCTAGGATTTTACATTTGCGCTTTAGTTCCGCGATAGAATCTATATCCTCTAAAGCCAGCGCGGTGATATAATTAGGTCGCAAGTTAAATCTAATAATTTTTAATTGCTCCGATTCCGGTAAAGGTCTCGACAGAAGGTTAAAATAATTAATCATAATCGCAATATAAATGGCCACGGATTCCGAAGCCCCCTGCGTGCGCGAACGGATCTCTGCCAACAGCCGATCATCAAAATCAAAGGGCGAGAATTCCTCCACTAAAGAGGACTTCAAAACCGACCAAGAGGTCAAGGAGGGTTTTACACTACGGAACCAGGTGAGCGCAAAACCCGTGAACAACTCCGCGGCCCCATGAAACAATACATCATCGTCAATGGACCGGGTTTCACATAACTCAGTCAGTCTAAGCAAAAAGGACCTAACACAGGTGAGACCATTAAATTTCAGATTTAGTCGAGAGATGGCTTTCTCATGGGAACTATTGCTACATTGTACTACAATAGGACTAGCAGCCGGATCAGAAGTACTAGGTTGATTGACAGTGGGAACCGTAATGGGCTCCTCGAAGGATGCACTGAAAACACGAAAACGGCGATCGACCCTTTCAAGCGCAGCATCCAATTGAGACTGAGCAGATGCTCGAGTCGCGGCAATATCAGCAGAAGTTTCAATCCGAGACAGACGATGGTAAATATGATGAGAAATGGCTCTTAAGCGATTAAATGCTTTATAAGTCAACGTTTCGTCCGAGAGACCCTGATTGACCTCGACCAATTTAGACAAGATTACCTTCAACTCCTCGGATGGATCCCTAGAAGTTTCAATCACCTCGTCCGAGGGCATGGTCCGAGCCAAGTCCCTGATTTGTACTCTCAAAACATCAACTGTGACACCCGGTTTAGTATCCCGGATCTCCACCTCATACTGTAATTCCTCTTTGCGTAAAAGTTGAAAAGCGATGGGCCGATCCATCTTTACAAAAAAAACTTAAAAAAACAATTTAAAACTATTAAAACGTTCAAATTTAAGTTTAGTTAAATGTTAAGGCAATTGTTCCCAAAACGCCAAACCGTAACAAGTAATAAGAAATCTTATAAAAAAAAATATTATTATTATTATTTTTTTTTGAAAAAAAAAAATTTCAAAAAAAAATTTTTATAAACAAAACCCTAATCGTGAGCAAGCAGATCCCACGATTATCATTACACAAAAATTTTGATAAAAACTAACCTAACTTACAACTAGAAAAGTCAATGGCTGTTCGGCCCATTGACGATGTCCCGGAAATTTAAATCCACACCACTAAATATAATGTAATAGCAATATGCAAATACACGAAATAAGAATGTATGGATGTTAGGTTACACAATCCCCCAAGCTGTACACTTATACAAATCTATACTATTTATAGGTAGGTAAGTATATATACAAAAAATAAACTTACAACAGTCGAACTGACAGTTGAAAGAAAATATCACACCCAAAACACACCTCAAATAAAAAAAACTAAATGCTTGGGGAAATGTGCAACGGACCACCCCACAAGAAACAGCAAACATTAACACAAGTGGTAGGTAAAAGTATATTACCGCCAAAAAAACTTAAGTACTATGTACTACAATCCGTCAATACAGAGTAAGAAAATTAAATATTATATTATTTTTCCTGTTATACAGGTTATTAAATTTAAGAGAATCTAGAACAATATCAGAGAACAAAAGGACTAAGAATATTTTTCCACTAGTAGGGTAGTTGCAAAAAAAAATTAAATTTTAATTTAATTAAAGTTACTAGGATATTTAAATTGCAAAGATACAAGTTATTATAAATCACAAGTTTTACAATTTGGAAAAGATAAAATACAGAGAAAACAAACATCGTACACCATAGCAAAATGACATGGCGTTTTCCTCAATTCCTGGCCCCACGTTGGGCGCCACTGTTACATAATAAAAATTTTGAAAAATTAAAAGAAGAGATGATCTACTGGTTAATGGGTACTGAAATAAATACAAGATTATTTTGACAAAAGATGTTTTATTACCGTTAATTAATTTTAAAATTATGCAAGCATCTTATGATTTTACATTTAAAATTACCCTTATACAGTGCCGGCTAGCATTTTATAAACTCAGGGAGTTGGGCGAATTGGGAACGAAATGTTTGTTTTCTCTTTTTAAATAATTAATTATGTTGGGCGCCGTAAATTAAAAAAAAAAGGGTACTTGACAGGTCCGGGCAAGTCCGCGGACATGATTCAGTGTGGAGTGGAGGGACGGTCCAATCCCCGGGTAGTCACCCGGCTGCACGACCTCTCTAACGCCTTTGCATACTGCTTGTGGCGGGAAAATCAAAGACCTCCGATGGGGGAAATTTAGAGCTGCATGAGGACCGTCTCACAATGCCGACCCCACGGAGGTCTCTCAACAGGACATCATATGATGGGCCAAAAAGCCATTGGCAGGGCTAGAAGTGCTCCTAATCCGGTGATGTGGCCATCCACTCGGACGGAGCGTAAAATCGAGAAGAAGCCGAAATCCCGAGTCCGGCAATGACAGGCCGCGGGGGATAACCGCATAAAAAAATGCAATGACGTTCAAGAATCAAGTGAGACTAATTCAAGGAAATAAATTACAACGATGATTATTTAAAAGGGGAAAAATTATAGAAATACAAATTTGTATTTAAAACAAATTTGGGTTAACAAATTGAATTACAAACATTAATTTCCCATCTGTCATTCATCATTCATCAAAACATTTTTTAGCTATGGCAGCTCCATGATTTAGAGATGAGGTTGAATTAGAGATGGGACACGTTAAGTCGAAAATCTCCGAATCGAATCAATTGAATATCAAATCGATAGATTCCTACCAAATAATAAAATTTTATATGTAATAAAATTTTATATGTAACACTACTTAGCATTTAGGCAATAGTATGAAAATCTATATTTTCATTTATGAAAAATTAAAAAAGATGTATTGTGCAAAAAGAACTTGCATTTTTTTATTTTTTTGTTACCGTCTATTTATACACTTAGCGGCACATTTATATTGAGATAGCGGCCGGCCGCGACTTCGTCCGCGTGGAAAAGTACCTTTTTACCCCCCTTTTAACCCCTTGCAACCCCCTTTTCGCAAAAATAGTAGCCTATGTTCTTTCTCAGGGTCTAGATTATCTGTATACCAAATTTCATTTATTTTATTTTATTTGGACAACCAACAAGATAAACACTGGTAACATGCAAACAATACATAATAGATAAATAAAAAACCTTAACCTAAGTGCTATCTTACTTATAGGCTGCCACGGCATGCAATGTGGACTATATGCGATAAGAAGGTTAATAATATTTTAATATAATTTAATATTTAACTAAAGTAAAAATTAACAGACTGGTGATTTAGGCGTCAAGTACTGCTGTCAAAGGACTGCAGTACTTGACGCCTAAACTTTTGAGGCTTATCAGCTTATTATTATTTTTATTTTTAAATCCGTAGAGTAGTTTTGGCGTGAAAGAGTAACAGACAGACAGACAGACTGACAGAGTTACTTTCGCATTTATAATATTAGTATGGATTGTATTTTTCATACAAACGTATAACCTAATTTATGATTTCATAATATATCTATCTTCTTCTAAGGTGGCTAAGGTGTTCGCCCGAAGCGCGAAAGGTCCCGGGTTCAATTCCCGGCCAAGTCAATTTAAGGAACGACATTTTCTAAGTTTTCTTCGTTCTGGTTGTTCTGGATTGACGCCCACAGTTAATTATCGTCATCTGGTACTCATAGTACAGGGGTTGCCCTAGTTTGAGACCAGGTTGATTGGTGTGATTGTCTGGCGCATTTATTACGATTATTAATACTTAAATACTCAGACACCGAACAAATACTAGTGTTCATCACTCAAGAGTTTGTCCAGGATGGGGATCGAACCTACAACCTTTGGCGTATGCACGGTAAGCACCATTGGTCCAGTCATGCCACGGGCCATGATAGTGACATTGACGGACCACTTTCAGCCAGGACGTAATGCCTGATTCCGGTCAAACCGGGCACAATGGGGGGGCGCAAATTTTTATGAGGATGGACACGCTCTGGGATGGGAAAGGAAAATCAGCAAGCCCCAGCCGGACGCAGTCATGCCATGGGGCCATGGGTTTTTTTTTGTTTCACGGCGTTTACAGTAAACAAAATACTTATAAAATTCGCGGAAAATTACAGCTGACGTTACCATTGTTGACAAAACTTGTGCGTTTCAGTTTTCTATAAACGTTAAAAACCAAAACTACGAGTAGGTATAATAAAAAAACAACGAAAAAGTGTGTCTGTAGGTAGGTACATTAAATTTTCGCTACACTCATCAACAATTGTAATCCACGCTTAAAATTTGCTATTTTTCAATTTATTTTCAAACTAGTGGCCTGTACGTTTCAGTAAGTACTTAACTTCGGCCAGCACCAATAGATGGCGCTGGGAGTCTATGGCATCGCGCATGTGATTCGTGTTTTGGTTTGAAACACATAAGCCTTTACACATAAGGTAATCTCAATACCTTCTATAAAAATTGTATAGAGGATATAGAAAATGGCAAGATTTTCTTGTAGTGCGGATTCTGGCATGCATGCGGAGCAGCTATGTTTTCCCAATAACCCAGATTACACACACGCGGAAATCGGAATGCGCATAAGTACAGTCGAGTTCAAGATATGTATACACTTTAGGACCTTGTCACAGTACATATGTATAAGAAAACAACTTCCACTTTCTTATAAATATGTATTGTGACAAGGTCCTAAATTGTATACATATTTTTGAACTCAACTGTACTAAATTTTACGCAAGCGGAGAGCAGCGGGCTGGCTCTAGTTCATTGCCTGACGCATACCTAATAATTATTTTAAAACAAACAATGGTGAACTAAACTTCTCGAAAAAAACGTTGTTTTTGCTAAAATTTTACATTTTCTTCGAACACGTTATATGTTTTAATTATTCTTTTGTCAAAGTTAGGTAGGTCATGTCAAGCAGACGAGTTAAGTTCGGGCGATGATAAGGTGAAAACCCGGCCGAAATGACTAACTAATACAAACCTGTGACAAGTCATAGTATACATTTAAAGTAAGTAGATTAATTAACGCCGCTCGAAAGAATGATCTTTTACCAACGACAAAAAGATTTTCAATTCAACGATTATATTTTTTATACTTTTTATTATTCTATTTACATCGCATAACTTTTTACAAAGGAACGAAGTACTTAGTCCAATTGGGATACCTATACTCTGATTCATAATCATGTAAAGTAAACTGACAGATGAAAATGACAAGTTTCTATGCATTTTGACATTTTGCATGTGTCAAATTGAGTGATAATGTATGGGGATGACACATTAACATCTGTCAGTTTACATGATTATGAATCAGAGTATGAGTATTTCTTTTCTATTCTAAAGGACCCATCCATCGTGGCAAGCGGCATAAAATTCTACGCAGTGTATCCGTAAACAGTAAGTATTTCCCTTCAACCAATAGGTTCTGCCAATCATTCAAAGTTATGATATTTTGTTTAACGACTTTTAGGAATTTGTCCAAATCATCAAAATTATGTTCTTTAAGGCGAACTTCCAAAAATCGTTGAATAAACTGACTGTCTCTCGCTACGACGCGTTTTCTTCTTCTAATCTTCTATCTTCTATACTATTTATAAAGAGATAACTTCAATAGACAACGACAAGGCTTATAGGTAAACCGAAAACACGAAACGCTTGCGCGATGTAATTTAGCACAGCGCCATCTATTGGTTCATTTCTGAATTACGGTCCCGAAGCGGAGTGAGGGCGGGCCACTAGTCGTAGAATAAACTGACTGTCTCTCGCTACGACGCGTTTTCTTTTTCTAATAAATAAATAAATAAAATTCTTTGCTAACAGATGGCTCTGGGTGTCGATTTATTATTATATATTTTTTATTTATATAAGCATTGCGTAGTCTATAGATACTATCTCAAAATTGTTATAGATGGGCTTTTAGATTGCATTTTTTTACACTGAATCCTAGAGTTGAAAAGTGTATGAGCGATAGAGCGAACTTATTCTGGTTTTGAGTGGAAAAAGTGGGATTCAACTGCATTTAATCACAATATTTTATTGATTTACAGGTGTACACAACACAAGTCAGTTGGTAAAACATTTTATAGTAGACTAGTGGCCCGCCCTCACTTCGCTTCGGGACCGTAATTCAGAAACGAACCAATAGATGGCGGTGTGCTCAATTACATCGCGCAAGCGTTTCGTGTTTTCGGTTTACCTATAAGCCTTGTTGTTGTCTATAGAAGTTATCTCTTTATAAATAGTACCTATAGAAGATAGAAGATTAACTACTGGATATACTTAAAACGTACTGTACTACAGACTTAGGAGACATTTAAATTACGTGTAGAGTTTTGAAGGTCAAGGTGATTGTCACTCCGGCCTAACATTCAAGTGTAAACTTGTGTTTGTTCTGTATTTTTTTTAAATAACTTCATACGTTGACCTTCGCCGTAGCCGAAAATCAGTTGGACGATTTTTATCTCGTAAAATTGCAACGTAGGCTCTCCTTTTCTTTAGCTACCAGGCTAAGATGGAGCCAGTATGCCGTGTCAATTTATAAAAAGGTTCTTTTGAAGACCATTGAGTTAATTACCGAGCAGTTATATCCCTGGCATTAAGGCAGAAAGAGCACAAAGCCTTGGACGAATGATCGCTCGCTCAAAGATTGCTCGCTTATCAATACCGCTTCAGGCAACGCTAGGGGTGCCAACTACACTTTAGATTTTTAATAAATGTGGACTGAACGGTCTGCTGGTGACTGTGCAACCTTCTGTTAAATTAATTGTCTATACTTATATCCTATATTTTCGCTTTTCTCTCGTTGTCATAAGTTCTGATAGTCTGAGTGTCAAAATTTGTGTTTAGTAGCGCTAATGTTTGTAGGCCCCTTTGGTTTGTGTTTCTAGGAAGAAGTTATGGATGTGAGCGCCTAATATGGTCCACAATTTGCATCCTCTTACAATCTGCAGCCTACTTAGGTTACCTATATGGTAAATCCGCCACTGACCGACGGATGTGATGCCTTTGCAACGTGGGCTCACCTTTTGTTTTGCCCACTATAAAAAAACGTTTTTTGAAGACTAGTTGAGTTAGTAATTACCGAACAGTTATATCCCTGGCATTAGGGCAGAACTGCGCAATAAAGAGCACAAAGCCTTGGCCGAATGATGGAGATTGCTCGCTTATCAATACCGCTTCAGGCAACGCTAGGGGTGAGAACTAAACTTTAGCCCCCATAATATTACCTACTTTTTTTATGGACTTAGTCCCGCGCACGGTGACAGCCGCACGTGTGAATCCGCCAATGTCAAGTGTTTAGAGAGTCGATTTTAATATTGACCGGTATATTCGATTTCGATCAATTTTGAGGTCTTCTCTTTTGTTACTAGCCCCCTTATTACAAATAGTTTAAAACTGATGCTGTCACTTTTATTTGTGACTTTTATGAAAGTGACAGCATCATCATTTTAAACCAAGTCTACCTTTAGACCACGTTATTTAATAAAGGGGTAGATTTTTAAATAAATGTAGATTAAACGACTGTTGGCGACTGGCTGTTTTTTACCCGTCTGCTGAAGAAGGGAGGGTAATGTTTTTCCAATTTTTTCTACAGCCTTAATGTCTTGACGGATTTTGACATGCGAGGTGCCATATGATTCGTCTTCACAAGCGGACTGACAATTCCGCTTGTGACCACGGCTGCTGAACAATCGTGGCGTTAATTTCCGTTTTAATAATTACTTGTTATGGTTTCTTAGTGGTTGTCGTTTCGGCTGCGTTACAGCAGCTGTGGTCACAATTCGGTTCGGCAAAATGAGTGCACTCGAACCACGCACGTACATAGAACCTCCCTCTTTTAATTGATCACTGTTCCATTCTGAGCGAACTCATTATATCCGCTTTGCCAGCCCTAGCACGGGATAGGGGAAGTGGGAAGGGGGGATGGAAATTAAATACCTTTCTTCCAAGACCAGGTGTTTTGGAAGCTTAAATTTTCCCGTGATGAGCTTCGCGTTTTCAACTGCGCATTGGAAGTTGGGAGTTAGGTATTTGTAACATAATTAAATGTTATGTAACATTGGTAGTTAATAAAGTTAGTGATGTTAGGCCAGTGGATAAGAATGCGCTTTCTATACGTGAGGTCTTGGTTGGAATCCGAGCACCACTTGATTTTTGTGCGTATTTCTACCATTAGCTTGGGAATGACGAAAAACATTCAAAAACAAACAACACAATACAAGGTGTATCTGTGAACATTCACATCTCTTTAACCACGTCTTCTACTAACCATTCTGAACCACCATTCTTCTACGACTTTTGAAAATTCACCGATTTTTTTGGGCTCCCCATATACTTACATATAAACATTATCATACAACACAAGTTGTTAAGAATTATTGATAGAAGACGAGGCTGTAAATGTTTACAGATACACCCTCTATATCTTTAAAAATTGTTGCTTATGTATTGTTCTGATACGTAAGCTATATAAGTAGATATGAAGTTTCATCAAAGTCCCTTTGGCAGTTTTTGCATGAATGAGCACCGTACTTACATCCTAACTTTCGCGCAATCGTCTGTAGTTATATTTTAGTACCTCAATAGGTAAATACCTCAATGATTTTAGTAGAGTCTTAGAAGACGGGTATAAAACACTATGTATGATTTATCTAAAACTTTATTGCACATGACTTCGTATAATAGGAGAACTTAATTCATAATCATCATCATTTCAGCCAATAGACGGCCACTGCTGGACATAGGCCTCCCCCAAAGTTCTCCACACAGATCGGTCCTGTGCCACCCGCATCCAATGGGTTTTATTAAATGACTATGATTATGATGTGAGTGATGTGACAAACAATCTGTAACATCTAGTTACAAATACTTACATGCCAGATATTTCCTCCTCTACAGTCAGAGCATAATTATCCGGAAGATGCATTTGTTTACACGCCGGGCGATGGAAACGGTGGCACAACCACAAACGACAGCGCCTTACATTGTTTGCCGTGTGTCGAGCAGGCACGGAGCTAGGGAGAGACCGGGGCCCTTCTCTATTAAAGTAAAGTATCATCCTATATACTCTCCCACTGCAGGGCAAAGGCTTCCGTTATAGAAATCAAGTCATCGCTACTACGATTTCACGGTGCTAGACCCGGACCGGGGCCCTTCTCTATAGTCAGAATAAAAACTCCTACATCTGAGTACACAGCGCGATGCAAACAGCATCAATGGCCTCAAACGACCGCGCCTTTCATTGTTTGCCAAGTGTCGAGCAGGTACGGGGCTAGGGGCAGACCGGGGCCTTCTCTATAAACATAATAAATAAGCCTAATATCTATTGTCTCACGTACTGCAGGGCAAAGGTCTCAAGGTGTCAGAGGTTAATTCTCGAGCACTCGACATTGAAGTCGAATTCAGAGATTAGTATGGACGAATGTAGGAAATCTCTAAATTCAACTCCAATGTCGAGTGCACGAAAATTGTCCCCCAGACCGGAGCCCTTCTCTGTAGTCAGATTAAAAAGTCCGGGGTATTACATCTTACATTTACAGCAAACGACCGCTCCTTACTTGTTTGCCGCGTGTGTTGGAGCGACTCCAGGGCCATAATTATTTTTATTTTATTATAATAACGCCCCGTTGGTCTAGTGGTTTAAGTACCGGGCCGTGATCTCGGGGTCCCGGGTTCGATTCCCGGGTCGAGCAAAAGTATGTTTCGAATTTTTCGAACATAGCTCGGGTTTGTGATCACCAATCCGCATTAGGCAAGCGTGGTGATTAAGCCTAATCCCATCATAGTAGTGATAACTTGATTTCTATGATGGAGGCCTTTGCCCTACAGTGGGACAGTATATAGGCTGATACTTTACTTTTTTTTTTATAATAAAATAAAAATAATTGGGTTTCTGGTTTCCATAGTACAAATGAAAACCTTAGTTTGGGACCAGGACAATGTATGTGATGTTGTCTCAATTTATTTTTATTTTATTTTATCTTTAACTTGTACGTGGACTTGTAACTTAGGACGACACTTACCAAAAAAAACATCTTAGTTTCACGTATAATCGAAATAATTTCGTGTAGGGCTATCACAAATTACCTTTCTCCTGCAATCGTAATTTCGCGCGGGCCCCGCCGCCCTGCGTACGCGCCGTCGATAGTATCAATCAAAGTAATTTACGTGAGTAATTACATCTATTCCCGATCCGCTCAATCCATCAGCCACGAGCTAACGGCCAGTGGGCACGGAAACCGACTGTTCGACGTGTCTAATTATAATGTGTATCTAACTTTTTTTGAAGTAATATAAATAAAACCAACAAAATTACAAACGAAGCGAGGGAATTTAACTGTACCACAAACAAAATGTCACTTCATTTCAGAACATTAGTTTCAATATGAACCAATAGATGGCGCTGGGTGTCGATTACATCGCGCTTGTGTTTTGCTTCTTCGGTTTACCTATAAGCCTGGCCTTGTGATTGTCTTTTTTTTTTTTTTTTTGTACCTATATGGCTGCTACCGTGCCATTACGAGCACTTTTAACTCTGCCAACATCGAGTGATTAAGAGACACGTTGTTTAAATTAAAATTGACCGGTGTGACGAGATTAGTTATTCTGATTTTATTATTAATTGAGTTTTTACACCATCTAGAACAAAACAAAACAACAAATAAACAAACACATATAGACAACACAATGTTAAAAAAGGGAGATTCGTTTTAGAGTCTAATATTATATTTTACAATATATTACATAAATATTCTATAACAGAGGAAAAGGATAAAGATAGAAGAAAAGAAAAGTTAATAGGGCGGGGAATTCTTGGGGGGAGGATGTCATACAGCGAGATCGGATAATTTTGACAATTGAAAAAAATGTGTTCTGTCGTACCCTCATCCAGACCGCATTCGCACAATGAGTATCTTTACAACGGATTTTATTTAAAAAGACTGGAGTGCACGCGTGTCCCCAAACGCAGGCGACAAATAGTGGAGACAGCGAGTTTGCCCATGGCTTTTCGTTTGAAAAACCATGGTCTCCGAGGAATTACGGGTTGAATCCCTGCGTAGTGACGACCCTTGAGTCTAGAGAGATCGTTATAGCGGTTTTGCCAGTCTTCTCTCAGAGCTGTTGATGCGAGAGGAAGGATGTCGTGGGCATAGTTTTCAAGCCGAGCGGTGCCAAGCTGTATGGCCTCCCTCGCCCAAACGTCGACCTGTTCGTTCTTGTGATTGTCTATAATTGAACTTACCTCTTTATTAATATACCTAATATTGATAGATGACATAGCTACTTACTGGTTCTTTTTCTAAGAGATAGGGTTAGATTAGGGATAAGAGAGAGGGTTAGGTTAAGAGTAAATCCGGTTCCAAATTCTAATTATTTAACTTTGAGGATAATTTTAATCCTTCTTTTCTCTCAAAGTTTACAGATAAGTCTTAGTATAGAAGGCACTTATTGCACACGAAATACTTACCTACATAAGGTAAAAAAATAGGTAGGTAAGTAATTATTATGATACCCAGACAAATACTGGTATTGCACTGGACAGGTATAAAGACGAACTGATTATTAAACGATTCATCAAACTTTTTTAATTGAAAGTATTCATTCTTCTGCCTTAATGGACTTGTGAGTCTTGTAATGGGCTACAGCTAGCACCTACAGATTGAAAAAAGTTAGAAGAAGAACAAGAAGAAAGAATTGTTGGACATTAGTTAGTCATAATTACTTTTATTTTTATTACCTACTTATAACGATTCTAATCCATTCCCCAATAGAATCTAAAAGTAGGACGAATTCACTTAATAGTTAACGTTCAATTTCATTAATAAAATCCTTTTAGCCGCCACAATGAAGTTTATTAAATCCGTAGCAGACGACGATACAACAATAAATCCTTTCATACAACTAAAAAAGGTCTTAAGCACACTTTGTACAACATATTTCCACAGAGTACAAAAGCGCCATTCTTCGTAATCTTTCAAAGGAGAGCATTAAAAATGCACCGAACAGACTTCGTGCATTATGAACATGAATAACGAAATCTACACTTTGATTGAACATTCATAAATCTTTAATTTACGCCCTTGTGGGTAACTGAGGACGAAGCAATTTCTCCTCACTCGTCTATATAACATTTTGAAATATCACATTGAATCCGCAAATCATTACGGATTATGCAAAGTTAATACTGCAATGCAATCGTTTGCCCTCCGATGTGGCGCCACCTCCAAACAATCTGTCAAAATTTGCAACCCAAAAAATTAGTTCCAAATTCAGCCGTCGTCCAGTTGTCTTTGCCGCTAAATTGACGGCGTTAGGACGGCTCCGTATAAGTCCGTGTACGCACGCGCGAGTCCTCGAAAATGTAACAGGTACAGCCGGAGTATGGACTTCACTCCCTCAGTCGCGAAATGTCGGGAGGGCCGCGCAAGCGTGCTGGCTGCACCAAATATCACTCCCAACTCAAATTGTAAAAAAAAAATCATAATAAAAAAATGTCGTTGACCTAAAAATTGAGTTTGAAAATGGAATTGCGTTCGAATGCGTTATGAAATACAAGAACCATTTTTAAGTTTGAATGTGACAGTTGTAAATTGTATTGGATCGTATTGACTTTTGGTGTTTTGTTTTGTGATAATTTTGATAACAGTGATTATATGATATATGAAAAGTGGATATGGGTGTGATAATGATAACTGTCAATGGGATTGGATTGTTCAATGTGGCAGATTCTATGGTGAGTCTGGATTTACTTAGCCAATAAGCTTTCGTTAAAGCCATTGACCGATAACTAGAATAAGCAATGAAAGTAATACGGTAATCTGCAGATTAAATAAATTAAATTGCTTGAAAAATTTCTTTGGGGGCACGGTAGTGCTATGCCAAGATATGCAAATAAAAATGCACCCTAGTTATGACACTCCGTCCCCCTGGTCTGGAGCATCGTTGCGGACAGCTAGATTTTCTGAATTCAGTGAGCTGAAGCACAATAAATGGATGGTCAGGTGTATTCCCAAATTAACAACTGAGTTTATTTCAGGACTTGCAAGGCGAAATCAGAAATTTAACAAAATTCAATTGGTAAAACGGATTTATATAAGAAATTGGATTTACTTAGGTATTTCCTAAGACAACATAATGAAAAAAAATCTGTTTTTTTTTGCGGAAGCAGTTAACGTAGGTATTAAACATTTTCATTTGTGTTTTCTATCATTCATGGGTAGCTACATGATATTTAACAAATTTATGGTTGAAGGAGATTGCGTTGCCAGTTTTTAAATCTAGAAGAACTAACTGTGAAGTTGACTCGAAAGCAGCAAGAATTGAACGGAGTGATAATTTTTCTCATGCGTAGGTATAGGTATTATAGCACGTTATCTTTCTTCGGTTGTGTCACTCTGGTGTCCCATCAAAATATGAGGGTAAGGGAATAGATAGTGCATTTGTGTCTGCGCACACACTTGCGCACTATACATGTCCTGCGTCGATGGCTGATCGTTGAGATTGGCCGCCGCTGTATTATCGGAAGACTTTATTATATTTAACTTGGCTGCGTGGTTACATTACAGCTAAATGTTTCTATATACCTTTGGACCCAAAATAAAATCTTATTTAATCTTGTTTAATCATAACAATAGGTTACATTATCGTCAGAAATGTAGGAAATTTGACCATGGTTAAACAGCGATCGGCAATATTTTACAATGAATGGTCTCCTTTAGGAATCTGCGGGAGTTTAATTCCTTTTCATATGGCAAATTCAATGAAAAATTGCCGATTGTGGACGATCGGGGCTTTGGGTCTTTTATATATTGGTTTATTTCTTGAAATTGCGTTTTGATCTTGAAATTAGGTCTTTTGTTGGCGGTTTCCCTTAATGTCGCATGTTATATTCTATTCTATACAATAAGTTCGAAAAATTATCTAAGTATGATAAAGATGTGTACGAGAAAGTAAATTAAATGAGCTTCTTCTAGTAGTTTTCCCCGTGGGCTACAGTCTGAGTTTCTTCAAAAAAAGGGTCGGCAACACATATACAGGCCATAGGCTGTGGTAGTCGCTTACCATAAGGCACGCTTAGTTGCCACCGTTTTTGTATTTTTTTAAAGTTATGAAGCGAGACTCTATGGGACTGTTTAGGGTGAATAAAACACTAGGAATATTGAATTTAAGGCGAATAAAACACTAGTAAATATTGTAAGAGCTATAAAATTATCGCGTTAAAACACTTAAACACCTAAGTGGCATAATCTTAGTGGGACCCAGACACGACTCCTCGAGTGCAATTTAAGTGAGTTTAGTTTCAAAAATGTATTATAAAACACTTTTCCGTAATTTGTACTTCATTTCGGCGTTCAAAAACATGCCGGAAGAGGAATATTTTAACTACAATCTTCATGAATAATGAATTTTAATGCTCATAGTAACTTGTCCGTTATGTTAAAGAAATTTCTTTTGTTTAGACTGTCTTGTTGCATAAATTTTGGAGCTATAGCGCCAGGCCCACGCAAGGCCCAGACAGCTTAGACATAAAAGAAAATCAATTGGTTTTGCCTTTTAAAAGGTTTTTGCGTCTTTAATAGGTTTTTAATAGCTTGCTGGTCGCTAATAGTACTAATAGAGTGAACAGGCATCTTCTAGGCAAACGCGTGTCATCCTAGACCTCATTGTCACTTTCCAGGTGCGATTGTGGTCAAGCGTTGGCCTATAGTCTAATAAAAAAAAAACTACTTATATTTATAAAAAAAAAACTAGTTCTGTATTAAGGCGAGGAAACCTGAGAATTAGGTACCTGCGAATCAAACTGTTTCGGATGGTTACTGACTTTAAATTAATTTTGTATTTATGATCACAAAAGTCTAAAGGTGCGTAATTGTACCTAAATTATTATCCTGCTAACACTGCTAATCTACCAATGCTCCCCAGAATATAGAAACGGACATTTCGCAAATACAAGCGGAAGAAATAAATAACGCAACGGAAATTCACGACGGTTCAAAAGTTAACTTGGCAAATATATTGGAATAGGTAATATCAGAGCTACAGTTGCAAAACTTCTGAATTAATCCGAATAATTACGGAATAGTTCGCAGAATACTTCTTTCAGTCAGATTTTTTCAAATTACCTATCGAAGTAAATGTTAGGTGATGTTTACACGATAAAGATTGAAAAGTAAATTTGTCCAAAATCTTAATTGTACCAGCTAGCGTTTCTTATAGAAATCCGGGAGCACAAACGCATGCGCGATGCAAAAATACATAGTGACATCTATCGGAATTCGGAAACTATACCGAACTACTTGCTTGATTGCTTATTCTTAGCGCCATCTATTGGTGTTCCGTGCGTGCACCACGCACTGTGCTGTTGTTCGTGCGAGCTGCGTGAGGTGCGGGGGCGGGTGGCCCTCCCTGGAGGAAGTTTTCACCCGCAAAGATTCCCCCTCTCATCCCCCGCAGGGAATGTTTCGATAATAATCGGAATCGAACAATTCGCAGTAGGAGCTGAATAGTTTTGTGGATTTTTGATGAAGGTATCGAAGTGAACTGATCATTACTAATATTTTATGAAGATTTCTCCTGAGTGTTCGGGTTACTGGTTAGACAGTCAAGTTTTCATAATTTGTTAGTGAAATTACCGATTCGCGGAGGAGTTTTAAAAATTATAATCTATTATTATAAAAGTAGATAATTCATTCATATTGCAATCAAAGAGCCTGACAATGAAAATAAAACAGAAAGAGAGAGAGAAGGATCCCCTTTCTTTTATATATGTAGATATTCTTTTTTTTTTTTCTTTTCGGTACCTAACTGCAAATGTAACTTGTATCTGGGGGCATATGTATGGGTTTACAAAGTTACTTATGCAGTTAACGTATCTAGAAAACTAAACTGAAATTGAAACATGTTTATAGCATTTTCTTTTATTTATCACATTTGTAGAAAGGTTTCTTTTATAAATGTAGATATTCTTATTTTTTTTCTTTTCGGTACCCAAACTGCAAATGTAACTTTGTATCTGGGGGTCAATGTATGGGTTTACAAAGTTACTTATGCAGTTCTGTATCTAGAAAACTAGACTGAAATTGAAAATTGTTTATAGCATTTTCTTTATTTATCACATTTGTAGTAAGGTTTCTTTTATAAATGTAGATATTCTTATTTTTTTTCTTTTCGGTACCTTAACTGCAAATGTAACTTTGTACCTGGGGGTAAATGTATGGGTTTACAAAGTTACTTATGCAGTTCTTGTATCTAGAAAACTAGACTGAAATTGAAAAATGTTTATAGCATTTTCTTTTATTTATCACACTGTTCTCTGTCCTTGGCATGTTTTTCTGTGAAATCCATACAATTCCATCCATCCATAGTTGATACTCGCTTGCAGAATTATCGTCACCAATAAATTGGACCTAATGTGTCTTAGAGTATTTTTTTTCTCTCTCATCCAAGCCGCAAGGAAAGAACAGCCTGTCTGACTAGCCATGTAGGCGAGGGTATGGCTGGGATGGTCATGGGTTAACCCTCTTCATCATTCATGAATTGATTGATGATTCATCGTTCATGAAGGCTCGCGAGAGTAGCAGACACGCGCTTTTGTTATGATAATCCCGATTTTTTCCTTAATCGAATTATTCCGATTAATTCGGAATAATTCAGATCTATTCGGAAGTTTTCCAAGCGAATGATTCGGAATGTTTCCCGGCCGCAACACTAATCAGAGCTAAGTTTAAGTTTGTTTGTTCCCTGTAAAATAAAAAGACTTTTCACAATTGGATTAAAATGTAGCAGAATTAATTTACCTACCTACCATTTTTATGTAGTCACTCAGCTGGTTACGGATACAGCTATGCTTGGCGTTTCTCTACACGATCGAATCCGGTACGAGCCTACGAGGTGATTCGGCATAAATCCAAGATCATCGCTATAGCTTACCGGATTGGCAAGCTAAAGTGGCAGTGGGCTGGCCATATCAGCTGCAGAACTGACCACTAAGACGATTAGTGCAATATTGCTGGCAGAGCTAGATGTGAGTAAGCAAAGATCGATCGGAGTGGTAGGAGCAGTAAACTGCAACACGCTGATGTTGCAGTCCACTGCTCCTGCCAATGCTTACTAATGTAAAAAAAAAATGTTAATTGCGCTGCTCATGGAATCAACAATGCCGGGGCACAGTCATACACTCCTTAGTCCCTACCCAGGAAAAGTGATGCTCTTCAAAACCTGCAAAAATATAAACACGCCTTGTAGACTTCTTCTCCTCTCTATCAATACGCTCTTGTAAGAGCGGTCGTGGTGATTTTAAAGACAGAGACAGTTTTCATCACGATCTCTCGCTATCTCCCTCTTATTGCAGACTGTCTGGCGCCCTGGGAAGAGATCGCTCATATGATAAGGTCGCCTTTGTTGTACATGTACTACGTTTCTCTAGTTTTAAGTTTTTATACCATCTAGTTTTGTGTGCAATAAAAAGCATAGTGTTAGCATTAATTCATTCATTTCATTGTTTCATGCGCAGACTATATAACTGTGCCGGTAAC